>CM049576.1:35373138-35768138 GCA_027123335.1 Amphiprion clarkii
TACTATACTATGTCGAAAAAAAATGCCATTTTTCAAACATGTTGTAAAAATGTGCCATATGAAGAAATGATGTAAAGGAGGCCGTGAAAAACACTCCAGAAAGGTTTTCTTTGAAAAAAAAATCATCATAAATTTTGGCGCAAAAAAAACGCCTTACTATACTATGTCGAAAAAAAATGCCATTTTTCAAACATGTTGTAAAAATGTGCCATATGAAGAAATGATGTAAAGGAGGCCGTGAAAAACACTCCAGAAAGGTTCACATTAAAAAAAAAATCATCATGAATTGTGGCGCAAAAAAAACGCCTTACTATACTATGTCGAAAAAAAATGCCACCTTTTAAACATGTTGTAAAAATGTGCCATATGAAGAAATGATGTAAAGGAGGCCGTGAAAAACACTCCAGAAAGGTTTTCTGTGAAAAAAAATCATCATAAATTTTGTCGCAAAAAAAACGCCTTACTATACTATGTCGAAAAAAAAATGCCATTTTTTAAACATGTTGTAAAAACGTGCGATATGATGAAATAATGTAAAGGAGGGCGTGAAAAACACTCCAGAAAGGATTTCTTTCAAAAAAAAATCATCATGAATTTTGGCGCAAAAAAAACGCCTTACTATACTATGTCGAAAAAAAATGCCATTTTTCAAACATGTTGTAAAAATGTGCCATATGATGAAATAATGTAAAGGAGGCCGTGAAAAACACTCCAGAAAGGTTTTCTTTCGAAAAAAAAACCATCATGAATTTTGGCGCAACAAAAACGCCTTACTATACTATGTCGAAAAAAAAACACCATTTTTCAAACATGTTGTAAAAACGTGCCATATGAAGAAATGATGTAAAGGAGGCCGTGAAAAACACTCCAGAAAGGTTTTCTTTGAAAAAAAAATCATCATAAATTTTGGCGCAAAAAAAAACGCCTTACTATACTATGCCGAAAAAAAATGCCATTTTTCAAACATGTTGTAAAAACGTGCCATATTATGAAATAATGTAAATGAGGCCATGAAAAACACTCCAGAAAGGTTTTCTTTCAAAAATGAATTATCATGAAATTTGGCGCAAAAAAACGCCTTACTATACTATGTCGAAAAAAAAATACCATTTTTCAAACATGTTATAAAAATGTGCCATATGAAGAAATGATGTAAAGGAGGCCGTGAAAAACACTCCAGAAAGGTTTTCTTTGAAAAAGAAATCATCATAAATTTTGGCGCAAAAAAACGCCTTACTATACTATGTCGAAAAAAAATGCCATTTTTCGAACATGTAACAACGTGCCATATGAAGAAATAATGTAAAGAAGGCCGTGAAAAACACTCCAGAAAGGTTTTCTTTGAAAAAAACATCATCATGAAATTTGGCGCAAAAAAACGCCTTACTATACTATGTCGAAAAAAAATACCATTTTTCAAACATGTTGTAAAAATGTGCCATATGAAGAAATGATGTAAAGGAGGCCATGAAAAACACTCCAGAAAGGTTTTCTTTGAAAAAAAAATCATCATAAATTTTGGCGCAAAAAAATGCCTTACTATACTATGTCAAAAAAAAAATACCATTTTTCAAACATGTTGTAAAAACGTGCCATATGAAGAAATGATGTAAAGGAGGACGTGAAAAACACTCCAGAAAGGTTTTCTTTCAAAAAAAAATCATCATGAATTTTGGCGCAAAAAAAACGCCTTACTATACTATGTCGAAAAAAAATGGAATTTTTCAAACATGTTGTAAAAACGTGCCATATGAAGAAATGATGTAGAGGAGGTCGTGAAAAACACTTCAGAAAGGTTTTCTTTCAAAAAAAAATCATCATGAATTTTGGCGCAAAAAAACGCCTTACTATAGTATGTCGAAAAAAAATACCATTTTTCAAACATGTTGTAAAAATGTGCCATATGAAGAAATGATGTAAAGGAGGCCATGAAAAACACTCCAGAAAGGTTTTCTTTGAAAAAAAAATCATCATGAATTTTGGCGCAAAAAAAATGCCTTACTATACTATGTCAAAAAAAAAATACCATTTTTCAAACATGTTGTAAAAACGTGCCATATGAAGAAATGATGTAAAGGAGGCCGTGAAAAACACTCCAGAAAGGTTTTCTTTCAAAAAAAAATCATCATGAATTTTGGCGCAAAAAAAATGCCTTACTATACTATGTCGAAAAAAAATGGCATTTTTCAAACATGTTGTAAAAATGTGCCATATGATGAAATAATGTAAAGGAGGCCATGAAAAACACTCCAGAAAGGTTTTCTTTGAAAAAAAAATCATCATGAATTTTGGCGCAAAAAAAAAACGCCTTACTATACTATGTCGAAAAAAAATGGAATTTTTCAAACATGTTGTAAAAATGTGCCATATGAAGAAATGATGTAAAGGAGGGCGTGAAAAACACTCCAGAAAGGTTTTCTGTAAAAAAAAAAAACGCCATAGTATATACTATGTATATACTATGTTGAAAAATGTCATTTTTCAACACTAAATCTTATTGATAAATATGTTTTACTTAAGTCCACCTGTTTCAGCCATCTCTACCCCTCATTAGGTACCACTCTAAGGTACATTATACAAAAAAAGTCCAGTAGATGTCACTGTGTTTTGAAATAGCATGCAGAGCAAGTCAGTCTGCTCACAGGAAGTTAGCACGAGCAAAATCACTCCTCACATGAGGCCTCTGTTTGCTGTGATTTTCAAAGGTAAAGTAATACTTTTGACATATTATGGTGCCTAAGGAGTTGCTGAACACAAATGTGCCATTTGAAATATTTAAAATAATTTTTCTCAACCGTTTGGTAGAGGTCAATATTTTAAAAATCGCTGGGTCTCTTCATAAAAAACCATTGATTGTTGTTATTAGTGCCCCAAAGAGATAAGAAATATAAAGAAACAATTTTTTCATTGCCTTTTTCTTGGTGAGGATGTTAAAGGGTTAACTTAACATCTGTAAACAAAACAAAAACGTATCAACAAAGTTTTCTGTTAGAGTTTGTGTTCTTCAAAGTTTAACTTCAAGATTTTAAATACTTTCATTTACTGCAAATGAATATCGACTCTAAATGTCTCACTAATAATCATTATCAGCCTTAAAAACCCACAAAACACCCCTCGATACTCCACCACACTTAGTACAGTCCGGTTCCCCCTTCTATAAATCTGCTTGGAATCTTCCCCTTCCTGTTTGTCAAAGTGGCCTTCTACCTGGACAGGTTTTGTTGGAGCTCATGCAACAAACATTTTGGGTAACTGCACTTTAATATGGATGGATGACACTGAATTAGAGTCTGTTTTAATGAGACTGAGTTAAGATGTGTAGCTCTGTCATTAAATAGTAAATTATTTCCCAGAATTCACAGAGAAAAGTCTGAAATGTTTGCTAGGTTAGCGTCCCACATGTTCTTTGGCTCAGCTAAAGCTAACTCTCTCCAACTTCTGGATCTCTTGAGTTGCTTGTTGTTACAATATCTTGCTAGAGGTGCTGAAGCTCAGAAAGTCTGAGATGTTTGTTCAGAATAAGCTCATTCTAAACTCTGATCTGAACTGTCCTCTTTTGTTTGAACTTTCCCTAAACTTATGACTTAATGACAGAGCAGCACATCCAGACTCAGTCTCATTTATGTAGAGATTAAACTTCAGTGTCATTCATTGATGTTAAAGTGCAGTTTTTCAAATGTTTGTTGCACATGCTCCTGACCAAACCAGTCCAGGTGGAAGATGATGTGAAGAGAAAGCTCCAGAGGATGAATATCACACATTTATGTTGGAAATAAATGTCCTTTAATTAGACATTGTCATGCAAAAGTTGGATTCCCCTTTAATGATGTTCAAATCTTTGAGTGTTTTGTTGATGTTGGTTTCTAAATGTTTTCTGACACTCGGCCCCAAAGATTAAAACCTTTTATGGCTCACAAGCTGCAACAATTCACACATTATTAACTATCTTTCTGACTAAACTAAGATAAAAAGTGAAAAACTGCCTGATTCCTGCATCGTGAATGTAAATCTTTTTGGTTTTTATGACCGTAAACTGAATATATTTGGGTTTGACATTTTATAAACCAAAACAAGAAATGAATTAGTGGAGAAAACAATCAACAGATTAATGGACAAAGAAAATGTGTTTTCCAACATATATGTCTGAATTACTCCAACATTACAAGATACATACAATTTAAATTCAATTTTATTTATATAACGCCAATTACAGGTCAAATGGTCTCAAGACGCTTTATTTTGATATTTTTTGGTCATATTTAAAATATGACAAAGTAAGAAACTTAAACCGCTTGACTAATCCAATTTATTATTTGGTTTTTAAGAGACTAATGGACAATTGAAATAACTTTCTCCACTAAAACTAATAAACATGAGGTCAAATAGAAGGAAGAGTTTTAAATACTGCAGTCCCACGACGACAAGAATAAAGTTTGTCAACAAAAAGTAAATCTGCTGGTGGATTCCATGAAAGTCCTAATAAATGATAATAAAGTGTGATACTAAAGGTTTGTGGTGCTAAAAATGTCAAAGTAAAGATATGAAGTTGAACATCTGGATGGAGGTTGATAAAAGTTGACCTCCCTTCATTTCTTTGGAGCAACTCCATGGATTTTATGGATGGTGGTTAAAGACCTGCTCTTCTAGTGGTCTTCCTTCTAGTCGCTGTAAAAAGTCAGTCCATCCTGGCTGACTTCAACACCTCTTCATGACAGCTTGTTCTGCCTCCGACCTGGTGGAAACTCCAGAAACTCGGGAAAACCTGTGGAGACTCGAAGAACTCGTGGAGACTCGAAAAACTCGTCGGGCGGGGGAAGGTGTGGTGGGGGAGTCTGGGTGGAGTCAGGGCGGAGAGTAGGCGGGGAGGTGGGTAGCGGCCTCCCGCCCCTCTACTCCACCCCCCTCCCCGCCTACTCTCCGCCCTGACTCCACCCAGACTCCGCCTTGGCTCCGCCCATGTGATGACATCAGCAACTACGATGTCAAAGGGACGACGAATTTATTTCTTTTTATATGATCTGTAGCTCAGTGAGTTAAGGATTTGCCTATGGAGCTGCAGGTCGCCGGTTCAAGACCAGACACTTCTTAAATTTTCTCAAAATTCTGACAAAGACAAAGAAAGAAAACTGCCGCTGGCCGGTCTTGAACCGGCGACCTTCCAGTTGGTAGTCTATCCTCTTATCCTCCTGAGCTACTCGCTCAGATACTAATTTCAGTTTTTTTTGCGCATTTATCATCTATTTTTTGTCGTTTTCGAGTTTTTTTTTTTAACTTTCTCTTTTCTCGCCCGTTTTTCTCAGGAGGTTGGACTTCAGCCTTTGTGCTGGAGGGTTGAACCCTCAGTTCCAAGACTTTCCAAGCCTCCACACCTCCCGAGTCCTCAGGATCTGAGCTTTCACACAGTCTGAGGGCTGAAATTTTCTAAGTCCCACAGTAGTTCTCTGTTAGTTTGAACCTTCAGACAGTCCAAGGACTGAAATCCTCTAAGTTCCTGAGTACTTCTCTGTTAGTTTGAACCTTCAGACAGTCTGAGGGCTGAAATTTTCTAAGTCCCACAGTAGATCTCTGTTAGATTGAACTTTCAGACAGTCCAAGGACTGATATCTTCTGAGTTCCTGAGTAGTTCTCTGTTAGTTTGAACCTTCAGACACTCTGAGGACTGAAGTTTTAAAAGTTTCTCAGTACTTCTCTGTTAGTTTGAACTTTATGGTTAACAGAAGCCTTAAAACTTGTGACCATGAGTCTTGATTTCACATTTAGATCATCCATCTGAGTTCTTCTCAGACCTTCACCTGTGGGTTTTTCAGAAATCCTCAACAAACTTTGATTCTCTTCACTGAACAGTAAAGTTTGTGGAGATCAGAAGGTAACATTAGTTTGATCAATGCCTTCAACTACTAGTAGACTTTATCTGGAAAGCAGTTTTCTGAAATGAGTTCTTAGTAAATCTGTCCACCATTAAACCAAGAACATAGAAAGAGGAAATGTTTGAAGAAACAACTCGATGTTTTCATTTCAGACTAGAAAACGCTTTAAGGTTTTTATCTGTTTTTGCTCTTTTTGATCGTTTTATTGTCTCTTCTGTTTAATTTGATCTTCTAAAGTTTAACCGGTGTCTTTTAAAATGTTTTGTCTTTAGTTTGATTCTTCTTAAATGTTTATTTTGCTCTTTTCTCACCTTTTATTCTTTTCTAATGTCTGATTTGATTTCAAAATGTTTTGTCTTTTTAATGTTTTTTTTTTTTCAAATGTTTTATTGGCTTCTTTGAAAATTTTCCTTTTCTTTCCCAGTGTTTAATTTTTTGATTAAATCTTTAAGGTTTTTCTTTTTAAATGTTTTACCACCTTTTAATGTTTAATTTTCTTTTTAAATTCTTCATTGTATTTTCTGTTTAATTCCTATTTAAAGTTTTATTGTCTTTAAGATTTAATTTTCTAATTAAACATTTAATCTTTTTAATTAAATGTTTTGTCTTTTTAAAGGTTTGATAATCTAAGTCAATGTTTCATATTTTTTTAAATGTTTAATATCTTGTTTAATTGTATTTTTTAAATGTTTATCTAAAATATTTCATCTTTAATGTTTAATATTCTTGTTTAAAAATATTTGTTTCATTTCATAATTACGTTTTGTATCTTCTGTTTAATTATCTAATTAAATATTTTGTCCATTTAATGTAATTTAATTTAATTGTATTTAATGTTTAATTTTTAAAAAAAGTTTTATTGTATTAAAGGTTTTTCTCCTTTGATTTAATTGCTTTTTTAAACATAGTTCATTTCTTTAATCTTTTTTTCTGTCAAGATTTCAACCCCAACCTTAAAAATAAAACAAACCCTTAAGTCACAATGAAAATACTTCTGTTGTCACAATCATGAGTTAGTCAATTATTCAGTTTATCAATTCAACTTTATTTGTTTAGCACTTTTCACACAGATTACAAAACTAAACAAGCAAAGAGAAAAAAACTGCTAAAACTATGATTAAAACTCAAAAACAAAAAAAAAGAATTAACATGGTAATAAAATATGTTGTGTTCAGGGGATGGAGGGAGTTTATTGAAGTCTTCTTGGGCTCACATGGTAAATCATTTAAAATATAAACTTGATATTCACTCTAAGGAAACTGCAGAGCGAAAGAAGAACCAACAATATCTCCTGTTTTCTCCTTTAATGAGTCGATTCTTGTGCTTTTAGACCAAAGAACTACAGACTCTTCACAACCTGCTCAAACTCTTGGTACAGGACCTCACCACACGGGTCAAGAAGGTTTCCTTCTCATTTCTACTCTGAAGCTCACCTTCTCCTGCTCAAACTGCTGATAAATGTTTCTGCTGCTCTACAGTCTGGTCTCCAGAACTTCCTAAAAACTCTCAAAGTCTCTTCTGCTGCAGGTTGCTTTGTAGAACTGTTCCAGAAAACCTCACTAAACCACATGGAGGGGCCTCAAGATAGTCGTCCAAATGAAACCGTACAAAAACCAAACTAGCACAACCCAAACGCTAAAGTCTCCTGCAGCCTACCAGAGAAGCTCTGAGAACAGAGAATCAGGACAGGAACTCTTACCTTCTGGACAACCAACGCTGGTTCTCAAACAAGAATACAGAATGTGTCTGACCAAAAACCTCTGAAGACTCACTACAGCCAAGATAAAGACACAACTCACCTGCACCAAATCCACTAATCACTGCACACATTAGCACCATGTGCTAACTGTGGCTAAAGAACCACATTTACCAAGACAACTATCCAGTACAAAGCCCTAAAACACACCAAGAAACACATTAAAGACGATTTTACTGCTGGAAGCTGCAAGCCAACGCCTAAAGAACAAACTAAAGCAACGGAGCCAAACCCGGTTCAGTGGTGAAGAGAAGCAGAGGAAATGTTTGTCTGCAGCTAAACAAAGCAGGAAGACCGTGAGCTGCTCAGGTGTTCCTGATGACACCAAGCAGCCACCTGGACAGCCAATAGGAACACAGCTTACTGGAAGTCCAGAGGGCTGACTTAGTGAAGGAAATTTAGTTTAAAGTTGAAGCAGAAAGTTAACAAAGAAAGTTGAAAACCACCTTCTGATCCCTGAAATCTCTGAGTTTTCACACAAAGAACACCTGAACATGTCAAACTGGTTCCATAGTAGAACCATCATTGTAAAAACGTCATAGTATGGTGTGTTGCTCAAAAAACATTAGAACCCGGCTGTCTAGGGTCGCAGAGGAGCAACACAAAAACAGGACAAACGCTGGTTTCCAGGGGGTTAGGAGGATATTTATTTGAAAGAGGAAGTTTACAACAACACAACATGTGAGCAGAAAAATCACAAAGTCTGTCTTTAGTTCAGCTGAAAATGTTAGTTTTTGTCTTTTTTATTGACCAAACTTTTCAGGAAGTAGATGAAGAATAATTAAAGCTCTCATGTAGAAGTCCAACTTATTTTGGATCCTTGTGGAGAGTTTAATCTTAGAGTTTGTAAAGCTGTTGAGTTTTTAGAGTCACATGGATTGTTTTGACATTTAATAACCAAGTTCTGAAATAAAATTACAGTGGTGGATTTCTGTCATTTAGTCTGGACTAAACAAATAACAGCAGCATAAATCTCAGACGTCATTATGAGGATTCTGGATTGAGGTTTCTCACTTGATAATGATCAAAACATGAGATTTAGGTTGGTTTAAAGGAATATTCCACCTTAAATCTTTGAATGTTGACCTAAAAGGTTGGTTTCAGGAAGTATTCCACCTACAAGGTCCTCACACATCCACCTTAAAGGAACATTCCACCAAAAATCCTTGGACATGCACCTAAAATGTTGGTTTAACTGAGTATTCCATCCAAAATCCTCAGAGACCTGAGGGGCTGGTTAAATGGAATATTCCACCTAAAACCTCAAATGTAGACCCCAAAGGGTGGTTTAGTAAAAAATCCTTCAATATAGACCAAAAAAGTTAGTATGGAGGAATATTCCACCTGAAATGTAGACCTGAGAAGTTGGTTTGGAAGAATATACCATCCTAAACATCCTTACATGTAGACTAAAAGATGGTTTGGATGAAAATTCCACCTAAAATCCTCCAATGTAGACCTAAAAGGTGAATTTAATGGTATATTCCACCTAAAATTCACTACTGTAGACCTTGGAGGTTGGTCTGATGATATATTCTAAAACATAAACTCAAAAAGTTCGTTCAAAGGAATATTCCACCTAAAATCCTTCAATGTAGACCAAAAAATCTTGCTGCAAAGGAGTATTCCACCTTAAATGTTGACCTAAAGGATGGTTTGGAGTAATATTCTACTCTAAAATCTTCCAATGTAGACCTAAAAGGTTGATCTGATGGTATATTCTACCCAACATCCTGGAACATTTACCTAAAAGGTTGGTTTAATGGTATATTCCCAGAAGAACCCTTGAACATTGGGCTTAATGGTATATTCCACCCAAAATACTTGTACATATACCAAGAAGTCAGTGTAAAGGAAATGTAGACCTAAAAGGATTGTTTAAAGGAATATTTAAAGGATTATTTTCATTATTTAATAATCTATTGTCAGTCAGAACCCTGGCAAACTTATTTTCATCAGTTTTTTTAGTGGAAGTCACAAATAAAGGAGCTCTTGGTTTTTCCCGGCGTTACTGAGTCCAAAGCTGCTGTTTCAACACAGAACGTTCACATGCATCCACAAACCTCTCAGCACTCAAACACCCACAGACAGGCGGCCGGCTGGGCCGAGGCTCGGCGGCGTCCTCAGCAGACCCACGAGTCGAGGAGTCGCTAAACTTGTTGGTCCGGTTTGAAGGCCTCCATGTGGTCCAGTAGAAGTCCACATAGTCGGTGTTGGCTTTGAACCGCAGCGACTGGCCGCCATCAGGTGGACCGGCTCGTCCTCGTAGGACTCCTCCTGTAGCCTTGAGGGAACCACAGGAACATTCAGTAGCTGTTGGAGTTCTTCCTGTCAGGCTTGTGGTAGAACGGCTCTGAAGAATCTTGTACTTGTCTTATCTGGAACAATCTAACAGCCTAAACTGTTAACAGCAGCGTAAAGAAGCAAATACACAGGCATAGATTAGGACTCAAACTAGATTTATTTTAGAAAACAAATCAGCTTAGAGGCATTTGTTCACACATGTGGCTGAATAGGAGGCCGTCCAATCAGATTCAAGGTCTTCACTCTGTAGGTTGTTTGTTGGGTGAGACTCTTGGACCTCCATCAGCTGACGTGGATGTTTGATGGTCTTCCTCTCTAGTGCCAGATGATTCATCCATGAATTCAGCAGCTACAGACTGAAATGAAGCTCATGCTGCCGTTATTGAATTCCTGTTCCAGATCAAATGTTCAGAGCTCACCTTGAATTCAGCCGTCTGCTGTCTGATAGTTTTTCTCATTGTAGTCTTCAATAAAGTCTTTTTCGTCATGTCAGGGTCTGACCCTAAATATTGATGTAAAGTCAAATAATAAATAATATTCTAGTGCAGAGTCATAAACTTTAATAAGCTAAACTTACATAATAAATATCACTGCACAATCTTAAACTGAACATTCATATTATTGAGGTAAATTTACATAAATCCTGATATTCTAGAGTCTTAACTGGAATATGTCTAACATGAATCTTTTTGTATTGTGCTGATAAACAACAATAACCTGACTTTCAGATAATATTTATTGTCTGTGATTGTGAGACTAAATTCCTCCACATTCTGGAACTTTCCATGCAGCAGCTGTAGGAATAAATAAAAATAGAATCTGTTCATTTCCACATTATGCACATTTATTTATTCTTAATATCTCAGACTGAATGGTAGCTGGCAGTAAAAACAAACTCATCTGCTGGACTGAATTTCCCAAAATGGAAACATGGACAGAATTTAACACTCATGTATCCATGGCAACGCTAAAGTTTCTGCTTCTTACCAAAGTTCACAACACAAGTAAAGATTTTAATGTAAAACTTCAGGGATGACTGCTGACCATAAGTATTCTGATCAATACTTCATGATCAATATCAGGACAGATGTTAATATTCCAGCTGTTCCATTAGACTGCAGTTATTCACAGAGAAATTAAAACATCACATTCCTCATAAAAACTAGATGGGACTTTTATTAAATAAAGTGTTGGTGAATAAACAGTGTAAAAAGTGCAAAGCAGCTCCATTAAATCAGGAGATGTGAGACTTCCACAGCATGGATCACCATCTGCTGTGTTGATTCATAGCTGAATGTCAGAATGAACTGAGATAGAAAAGCTGCTTTGAGCTGCAACATTACGGTCTGACAATCCAACACCATCACAGTTTTCATCTGGTTGTTTTGCTCCAACATGCTGTGAAGTTCAGTTTTTACCTGAATCAATACAGAGATTCTATTTCCAACCAAGACTGGAATAAAAATTAGAATGTTATGAGGTTATTAATGCAACTAAATCCTTTCAGATGGAAGGATTTACTTCTAAGTTCTAATTCAAGTTTCAGTTGGAGCTCATTGCATTCACAAAGAAAAACAGCGAAACCTTCATAGCAACATTTAATAAACCTAAAGCTTCCCTGTTGGCTCATTGGTGGAGTTTGTTACTGAGCATCTGAACCTTAAATCCAGTGAGACGACCATCTTCAGTCGAGGCCAGTCAGAGAACTTCAAGACCTTCCATCAGCTGGACCAGATGTGGCATCATCTCCCTCTGAACATCTGGATGACAGGAGAAAAGACAGAAATCAAACACAGATCACAGAAATACAATTTATTCACTTTCATCATTTTATAAAAGTAGCATGAACTTTATTAAAACTTGACAACATCAGTAATGAAAGTAAATGTTTTTATCTCGTGTTGAAGCTAAATTTAAAGTCAATTTTAATGACAGTTTATCCTGAGAGGAGTGAGAATGGAGCTTTTCTTTCCTTTTTAGAATATTCCCTCAAAATATTCTGTTTATTATTGGCTTTAGAAGCATTTTTCTTTACTTAGTTATTTTTAGATACCTCAGACTGATGCACTTTGCTGGTTTGCAGATAATTTCATGTACAATGACAATAAAGATCTTCAATTATAACATATTTTGCTAAAACAAGAACTGAAACCTTCTCAATCATCTCTCAGTCTGCAAAATTCCAGCTGCGACAAAGAATTATCTGATGTAGTTATTATTAGAATCTTTACTGAACCAGCCCTGGAATTAATAAAAATCTGTATATGGATATGATTTTCTCTGATGGAACCACTATGGAAGCCGTAGTAATTAACTATCCTTTGAAGGGAAAGATTGGGTCTTCATTCAGGTGGATTAAAAAAAAAAAAAGCTCTCCCTTAAAAAAAAAAAATCACGCCCCCGGGTGTTACCAATAACTGCATACAATAGATATTTTAGTACTACATGTAAGCAGAGCCTGCAGTTCAGCCTAGTTTAGCTAAATAGTCCCTGAATTTTGGTCATGTGACTGTTGGTTTGCATGAGTCAATAATGGCACTGAATTTTCTTTGTTAATTTTTACAGAATTCATTCAGTGTAAACTCTGTCTCTTTCAGTTGAAAACAAATCTCTTTTCATTCTAATATATTTTACACTAAGGTCTAAATATTGTTATTAAAACATTTTGGCACCTTAGATCTAGCTATTCTTCCAGTTTAGACAAAAGTTTGTTCCCATTAACACAGGATGAAGTGGACAGTGAGTTTAAAACCAGCACAAACCAGCCGTGATGTCCTACTTATACTATATCTACACCATTATATGTGGTGTATCTGTAATTTGTACCCTCACTGTTTCAATGTATACACAACATATTTTCAGATAGTCCCTCTTGAATGATCTGCCTTTGGACAATGAGCTTCATGTGACCTTGGAGGAATGGTCAACAGCTCATAAATATGTCTGATTGAAGTTAGTATTAACTATTATTAATGAAAGGAACATGAAAGATAATAATCGCCATCTTGGACAAGAGTTGTGAGCATTGTTGAATTGTGACAACTGGCTGTGGTTTGAAAGGCTGCCACATTTCACCTGTATTAATATAATCCTAGATTCTTTTATAAAAAAAGAAGTTCTTTCCAATTACGCTTCCTTCTTTTCTACCTTTTCAAGTTCATCCTTTGGCCTTGCTTAACTAGAAAATTTGCTTTAGCACATCATTCTGCCTCCTCTTCACAATTTATTTGTACCAGTAAATTTTTCATCTCTTTTCAGGGTGTTGCTTTCTATACATGTTTGCTTTTGCCAAGGCCAAGGCCTCTGCTAAATGCCAGCTCAACTTGTTGAACTTCCTGTTTATAGGAGGCGATCCTTTGCTGAGCTACCTTGGCAGACTGTATTTCTTACATATATCTTTGTTCTCTATAAAGCTGCGCTTGATTTTCACATTTTTTCCTACTGAAAGCTGGACAACTTCATTTTAATCAGTCAAGTTAGACTGCAACAGGAGAGGACATCACTTTCGCTGTTCAGATGTGAGATGGAAGAATAATTTCAGTGCCGGAAATAATGAATTTAAACTTCTGAAACTTCTGAGCCCCGTCTGCAAGTTCCTTCAATGATAACGATAAAGCATATAAAATGCATCGACCCAGAGGTTAAACTCACACCATCAAGTAGATTTTAAAATTAGTGCTTTGGTCTTTATTATTTCAGACCACATTGTGATTGCATGTAGAATATTCCTAAATATTCATACTCAGTCTAATTACCACAAACTAGTTTATTTAATGCTGCAAATACGGTACGCTAAGCGTGGAACACAGACTCACAACTCATTTTTGTCACCTTTGCCAGCAGTAAGTACACACAAATGTAGACCTTTTGCTCGTGCATTGCTTTAGTTACCTTTTTTATGAAGCAAAGACATTTTTTCAAGAAAAGATTTCATTTTCAAAGGCTACGTTCTCTTTCCTATACAATTCCATATGAGCCTCTTTCATACATCATGTCACTCTTAGACAGGCTGCTGGAGTTCACATATGTGTGAGATATTTCTGTCTTGAGTTGAAACCCTATACGTTTTCTCACATTTTATTCAAATACATTATATGTGGCGGTATAAAAAGTAAATTCAAGGAGATAGTGAAAGACAGAAGTTTTATATGTGTGCAAAATATGTAACTATATAAGACACATAGTACTGAAACATATGAAGTGCTGGTGTGTATGCAACGCAGACAGCAACAAAGCTTAATGTGATAAAAGCACAGGAAAAACTGTAATATTTAGAACAGTAATAGTGTTTTCACTGCAGATTGGATAAAGTAAAATTATAATCCTCTGCATTTAATTTTTGGAGACCTTTGGCCTGACCTGGTGTTAAAAATGTCTGACAAGGAGCTGCTGCTCACCTCTTATCTGTATGATCGCATTGACAGTGTTGCCAAGCGGATTCAGAACAGATTTTATAAAGAAGCTGTGAAATTACACCACAGGCTTCCAGACTTTGATCCTTAACACAAAACCAAAGGAAAATCTCAACTGTTGAATTCATTCACAGAGAAACTGACCATGAGAACCCAATGTGCTTTAAAAAATACAACTTCAAGGAGAACTTCACTCAAAAAGTTAACTGTTGTAGTTTCATGAAAATATTTCACCAATCAGTTTTAAGAATTATGTTGTCAAAGAGGTAAAATATTAGTATTCCATGAATGAGAGTCACATTAAAAACAATCAAACACAGAGTAAAGCATCTGCTAAAGAAGCACATGTGGATAAAATGTGTTTTTCCAGCCAGTTACCGTCCACATGCACGTGTGCTCTATGATATATAGTCAAACATGAACACATTATGTTTCCCAGCTCTTTGAGAGCCAGATCCTGCTGCACCGCTGTCTCTCAAGGTCTCTCTCTGTCTGCTGTAGCTTAACCAAGGTCACGAGTGCCGCTGCAGGCTCCCTGCAACCTTGAGCGGCTAACTGACCGGGAAATGTGTGTTCTCCTGTTCCACCACCGATGTGTCCCAGTGTCAATCAGCCAGATACAGAGCAGGGCTGTCATTAAATGTTCCAGCATGCTGCCACTTGGACATTAGGTCACTCCAGTAGATGTAATCTGGGGGGGCGGGGGGGGAAAAGGGCATTCGCTCAAGGCCATCCATGAAAAAAGGAGAAAGAGTTCAGCTTCTGAACAAATGTTAATTGAATTAAGTGCAGCTGTTCCACTTCCGTGTATGTATTTATGTGTAATAGGGGAGTTAGTGAGAACTGCATTTCTCCAATGCAAAAATATGTGGAAAAATTGGAAGCGTGTGTGAGTGTGTATGTGTTTAAATGTGCATGTGTGTGTGTATCAGTGTCCAATTCTGCAAAGAGTCCAAAGCCTCTTGACTATCAGTATGCTCCAACAACTTGTGATAGAATTTTTTTAATCACAGTCACAAAAAGAAAAAGAAATATAAGTAAACATACATGACTGTTCCAATTAACAAGGCTACATAGTAAAAGCTTTTTTAAATAAAGGCAAGCCACAGAGTGCTACAGGCATTAAAGCCACAATAGTGAGAGTGTATCTGGGACCTTGGTTTTGATATGAAATCTTGTGGCCTTGCCTCTACTGCCCTCCATGTTAAAAGCTCTTTGTGACAAGGAAATTACTTTATGAACCTCTGAAAGACACTCCAACACTTCAACCTCCCTGTTAGTTTCATTGCTAGACTATGAGAGAAATGTGTTTTTCTTTCCATTTTTTAAATCTCTCCAGCTTGCCGTTCGTTTCATCCGTCTCTGTCCCTGCTCTTATTTCATGGCTTCTCCTTCAATGCTTGACCTTAACCGTTCTTTTCCTTAAAAAGAAAAAAAAAACACTGCTAATTACAAACATTTTTAAACTCTTTGCCCTTCTATTTATATTTTATTTGCTCACAAATAAGTAAAGCACAGCGAGATGTTTTGTAAATCTGTTGAGAAGGGAAAATAATTTGCATAATTTGTATAATTTGGTGAAGTTGAGGATTTGTGAATAAGAAGAGACTGCCGCTGTAGGAAGCGTTACCTTCAGCCCTTTAAACAATTCTTGACCTCCAGCAGGAACAACAGGTCTGTTTTACATTTTTACAAGGTTTGTGGAAATCAGTTTGTTTGAATGTGCTCCTGCTGCTGGACCTGAATCGTATTTATATGTGAGCTTTTTCTATTTAGGTCTATAAGGATTCGGTTCCCCTTTAACATGTACCTGGAATGTTCAGTCCGGATAGAAGCAGAAACACCAAACATGTGTCTTTGCGGCCTTGAGACTTCACAGGGCTCCGACTGCGGCACTCAGCTCGGTAAACACAGCTTCCTCCTGTGGCTCTCTGTTTGGACAGGAAACAAGGAAGCTGATCAAACACTGGCTCAGAAGGCCACGGCTACTCTGAGCTGGAATGGAGTTGCAGGTCTTTCAAAGAGCTTTAAATGGGGGGGGAAACGTGAAAAATAAATGTGACTTTTCATGTGCAAATGCGCCAGTTTGCAACCCAGCAGAGGGTCTCATTTGTGCAATATTTTGCCATAAACAAATCATGCAGTGCGGATATCCTTATCTCAGGCGTGCACCAGTGTCACAAACACAATGAACAGTTTGGCCCGGCTGCAGATTTACAACCCAGTCCTGATGACGTCACAGACTAACAGATGATAGGAAGCGGGTGGATAGATGATGGGTGAGGGAGAAGGTGAGGCGGAGAGGGGTGGAGGGTGTGTGTCATCAGGGTTAATAGGTGATAATGCTTCCCCCTTGTGACTATTTATCAAACTGCAGACTTTGTCAGAAAGTTGATCTTGATCCTTCTTGTTTGTGAGGGAGCAAATGACAAAGTTTGAATCTGTGAGGCACAAAATTATATAAGAAACTGATTTAATTGTGGCTGTGGTGACTACTATTATTAATATATATATATACACTTATACACATCATGTCTGTTATGTCTTTTTTCCTAAAAAGCTGGTTTACTTTTATTGTTTCTGCCTCCAGAATCCATAAAAATATTGATATTTCAATTACAAATGCTATTTTACTATAGATTTACTTCACTGAACTGTTCTCTTTTTAGTCTATGTGAGCTGGAACTTACATACTGGATACTGGGACTCTAAACTATTGTGAAATCTCAAAATCCTGCTTTCATACATATGGTTTAAAGTCAGATTTGAGGAGAACACAAAAAACAGATCATCCTAGATTTAAACTGTGCGCATACTGAGGTAGGTTTGAGGCTCTTCAGAATGAATTCTTACCTTTGCAGTCAGGCAGATGGAGGAGGTGTTAGATCTATCCCAGATCCATTCTGCAGTGTAACATCAACCCCAAACTTCCAGCCAGAGTCATAAAGAATCATCTTCCTGATCGCAGAACGTCTGTCTGGGATTACATGAGGGCAGAAGGTACTTCAGAAGGAATGTGACAAGTTTTTCAGGATAAATAGAACAAAATACCTACCGTGAAAAACCAGTATACCAAGGAGAACTGGCGCTTATTTAAAGGTGAAGGTTAGCAACATCACATACAGGGTTTTAAAAGCAGCCACACTTTTTGCACAGCATTATACATCATTCTGCACAGCGAAGGACGAACATCGAAGTTAAATAACAATGAGCAAAACACATTTTTGAGTGAAGGGGAACTTTAACCTCACAGCGTGGCTTTATTCTGTTACTCTGAATCACGTTCCTCTTTACTTTACCACTAAAACAGATTCACAACAGATGGATAAATGATAAGCAACCATAAAAAAACGTTTTTCATTCAGAGAGCTGATGTTGTTGATGATGTGTTGTTCTGTTAGAAAAAAAAGGGAAACATCAGTTTCAGTTTTCACTTCCTGTCTTTATTGTCCTTTTAGAAAGAGAAAGCTGCACAAAAACAGTACAACGTGCGGCGAATTAAAATTATGACACATAAATACAGCAGATTCTCCTGGTAATTAATAATCACACACAGAACTTGCTCTCAAAATCCTCTCAAAAGATAATAGGAGAACAAAATAATCATCCGTCCTATTTTTTGGTGTTCAGATAAAAAGAAAGGGAGATTGGGATGAGAGAGTTCCTTGACACCGGGGTTACTCCTCTTTATTCTGCGTGAGCTGCTCCCTGGAAGCCTCGTTTGAGATCTGCAGAAAGGGAGTGCTGATCTCACTTGACTGCATGTCACCAGCCACCCGCAGCAGGCAGCTCAGGACCATGTCCTTGGCCATGCCGGCCTCCAGGTTGCCTTCCCGGCTGAGCTGCAACGTAATCTGGTCCAAGCTGGTCAGGACCAGCTCTGAGGCCAGCAGAGGGCAGATGGGGCCTCCGTCGGAATCCGAACCAGGGGCCCCTTCTCTGGCCATGTTCTCCATCATAAATTGCTGGTACAGATCCAGGAGTTTCTGCTCCAGGTAGTGATTTAGAAGGGAGTTGGAGAACGGACCTTCACGCCCCTGAAGCAAAAAGCTCCGATCACGACCACTCCCCAGCCTCCAGCGATTCGAGCCTCCTCTGTGTGGGTAAGGCAGCCCACCCTGACATGCTTGTCCTGGGAGAGAATCCTCCACAGCCGGGGGGACGTCACAGGACTGCAGGAAGGGGCCGACTGCCTGGGCATCAGTGCAGACCCTCAGCTCACCATCATTAGTTGATAGAGGCAGAACCTGGTCACCTCCAATGTGGAGGTCGCTGTAGTTTAGACAGATGCTCTGGCAGAAGGAGGGAACCAAGAACGGGGCATCACCACCTGAGCGATCCTGGGCTGGGATCTCTATCTCTGGAGAGATCTGTCTGCCAGCATGGGCTCTCTGGAGATCTAAGGACTGCAGGGGAGAAATGTACGACTCCCTGTTGTCTGCGCTACCTGTCTGCTCCGGGGAACCATGATGAACGAGCGGAGTGCGTCTGGCCGAGCTCGGTATGAGGGTAGCAGCTGTTCTCGGTAGCCCATAAGCACTCAGGAGAGCCTTCTGAGGAGGGAGGGAGTCCAGCTCTTCCAAGTTACTGTAGGTCATGCTCAACAATCTGCCTTCACAAAGCATGGCTGCATGAGAGAAGAAGCTGAGTTAATAAGGGGGATACAGCATGACTTTAACTATCTATTTAATGTCAATTTGTACACTTAAATCACATATAGCCTTGACCTATTACACCTATTCAGCTTTCCTTATGTGTTAAATACAGAAAAATCAAGAAAGATTATTTAAATTAAGCCAGAAATCCAACACAGTAAAAATCATCTTCAAACTTGATGACAATTTTGCATGACTGATCCTTGTTTAAAAGCTATTTCAGCTGAGTTTAATTTTATTTCTATGTGTAAGGATGTCATATATTGGCCCTCCAAAAAGACAAATATGTCAGTCCAAAGGAGGCTTCACACTTAAAACACAGATACCTCCTCTAAAAACTATAAAGACAAATCATATTTATCTGAAACAAACACTTTCCTACCTTAGACCAGAATAACAGTCTCCAGATCAGCAGACTACGTGTATTTGGGTATCAAAATCCTGCTACAGTCTTTTTAAGAACGCTGCATTTCTATCAGGAGTCTACTGAGTGTTGTGTTTTCAAGAGCTGTATGAATGAGCACACATTCATGTGCTGATTGTTGTTTTATAGCATCACAAGAGGAAGTGGAAATGCCAGACTCTCTTCAGTTTCTTCCCATATCTGCAAACTTAATGTGATCATGGCAATTAGCGTCTTATTTTCACTGGATTATAACAGACGGGCTGGTGTATTACACTCTTAATTATGAAGTTTCTCTTCACTTTATGATCTCCAATGAGATGCACTTGCCTCTGCGTCAGATTTTCTTCTTGGAAAATAAAGTGGCTGATGCTGAATGACACACAGCTGCAAAAAGAAACCGCCCATGTTCCGTTTTTGTGTAAAAGAAACAGGTGTGGGATTGAGGTTGAGGTAAAAGCAGAAAAGAAAGTCATATTAAATGTGATTTTAAAGAAATATCTGGAAACTGGAAAGAGACTGATTCCTGTTTTCGTTTTCTGATTGTCACACCTCAAATTCTGTGTTACCTCTTGGTGAGGGCGGTTAAAGATGCAGCTTTGTGGTCGACTGATTGTTTTTGAGAGCTTAAAGCTTCTCTCCTCCTGACATTTGTGTGTCTGCAGCAAAGCAGAAGTGTGAATTGACAACCACAAGTCATCATTTCCTCCTTGAAACTGTGCCTACTCTTCAGCATGTAAATGCTAAGTCACTTGAGTCTGCAGACCTTGAAATATAACTTCATTTTTACCAATTGTGATGCTTTTTTTTCTTTTCCCTCACTTGATTTGAGCTCCTCTGTAATAGCTTTAAACTCAAGTTTGAAAAGTCTAAATCAGTTATGTGGTGAAAGGGATGGAAAGTTTCAGACTATATTTATGGCTGGGATTTTTTTTTTTCTTTCCCTCGAGATGAAAGCACCTTGTCTGCATCAGTCGAGACTCTTTTCTTTAGATTCCCTCTGCTTGTGACTGGGAGGCCCAACAATAGCAGCACATGAAACTCGAGAGAAAGTGTTTTATAATTAATTAGGAGAGGAAACATGAGACATAAGTTAACATCATATAAATTCTAGTGTTTGTTACAAGATCCAGGGAGTTTAAACAACTCAATTGGTCATTTAGAGCTAAGTGTGTTTCATTTAAACCCTAAAATTGAAAAAAAATAAAGATTCACACCAGTTTTGCCTATAATATATATTTATTATTATTATTAGGTGTGTTAAAAACATTTGGATTCATAGCTACTAAACTATAAAGGCCTAGAGTTTACTGCATAGCTGGATGTTATTCTGGGCACTTTGTCTCGTGGATTATCTGACTCAGGACTGCTGCGATGTAGTAATGGTGGCACAAAGTGTAGAGTTACCCAGCGGTTGCTACAGCAATGTTGCTGAGCAACATCTGATAACATTAAAGACATGCTGAGATCAGGTTAGACACCTGCTTCAGATCTGCTTTTGCTTTTACGACCACAACAGGACGGTTTCAGCACCCTGGACAGCGACAGGTGTCTGTGAACAGCTCCAGTCAGGCCGATTATTTCTTCATTATCTTCATGAAGACACACAGAGGAAAAGAAATCTAAAGACAAGTCTGTAGCCATGACTATTTAGAGGGATGTTCAGGAAGATCAATAATGTGTTCCGTCCCAACCAGCAAGGACACAGAGGTCGGGACGGTGGCGGTGGGAACCAGGCCGAGCAGGACTACCACAACGCCTGCACCGTCCGGCTGGTCCGCAGCACCTCCATGCTGGTGGTGGGAGAGAGGACTCAGACAGTCGAGGGCTCCACGTTAAAACGCAGCAAGAGTACAGTGAGCATCGAGTCGACCTTGTACTACTATCAGAGACAAGAGGACAGGATATGGCTGTACTCGCAGAACCAGAACTGCCTCGAGTACCTGGAAGCACTCGTGGCTCTGAGGAGGCAGTACACAAAGAGCGTGAGTGACTTGAAAAGCAGCGACGCCAAGGCCACAGTGTCTTCCAAGAAGAAGCCTGCGCCCCCGCCGCCTAAAAAGCAAGAACCGGTAAGCTTGAATCATCTCTCCCTGAACACATGAAGAGGGGAGATTAAACTCAAATGCTCTACCGTTGATTTAACCACAGATATCAAGAGCTAAACCCTCGGCCCCTCCGGTCCCCAGCGAAGAGGACACTCTGCAGTTCTTTGATGCAGTTATCGCCAGCTGTGACAGTGAACCTCAGCGCAAACCTTACATGGATGATGGACACGCAGACGTAGATTTCATAGGTGAGTCTGAAACACCTGTCTTTAACTGTGAGGAGTTTAATGTGATTGTTCTTGGAGATCAAGTCATTGCCACTTTGTCCAACTATTCTATTTTGTGTTCGATACAGTGGTAAAAATACATATTTCTGGAGAAATTTGACTCTTTTTTTGAAACTTTTTTTTTGCATTTTTTAAATATATAAAAATATTGCCAATAAAATGTAAATTTCCAATGGACAATGACATAAAACCTGCAACTTTAAATAGCTATTTCATTCTGTTTTATAGATTAAACTGTTAAATTTAGGTTCAATATAGTAAATATCTTTCTAAAATTAGATACAAGTGAAAAAACTAATGGCTCCATACTTTTGCGTAGATTGATTTGTTAAACAAAAGATATTTTGTAAAATTATTTTGTGTAATTACATTAAAACAAAAATTTTATTTACTCAAAGCCATAATCATCCAAATTAAAACTAATAAAGGTGTAAAACATTTCACTTTACATTCAACATGACTCTAGAATATATTAATATTTCACAGTTTTAAATTACATGGGAGAAAATGTTCAATTTATTCAGTGTTCCTGTTTTTGTTTTGCATAAAAATCTTGCTTGATAGCAAATGTAAATAAGAAATATCCGATTTTGTTGAATGTGACTGAATTATTTTTTTCCTTTTTTAAACATATATCTTCAGCTTTAATATAGTATTTTTACTTTTGTTTAAGGATTTAAATACTCCTTCCATCCCTGGGATTAGTTGTGAGTCACTTGCACTGCTGTACTTGACTGCCTATTTAAATTTTATGCTGCTTTATCCCACAAGATTAATATAACAGCTACAGTTATGAGGTGCTTGAGAGACTCAGGTTTCATACAGAAAACATTTGAAAAGTAAAGCGTAGTGTTAGTAAAGTCCATTCATTACCATCTGTGCATTTGCTGCACAAGTATGTGCTGCAGATACTTGTGTATAAAGTCATCCTTTGTAGACGGGAGGCTGATGTGTGAAGCGTAATTAAAAACATGCATAAATAAATCAAGGTCTGTGATGGTTTTTTTTAATGATTCATGTCAGTTTGGGATGTGGAAAGTTACTAAAAGCATTCATTCAAGTATTGCACTTGTAGCTCTTTTCATCTGCGGTGTATGTACGGGTGTTTTTATTTATGCTCCTGTTGGCTTGTGTTGGTGTGCACATACACCAGGCCGGGCTGCTTGTTTTCAGTTTTGGTACAAAGATGGGGCAAATTACTGGTGTCACATTTAGTCAGAAACTTAATCGCATCGTGAAAAATGGTGCAAATTCACTTTCAGTCTGAGCAAATGTCAGATTTACCAGGATAACACACAGTGTCACTTTTAATAATGCTGCTTACGTGTAATCCCCTGCCCATATTTATTCTATTTTATTGTTATTTATTTGGTCTCATTGTCTCCTCACTGTACTGCTACTTATATTTTCGTCATGCCCCCATGTATGATGACAACAAAGCTATTCTATTCTATTCTAATAATTTAAAATAGCTCTTTGTCCTGCTTTTACAGTGATACATTTGAAAGAAAAATGTGCTTTCAATTTCAATTTTACTCAGTTGTATATATAATATTGAGAAGAATCGTTCTGTAAAAATGCCATGTGGTGTTTGGTTATGTTGATTTTAGGCCTGAAAACAGCAAAAATGTCAACTATGATACAAAAAGTCCCACAATTATATATTGACTCGCCTCGTTTCAGCTGTTGCAGCGTAGAATTGAAGCCAGAGACATTCTGGGCCTTCAGGTCCAGGACTGAACACCACTAGCCCCTTTCAGCCTCATCTCAGGTTCTCGCTGTTTGTTCTTCCCTCCCACAGTGGCCTCCAGCTCGGCCGAACACGACCTCCACTCCAACTGGGTCCTGCGGGTTCCTCGGGTCGCAGACGACTCCAAACACAAACAGGACTGTGCCAACGAAAGCGCCCCGCTGAAGAAAAAGCAGAGCGGGTCCACGAGCAGCAGACTGCGACTTCAGAGGAACCCGATCCACCTGCCCAAAGTGGTGGAGAGCGCATTCCAGACTCTGCGCTTCAAGCCCAAATTAAAAAAGCAGTGAAGCTTGATGGACATTTGAAACCAGCAGCACTGCCACACCGCTGACACAGAGCTCAGCCTCATTTGTTTGGTCGGACGCCACGCTCTGAAAAACATCTGTCCAGACAGTCAAAGATGACATTAAAACATTTCATATTAATTAAGGAAACTGCATTTAAATCTGGACAACTGGTGAAATAAATTCTAGGGGTCCAAAATGGGCCTTTTTATCAGAAGAAATTTTGACTTCCAAGAAACATATAATCTTGTCCATCATACATCCAGCCTTCACAACACCAGGACCCTGAAACTGATTAATTTCATTATCTGTGCTTTTCCAGCTATGACATGTCAGATGTTTTCAAAGGAGGCTCATTCAGGATCAGTTGTCTTTCTGAAGAGACGTACATTAATCTCAGCTGATGCCACTTTAGAGGGGAATATAGCTTAGATGGTTTTTGCTACATAGTCTGAAATAAAAATTAATTCCTTCCGACATCTAAAGATTACTTTGACCCATCTGTTAATAGAATTTCTTCTCAAGAGGGCCTTTGAACTGAACCACATAAGAGAAATGGTTCAATATTGCGATGGATATGGAATTTTGGCGAGCAGTTTATGGTTCAGACCTGAGGAGAGACTGCGTTCCTCCGAAGTATCAAAGCAAACTGTAAAATGCAACAATGGCTCCTTTCAAGCTGGAAGTCAAAGAGTACTCGCATCAATCTGTCTCATTTAAGTGAGGTTCGCCGAGGCGAAGTTGAAGTGCTGGGCTGTCTGAATAGCAGAAGACCAGCTAACTTATTGTACTCTAAAGCTGAAATGGTCTTAAACATGAAGGGTCAAAACAACACAAGCCTTGACCTGACCTGACCTTTACAGCATCCAACACAACTGAGACTTCTGGTTTTATTTGCTCTAGTTTTCAGAAAACTGCCAGTGAAATGTATGATATAATGGGGATGAAAGGACATTTCATAGATGTTGAGAAATATATTGAGAAAACACTGCTGAGGGAAGGATTTTCAAAGTTTGTAAGTGTTGAAAAAACTATTCAGACCCTTTAAGTATACTTGCATATAAACCCAAATATATTCAAAAATTACAAAAAAAAATTAAACTAAAAGTTATATACATTTTTTTTTAGTTTTGGGCTTTTATTTATATATATATATATATATATATATATATATATATATATATATATATATATATATATATATATATATATATACACACACACACACACACAAAAAATATTTTCCTTTTTTTTTCAAATTTTTTCTATATTTGGGTTTAACCCTCCTGTTAGAGTTAGGGTTAAAAAACTAAAATAAAATTGTTTCCTTGTCTGAAAAAAATCCCAAAAATCTGCAAAAAAAAATCCCCAAATTTCTGAAAATTTGCAAAACCTTCAGGAAGAGAATTCCAATAATTCTTCCCTTAAAAGTTCTATTTTTCAAAAAAAATCCCCCAATTTGGCAAGAAAATTCTTGTAAACATTTTCAAAAAATTAGTAAAAATCTTCCCAAATAAATCCTAAAAATATCTAAAGGGATTCCATATATATCAGCAAAACTTCAAATATTTTCTTTAAGAACATTCACAAAAAAATTAATTCACTGGATTTTGATAGATTTTTTCCACATTGTCAAACTTTAAAACAGGTTAATTTTGACCCGCAGGACGACACGAGGGTTAAATATATATATATATATATATATATATATATATATATATATATATATATATATATATATATATATATATATATATATATATATATATATATATATATATATATATATATATATAGAGAGAGAGAGAGAGAGAGAGAGAGAGAGAGAGAAAATTAAAACTGAAATGTAGAAAAAAAAGCATACATACTCACTCACACACACACACACATATATGTGTGTCAGTGAGAGTGTGTCAGTGAGTGTGTGCTTTTTTCCTACATTTGTTTTCATTTTTTATATATATATATATATATATATATATATATATATATATATATATATATATATATATAAAATGAAAACTGAAATGTAGAAAAAAAGCATACTCACTCACTCACTCACACACACATATATATGTGTGTGTGAGTGAGTCAGTGAGTGTGTGCTTTTTTGCTACATTTGTATATATATATATATATATATATATATATATACACATATATAAAATAAATAAATAAAAATTTGTTTATTTATTTAGCTCATTTCTTTCTATTTTTGGGTTTTTATATACATGTACACACACACACATTATTATTTTTTTTAAAAAATTCTATATTTGGGTCTTACAGGGTTAAAGAACAATGCATCATTTTTAGCCATTACCTGTTTCCCCTAATTTAAAATGAAGACAATATGTCAAATACATTTTCTTTTCTTTATTACAAATATGTCATATACAAACGAGCAGCTACAAAACATTCATTTGTTTTCTGCTTTGACCTTGGGGCTGAAGAAGGACGACATTGGCTTCATACCCGTCTTGTCCACCTTCGCCAGAGTTTTCTGAGCTGCCGTCATCTTTTTGGGTGGCTGAAACAGGGAGGGAAAAAAATCAATATAACTCAGTGACCTTGCACAGAGACAGCAGGGAATTCATTACATATCATGAACTTCAATTTAATCTGAGAAAAAAAACATGTTTCCACAAGGTAAGCCTCACTGGAAAATGTGTAGACTCTACAGGGAAAGCTTAAAGAAAGCAGGAAGCAAATAAACAACTACACTAACAAAAAATAATACTCCAAAAACAAAAACATGACGCGTTGCCCATGTTGATATACTGAAAATAAAAGATCATCCTTTGATAATTGTTCACTCTATTCAGGCAGACTGCTCCGCATACACTCACTTTCCTCGCAAAGTCTGCACTGTTGAATTTGGTGTAGTCTTCTTCAGCCTCCACCGGCTTGTCTGAAAGTTTCCGCTTCTGCCAAACGAGGAAGTAAGAAATGCTTTTCATGACAAACAGCACCAAACTTTCTTTCTCCCCCTTGAACAACATCACTTGCTCCAATGACCTCAGACTGTAGCCTTTTGTAATCAAAGGTCAAACCAAATTCCGATTAAAAACATGCAGCTACGTTAGAGTGAGGCTGAGGACTACAGGGATGGAAAGTGCACGGCAGCTTCGGCAGCATTGCAGAACTGAGAGAAAGTTGCTACAGCAGCTTTCCTCACAAAACGAACGTACCTTGGAACGAGGTTCTGTCTCTTTTGGGCTTGTGAGCTCTGGTAAACTGTGGAGAACAGTAACCAACATGTGATGTATAGTGTCACTATGAGTTCGTTCGAATGATGATTAAGATGTCAATTACTTACCCCAAGTGACTGAGGAGGGCTTTGCTCAGGTCTTCACTGATGTACTCCGATATCAGCCCATGAGCATAGCGGAGATAGTCCTCTGTTTCATAGAGATGAGAGAATAACGGTGATAACCAATATATACCAGCTTAATTATTGGTATACTTCAGAGCCCGGAGATTTAAAAATCTAACTGAAACTTGGGGAGATGTTTCAGGGGTTTATGATTAACCTATAGAAAAAAAACTATACACCACTACTGCCATCTATTGGTCAACATCCTAAATGCTGCAAGTTTGCAAAATCCTGGAAAAATAAAATGTCTTTTCATAGAAGGATAACGTGGAAATTTCAGGGTTCTAAAGTGTGAGGGTAAAACCAGTTACCCTCATGGTTGTCTGCCTCTGACTTGACTCTGATATATGTTGTGGATTTCACTCCTTCCCCTACAGAGATGTTTCTCTTCTTGAGGGCAACAATCGTCCTCTCTACCTGCAAAAAAAAAAAAAAAAAGATAGTTTCATTGTGCATAAAACAAGGATGTATTTTTACATAAACACAGTTTCCCTGATTATGTGTGTTGAAGTGTGCTGTCTTTGGCCCAGCATGAAAAGATGTTTGGATTCCACATGAAAAGATTTAATGAGTACCTTTTTCTTCAACCAGCTCATGGTCCTCTCCTGACTGTATCGATGAAACTTCAGGCTTCCCGCCTCTAGGAGCATCGTGAAGCACAACATTTAAAAAAAAAAAAAAAAAAAAAGGCATTCAGCTTAACCTTGAAGTTCAGAGATACTAGCTTTAAAAAATAAACCTCACTTTTTTCCTCAGCAACGTGGTGCAAAGAGTCCAGGGAGCGCGTGCAGCTGAGCAGCCTGGAGCAAGCTGGGAATTCCTCATCCATAACAACTTGATCCACGGGCTGGAACTTGCCCTGAGCAGCAGGTAACATTAATACATGAAAGATAAAACAGAGGATGTGATTTTAATGCGAGAGCGCACACTGCTTCCCTGTATATATATCATGCATATATCCAATGCACGGTTAATTCTGCTGAACATTTTTCAACAGACTGTTTTGCACTTTACTGCACTGCAGCATCCAACTACTGCTAATGTACAATGTTCTGCAGTATAACATATTGCGGTAATTATGCAGCATATAATCACCACATAATAGAATCTATTGGTGTTTTATTTTAGTCTCTGTGCTATCTATTTTTGTATTTTTTATTTACTTTTTTGATGTTTTATTTATCCTTTAATTCAGTCCTGTCGACAAGCACAGCCCTTGTTCACTGGTAGGTTGTTGGCGCTTACATTTTCCCAACAAATAATTTATTTCATTGTAACATTTACCATATTTTATACCTTCATGACAGCCAAGCTTGACACTTCCCCACACTCATGTATTTGTGATAAAACATGTTAAACACAGTGAGATACCATTAACCCTGAAAAACCCACTGCTGCAGAAATGCAACATTGGTTTTATTTATTTTTATTTTTTTTATATATATATGTATATATATATATACACACACACACACACACACACACACACACACACACACACACACACATATATATACATATATGTACAGTCAAGCTGGAAATTATTCCTACCCCTAACAAATTTTAACTTAAAGTTACTTTAAAATGTAAATAAAAGCTTGGAAATTGTTTTTTCCACAATGAACACCATCTTATTACCTTTTGGGAAACACCTGTGTCATTTCCAATCAAAAAAGAACTTGCTGGTTGAATAAAAGTCAAAATTTGCTCAGGGTATGAATTATTTCGGGCTTGACTGTATATATATTATTTATTATATTTAAATTTCTTTGCTAATTTTTTTCTATATTTGGATTTATATATAAACCTAAATATAGGTCTTAATTGGTTAAAAACAGCCTTGAGCCGATACTAATAAATAAGTTTAAGTTTTAAAGTGGTTTTAGTCTGCAGTCGAAATATATTAGAAGCAGAAATTCAGAGTAACAATAAACTAAAGCTACACACTTTCATCTACTGCATAAATAGATGATAAGAAACTAAATCTGCATCAATATGTGAGGCAACAACTCTTCACTCTCCTACAGCTTATTGAGATTAATATGGTGTCATGTTGGAGCCACAAAATATACCTAATTCACTGTGTATTCAAAAATTGTACTATTCAAAATAAGTTACATATGAAGTTTAAAAAAGGGTGGAAACCAAACACTTAACTTTAACACAGCAGTGGCACACTATGAAAATGTAAGATTAAGATTTCTGCTTCTTACCTCTTTGCCAGATTTAATCAAATATGGCAAAATTAGATAAAGAGGATCCATTGGTGTAACGAAAATAAGTCTCCCATCTGTTGACAAAAAAAGATGACAGTTAAGACACTTGATTAACCTGACATCAGACAGTTCAAATTAAAAAAAGAAATGAAAAACTTGCAACACATCTTTTTTAAATGTTAAAAGTTAACATCATCAGCTGCATTCACATTTGAAATAAACCTCTATTTAAGACTTTCATAAAGGATTGTATTCCACTTTGTAGTATCTGAAGGTCTTTGTAAATCACAGGCCTGATAGTTAGTTGTAGTTAGTACAGAGATGTTCAGTGCTTTTGTCCACATTTAGAACCAATACAGGAGCAGTTTTATGAACAGATGACATCACTTCATTGAATCTATTAGTTTAATTAAGTTGCTATCTGTGCTGATTCCAAAACTCTTTAATTTGGCCAAAATACTGCTGATGGTGATTAAAACAAGCCAACTTTGTGACTGTGTTTCTGAATGTGATTGAGCTGAATCAGAGTTTGCAGCGTATTGAGGAAACAGACCCACCTCTCTGTACAGTCTGGCCGACAAACCAGGAGTGGAAACTTTCTTCAAATGCCTTGACCTCATACAGCTGAACATCCCCACTACCCAGCATATAGAGAGACGCTGCATCTGCACAATCAAAAATACGGAACTGTGTCACTTTCACTTCTGCAACTGCACTTCACAAATACATTAGAAACATGCAGGAACTTTGTAAGTTGAAGTTTGGAGTTTGCCATCCATGAAATGCATGCACCGTTTCTCTAGTCTTCACTATACTCTGACTTTGTTAGGTTTATTACAAATATCACAAATATTTTGGAGCACAAAATACTTTTTATATCCGTGATTTCTTTTATTCTGTCTCACAGCACTGGAAAAGAACAGCATAAACACAGTTAGATATAAAATCACTGATAAGTCTCGAACAGTTGACAAAATGAAACAAGACTAGACGATATAAAAGCATGGATGTTTTTTGGAAATATTACTGCACTAGATAACATGACTTGCTTAATGACTCCGCCAAGGAACGGCAGAGTTATGTGACGATCGGAGTAGGTTTGTCTGTCTGTCTGTCTGGCTGTGTGAAACATTACTCAAAAACAGACCAACGGATTTGGATGAAATTTTCAGGGAAGGTCAGAAATCACACAAGGACCAAGTGACTAGATTTTGGCAGTGATGCGGCTTATCGTCTGGATCCACGGCTTTGTTCAGGATTTCCCATTGCCAGATATAGCTGCCGGCACGGCGTCACTTTAACCACGATGTGAACACTGTGTCAGTTACCTGCTGATGATCACATGATTGCAGTCATACTACAAAATTACCATGATTTATCAGTTGGAAATCATACAAGGAACAACTGATTAAACTGTGGGGAAATTCTGAGTCCCATCAATTCCTGCCACCCGCTAGAACAGTTATTTTAACACTAGCAAAACAAAGGCTTGCCAAAAGTGATGTACTGATCAACAGACCTTTATAAGAGTAATTTACTTGCGATTCGGTATCCATACATAACATGCACATGCATAACACATGCCTGTGCTCAGCACAAGGTTATTTTTTATTAAAGATTTCATCCATTGAAAATGATATGACAACTGAGCAGCCTTGGCGGAATACTGCGCTCTCTGAGTGCTTTTCTAGTTCTTTTTTTAGTGTCCAAAGTTTAGGTCACTGCCACAAATGACCCTTAAATTCTTAGTAATATTCATTATATTACTACGTAAAGTGCCTTGAGATGATACATGTTGTGATTTAATACTATATAACAAAACTGAATTTAAATTTAACTGAATATTTGGAGTAGCAGCAACAAACAAAGGCTGGTTTGTTCACAGATACTCTAAGGACCTCTGTTTTGTCATTCTAAGCAGTAAAAGGTTTTGCGGCATCCAATTTCTCACATCAGTTCAGCAGCTGTGTAGCAGGGGCAACTCATTGAACACAGCTATAACTACGTGCTGTGTAATTTTGTTCTGTTATACTTTCAGATAAAGTGATTGAACAGAAACATATGTCGTGAGAACAGAGTTGGTGCAGGAATTGATTGCTGGGATACACCACAGGTTGCCCATCCAAGGCCACTCCAGCAATACCCACACGCTCTATTAGTCTAATGATTTCAAAACCATGATCAATAGCATCAAATGCAGCAGCAACACGGAGTAACAAAGCCATCAGTGAGTTGTAACGGAGGGCTACATAGCTCGCAAAATCAAGATCAAATTTTTTCTGTGTATCTTTTTGCACGAATCGTCTCTCATTTCCCTATTCATCTTCCAACAGGATGACAGTTCAATAGTTTCTCAAAGTTTATAGATGACACAATAGGGAAAGAACTGTAAAAATATAAACGCAGCATGTGTTTACAAAGTTCTATCCATTCTTTTTAACCTAGGGTTTGTTGTTCCAACACCAACATTTCAACAACAGAATGGAAGTCATGAAACAACCAAGAACACAAACTATATAGGAAATGATTGTGGGCAGAAATCACAAGTCAGTAACAAGTCTTTTCTGCAATTAATTTGTGTAAATATTCGTAAATTTGTGTTGTCAGTATTGTGTTCTTCAGTTTTTCTTATTTATATTGTATATATAGTGCATATATCTTATGTCTTTAATTTATATATGTGTTCTCTTGATTTTTCTTACTGTCACCTTGCTGCTGTGACATTGCAAAATTCTTCTTGTGGGACAAATGAAGGATATTCTATTTTATTTGCAACACAGTTTAAAAGGCTGTTGCAAAATGGTTTGCCAGATACTGTTCCAATCTTCCTGAAGCATGTGGCCAAGTTGCTAGACATTTTGAGGGGACAGGAATATGTTGCCAGATACATCCATCCAGAGCATCATGTGGCATATTTTCTGCTGTATTCTACTGCTTGCTAGATGAGAAATGGTAAAGTTGTGGACAGTCAAGTTGCCTAGCTTTGGCCCAAACTGACATGGCATCATCCAGCTCGCCAGCAGCCTGTTCTTATCTGTTTCTTGCCATCTGTGGCATCTTGTCATTTGAACGAAGCTGTATTTTAACGTGGCCTTCTACAGTCACCGGTCAAAGGCATGTCTGTGTACTGGTCACACTAGCTGATCCTGTGTGGATTAAATCAGTGGTGCAGAATTTGTCATCAGTTGAACAGCTCAAAAGCTTTTTTAAACCACAACAACAGAAGTGAGCTTTTTAACCTTTTTCTCCAAGTCAGTAAAGACTATATGCACGATGCGATTACTGTAGACAGTTGCTCAGATATACTGACGCTTGGGGGCTGCTGTGAAGAGCTGGCTGTCAGCAAATTTCTTTTTATTAAACTCAGACAAGACTGAGATGATAGTGATTGGCTCAGAAAGACTAAATCATCTGAACAATAATGCTGTCTGGACCTTAGATGACGGCATCATTCAGGGCAAGGACAGTGTTAAAAACCTTGACGTGATCTTTGATCAGTCTCTTAGATTTGTCTCCCACATACGACAGGTGACAAAAACAGCTTTCTTCCACCTTAGGAGGATTGCTAAGATTCACTCTTTCTTGTCTTTTAAGGATGCTGAGGTTCTTATCCATTCGTTTGTGATTTCTAGGTTGGATTATTGTAATGCTCTCCTGTCTGGCTTGCCTAAGAGGAGCTTTCAGAGTCTACAGATGGTTCAGAATGAAATATGACCACATCTCACCGGTGTTAGTCTCACTCCATTGGCTCCCAGTTCATGTTCGAGCTGATTTCAAGATACTTCTTTTAACATATAAAGCTGTAAATGGCACTGGGCCATCGCATTTAAAGGAGCTGAACCAGCGAGGTCCTTGCACTCCCAGGGGACGGGTCTGCTGACTGTCCCTAGAGTTAAAAAGAAGATGAGCTTTTTATTTCCACCGTCTTTATGGAACGCTCTTCCATCTGACAATCAGCAAGCTGGCTCAGTGGAGGTGTTGAAAGCAAAGCTAAAGACCCACTTGGTCTCTGGTGTACATGAATCCTAACTGTGACAGGGTTTCTGTAGATATCAACCAGTCAAATTTAATGCTTTTTAAAGCTATACTGTAAACCTTTAATGACCATGAACTCAACAAATTACAGGTTTGTTTATTTTTTTTGGAAAAACGATTTTTATATGAAAACTGTCCCTACATTTCACTATTTCTGACTCTGGAAACCACCTCTGACCACCAACGGGCTGCACTCATTCTCTGAATTCCATGTTTTCCAGCCATTTTTGCTGGAATTTGCATTTCTCCATTTCCCAGCTCTCCTCCACCTGGTCCAGTCTGCTGGCCACTTTAAAAACATCCAGTTTTTGGCAATTGTACCCGACCGGCTGGAACAATTATCGCAATGCTTCGGCATGTTTACGCAGATGCACATATCTGACGAAGCGCAGTCTATAATTATATATTATTGTCAAATATTTTTCTTGAAAACTGTAGAAAGAATTTTTAATGCCATTGAGAATCAAATTTAATGATTTTAATGCCATTTGAGGCCTTAATTTTTGCAAAATCAACTTAATGACTGTTAATGCTTTTTAATGTCCTGCAGAAACCCTGTGTGAGGTACTATGTCTTCTTAGATACTGTTTTTTTTAATCAGTTTCATCATTTTATTGTAATTTATCTGTTGCTTGCTTTGTAAAGCACTTTGATTTGAAAGTGCTACATAAATAAAGTTTTTATTATTATAATCTTGTTCAGTGTTGCATAATGTCTAACAATACAACTGCACCTGTTGAGGGATTCCTTAGTCTCACGAAAGCTGGATCCTTGTCGTGCTTCTGTGTGCCGATGACAGAGTCTGTGGACACCAAAACAAAAGTTACGAGAACGTGTACTAACACTCAGCTAACGAGTAATTACTCAATTTCCGGGAAGAAACTTTTATTTACTCATTAAGCTAAGAGCATGCAAGCTAATACAAAGGCTAACCGTTCCAGTAATTGCTACAGAAAGTGAGTTATTAAGTCTTAACAGCTTTGTCATGGGTTACGCAGAGAGCTAGCGCAGTTAGCAGCTACTGGCCGACCTACCTGCAGCGACGACAACCCAGCTGTCATTCTCTACGTTGGGCGTTCGCTTCTTTTTAGCTGCCATGTCGTTTAAGTGAACTTAACGGGGTGAGTTTCTGTTTTCGTGCTTCTCCGGTGTTGTAGACTTAACGCTTTTTGACCTATATAACGGTGTCGGCCCACTTTCTGCCTGACAACATGAGCTCAGAAAAGGCGCCTTTCCGTGTTCACTTCCTGGGTATGTCACAAAATAAAGCACGGAACTTATTAACACCCTTTTTTTGCTCATTTTATGTCCATTTCCTGAAAGTATTTAATTCCTTTAGAGTTAAGTGATAGCTATTATGTTGAGAAAGGCTCATGAAATGCGGAAAATGACAGTATTTTAGACTTTAAATTCGATGTCTTCACACCTGTTTTCGATGCAGTGGTACGTTCCGAGTTGACGTCATGCCAACGTGTAGATTCCCTGCGCAGCAGCTAGAGGCCGCCCGAGAGCTTTTATTAGAATAACAGTAAACCATAACATTGAGGTTTGGTCCTGCACAGTTTGAGCCCGTTAACGGGTATTTCTGAACTGGTCTGAAGTCTCAGGTGCGAGATGTTTGGTGGCCAGTTGTCCTTTGGCACGCTGGCACCTAACAGATTGGGGGATCCATCTGTCCTTCAATAAGAGGAGGGCATCTCTCACTCCCTCACAGGATATGACACTGTGTGTCCCAGTTGGTTTTCAGTGAGTCACTTGTTTTTTCCTCCTGCACTGTTTATGTGCACGCTCAAACGGGGATGTGGAGGATGCTCATGTGTGTTTTCAACCCCATCAGATGACTATAGCTGTGTCATCAATCTGTTAAACCGTACGGGGGTCCCTCTCATGTGTTTGTATAGCTTCTTTTTTTTTTAACTGCTGATTTCCCACTCTTCTAAAGACACCCACAGCACAGCCCATTAACAGGTTTTTAATTAGCTTGTTTTTGTAATGAGGAAGGGAGGGATTTGTGTGCTGGGTGACTGAGCTTTTAACGCTTGTGTTTCCTGTGGGTCAAAATTGACCCGTTTTAAAGTTTGAAAATGTGGAAAAAATATATATATTTTCACAGTGAAACTTCTGATGTCCACATTTTCAACATTTTTCGGAAATCTTTGAACATTTTTTGGTGGAATAAAGAAATGTTAAAAATGTTTCTTATATTTCTTAAATATTAGAAGTTTTACTGATATACATGTAATCACTTTAGATATTTTTAGGATTTTTGGGGAAGATTTTTACTCATTTTTTTGAAAATATTTGCAGGCGTTTTCTTGCCAAATTTGAGGGATTTTTTAAAATAAAACTTTTAAGGGAAACTTTTAAGGAATTATTGGAATTTTCTTCCTGAAGGTTTTGCAAATTTTTTAGAAATTTGTGAAATTTTTTTGCTGAATTTTTGGATTTTTTTCAGACAAGGAAACAATATTTTCTGGTGCCCGTAAATGAGGACAGCAGGAGGGTTAAACATCACCATACAGTGTCCCTGTGGAGAGCAACATGATGTAGAGGAAAACCAGAGTGTGCACATGGCGACTCATGGCTTCGTCTTGCTTTTTTTGTGTGTGTGTGTCTTGTTTCACTTCCTTTTGTCCATTTTAAAAATAATACTGGCTTGCAGGCCCATTTTGCCCAGATTTGAGCAACACATGCTCTGAACCGTTTGAACACAGCTCCTCCTTGAAATCAGTTAGATTTATGTTGCTGTAGTCTGTGGCAAAGAGAGCGTGGGTGAGATATTGTCTGTGAATTACTTGTTTTATGGGTCCCGGGAGTATCATACACAACAGTCTGTGCAGCTAAACAGAATATTCCATGAAAGCTTTCTTTCATTTTGGGTTGCTTGAGGGAACGTCTGTGTTTCTGACTGCCAGGCAGAACAACAGCGGCCTTTCTGATACGCTAGACCACAGACAACCCCAGAGAGCCCAGTCCTCTGTCACCAGCATGCAGACGAGAACAAAGTGGGGCTAAATTTAGGCCTCGATATGGCTTTAGACCCGGAGTCCAAGACCCCTCTATCTTCTCCCAAACCCAGCTCCACAATCCTCATCAATCATGCATCCAACAAAGAGAATTTCAACACAGCGAGAGCCATGTCTGTTCTTTCTATAGCCCCCCTCAAAGCACCACTTCCTCCTTCTCTAGGTGATTCACTGTTTTGTTTTGTTTTTTAAAAAAAAACAAGACGATTCCAGTAAACTTCTCTTTAGAGGTAGGATAGGTTGGATGCTGCTAGCAGGCTGTAGATGGTTGGTCACACTCTGCTGAACACATTGAACAGCCCGTGGTCCTATCTATCGCTCTGGCCTCATTTGTGGCAGTCCGGTGCAGAGTGACTGGTTACAGCTTACATATCGACTCAGCCTCAAGCTTTCATGTCACCGCCGTGCACTGTGCATTACAGAAGGGTGTATTTTTACTCCCTTCATCATCTGTCTCGGGGATTTATGGGGAGAAATGAGTCAATCTCGAGAACATACATATTCACCACAGTGCATTTTTATCTGTCATGGCTGCCAAGAGAAGCAGGTTATAAATAGAAAGACAACGTCACTTAGGGTGCCACGTTTTTTTTTTGTATAGATACAGAGTTAGGCTGTTATTTCACGCAGCTGTTCAAGCCACATTAACCATTAAAAAAGAACTGAGCCCATGGATGTAACGTACACATGGATGCACTCGCAGCAGACATGCACACACATGAAAACAGATGTGGAGAGAGTTTCCCTCTGCAGCAGAAGCCTTTGAGTCATCATCTGGGATTCCCTTCCTCTCACTTCCAAATATGGGTGGGATTGTGAGAGAGCGGGAGGAAGAATGTGGAAGGCAGTGGAACCCCCTTGTGATGTCAGAGCTGTGGAACAGTGAGCCTCATGCTGCCTGGAAATTCGCAGGCAGGAATGTCGGGAATGCGAGAATCACCGAAATGCTATTCTTCTCATGCATGTTTGTAAAATCTGAGTTGTAGCAAGCATGCATCATGTGCACCCACGCACACACTCACAGCGTTTTTCACCAGTTCTCTCACTGGGGAGATATTCCTTCCCGTAAAGTCTTATTCCTCCCCCCTACACTACCCACCCCACAAGATGGTGACTCCTTATTCCCAGCATCAGTCGCTCTGTGTGAGGCCTGTGGATGCATGTGGTATTTTCCCTTTTCCCTCCGTGAGAGCAAACGTAATGGCTTGAGCATTAACTGGTGAGTGCTTGATGTAGTCATGTAAAAAAAAAAAAAACATGTGCATTAAATTGTTGAGCTTCCCAACAGATTAGAACAAGCAAGTCTCTTTGAAGCAGTTCCTAATAACAAAGGTCATGACACATAAAAAGATATTTTGTAGTCATTTTAACCCTCCTGTTCTCCTCATTTACGGGCTCCAAAAATATTGTTTCCTTGTCTGAAAAAAATCCGAAAATTCGGCAAAATAATTCCCCAAATTTCTGAAAATTTGCAAAACCTTCAGGAAGAAAATTCCAATAATTCCTTAAAAGTTTCCCTTAAAAGTTTTAAAAATCTTCCAAAAAATCGTGAAAATATCTAAAGTGATTCCATATATATCAGTAAAACCTCTAATATTTTCTTTAAGAACATTCACATAAAAATAAATTTGTTGGATTTTGGTTGATTTTTTTGTGAATGTTCTTAAGAAATATTTTTAACATTTCTTTTTTTCCACCAAAAAATGTTCAAAGATTTCCCAAAAATGTTGAAAATGTGGACATCAGACATTTCACTGTGAAATTTTTTTTCCCATATTTTCAAACTTTGAAACGGGTCAATTTTAACCCACAGGACGAGACGAGGGTTTAATAAGTGAAAAAAATCATATCAGTCACATAGCAGGTAAAAGTGGGTAAATTCCTGCATTTATCCAAACTTTAAATCCATAAAATAAGATCAGGAGTTCCAGATTGGGTGCCAAATCATTAGAAACGGTCTTTATTTTATTAGAGCCTGTCTTAATTTAAACCTCTGACATTGGTTCTGCTGTTTTATTTCTTATTCAAATGTGTGGAGTCATCTTGCCAAGCTCTAGAGAGCTGAACTCTGGGAAGAAAAAAAAAGGCTGTGGATGTGTATGAATCTGGCAATCAACCTAAATAGATCTCCTAATTATTTGGAATAAATCATCTTACTTAACAAAAACATCTGCAAGTGCATAGATTTCAAACCACTGCCAATGATCTTGGGCACCAAATCAGCCCAAGAACAGACTGTTCAATACTAAGAAAAGTTTCAAAGAACCCCAAAATGTCATCACAGGATCTGCAGGTAACTCTTGCAACTGTTAGTGTCAAAAATGATGCCTCTGCAATCATTAAGGAACCCCAAAAAAGCCTTTGCTCTCCAAAAAGAACTTAATTACAAAGTATAGCTCGATACTGGGAAGCAAGGTACAGGATTTTTGGAATAACATGCTCAGGACACATGAATCAAAGATAGATCTGTTTGGCCACAGTAACAGTAGACATGTCTAGTGCCAAACAAAAGACTGCTTTTCTATAGAAGAACCTCAGATCAGCTGTGAAGCCTGGTGGTGGAAATGTTATGGTTTGGAGCTGCTTCGCTGCTTCAGGCTCTGGGCAGCTTGCAGTCATTGATTCAATTATGAATCTGCATCATATCAAAGAGTACTTCAACATAATGTGAGGCCATCTGTCTGAAAGTTGAAATTGAACCTGAAGTGGACCTTTCAACAGGATAATGATGGTAAAGCATACAAGCAAATCCACCAAGGAATGTCTAAAAGAAGAAGAGGTGGAGGGTTAAAGTCAGAGCCCAGATTTGAATCCATTTAAAATCTTGCGAGAGGATTTGAAACAGGCAGTAGAAACTCTCAGACATCTTGCAAGTGAAAGAATTTTTCAGACTGGACAATCATGCATAACATCTACAAGAACTTATTACCAACCTTTAAAGCCTTTTTCCACAGAGGAGAATGACATTTGTTGATAGCTTTGTTGAATAAGTAGCTGAAAAAGCACATTTTCCTTGTGGTGCTCTTTTTCTAGTGAGAGCATTTATCAAGGCCAGATTAAGCAGATTAACAGGGTGGCCCCAAGAGCATAAACGAGCTCTGGATCCCCGTTGGACCGCTTGTGATATTGTTTAAATGCAGGAGTGACGGGGCACACTTTCAGACACTCTCCCTGGGAACACATTCACAGCGTTGCACTGGGTTGTTCACATGAAAAGTGACAGAAGTAGTGTCAAGAATGCAACAAAGAGAGTTCAAGCCCTGGCTGCTCTCTGACCTCCACACAGCTGCCACATCACACTGACTGACGGTTTCAGACAATCACAGAAATGGACGGACATCAGTGTGATGAGTGTGCTGTTCTCTTCGGACTCTTTCCTCTTTCGGTTTATATTTGCTTTACATTCTGACAAACGTGTTTCCAGCTGATCAGATTACCTCAAACTAGTGGTACACGGCAAACCAGGGGATTTCGGGATGGTTGTTCCCTTTTCTTAGTGAGTAATATAGCCTTGTATCGCTCAAACAGTTCCAGAAGGAAATCTTAGGAGCTAAACTTAAGACAAAAAAAATTCAACACGTTATGAAAGTATGGCAAATTGCATCAAATGATAGCCTTTCTACTGCTGGAACTCAGAAGGACTCGAGACGGCATGAAGGTCAACAGGCACGGCCTTCTGCAGACGATTGGTTCGTTATGAAAGAGACTCTGGATGTCTGAATCTGTGTTTGTGAGATTTTCATCTCTGTCGTTTCAAGGTGGAAACGCTCCGCCATGGTGTTGACTGCTTAGTTTGCTCAAGATGTGTCTTCTAGTATGTGAAATATATCATATGAATGGATAATATGCTAAAAAGGCAAAAAACATGTTGTCCTCATATTTCTCTATTCTAACTCTTTAGGGCACTTGCTCTTTCCAAGCGAACCATTTGAGGAACTATGGAAAAAACTAATCTCTAGAACTGGATTTGGGACAAAAAGCTGTGCTTTAAAATGTGAAGATTTGACAAATTGCACCAATAGGCACCTCTCTACTGCTGGAACTCAGGTCAGAAATGAGATGGCACAAATGTAGGAGCACCTTGATCAACTCTTTTAGATTTTCTGTTCCCATTGTGGACCCACTACACTGGACACACTTTAATTATTTTGAGTGCACACCATAACAATGACAAAAGAAGTTACTAGACCTGAGTCCAGTTCTATGAGTGCATAGAAACAGAACAGTTTAAAGAACCAAGGTGGTTTCTCTGTTGTTGTGCTAGTTTATATGGAGTATTTTAGGTTTTTGATGGGGATGTCTGAGAGCTGACTGAACAGGACATCGACAGATCACGCACTGCTAAAAAGTTCATATCACAGATTGTTTTCTTCCTTGAAACAGCTCTGACAGAGGTCCCAGAGCGGTGGTTCCTTCAGCCGGAACATGTCACAAAAGAAGCAGCCTGCCCAAAAACAGCTCATGAGTTCCTCCTGTGGAAAATGGCCCAATGGTGCATTTAAAACTAACAATATTTTCCACAGAATAAAGCAACATGAGTGATTGTGTTGTTGTGTGCATTTCCGGTTGCCTGACACCAAGTCAGATATAACGTATGAACAAAAGCAGCGCTCTCAAGCGACGCTCTCACGAGCGGATTCCCAGCTTGTTTGTATCTCATGCACATCGCTGAGGACGGGAATCACACGACGCACATTCCTGCCAATGGTTTCACACTCGTCCACTGATTGCGGGTGACGACGACGTGCCAAGAAAAGTAGGCCTGAGCCAGTAAAATTGCAGGGAGGAAGGCAACTGCAAGCTGGCAAACAAGGACGTAAACAAATCATTTTTTTGAATTTTTGCAAGATTTTCAAAAGATGGTGAATGCATTGAGCAGTTTGATAGACATTTATAATACATGGATGTGCAACTGAACTTGAGAGGCAGTTCCAACAACTCAGAGTCAATGAATTCACATTTAAATATTCTATCAAACAAGACACCAAAAATTCAGTCACTCCACTTTGTGTGAAGATTTGTACCATTTTTCTGTTTATTGAATACATTTGGATTGCTGTTTGTGCAATCGGACAACCTTGCCTTGAGTTCTGGGAAATAAAATGACATTACTTTCAAAAAATCACTGAATCAGTGATGAAACTAAGCAGTAATCACAGCCCTAAATGAAGCCCTGATGTGAGGGGTTTGATAATCATTTTAACTTTCGCTCTCTCAGTGGGGCTTTTTTGTCCCAGACGCTTTCATCTGCCCATGATCCCTGCCTGTCTCCTCGCTCCCTGTTCTTTCCCTCTTTACTCTGTCCCACCTAGTGCACATCCCACAATACACCCTCCCCAGCCCTAATTATTGTTTACCAGGATCAATCTCTCTCTCCTTCTCCCTCGGTGTCTCCCTCTCTCTCCCAGTGTACCAAGGACCAGAGATGATGTGGTAATTACATCTGCCGACTGCTGGTCTGCCGCAGACGGCTCCGCAAGTCTCTGTGCTCAGAGAAAAATTAGAGACTGCTCAGCACAAGTCCAGGGCTGTAATTAGAATAAGTACTCCACAAATGAAATGTGTTTATTTGTTTATTTATGAGACCCCAGAATTCCATGTGCTTCTAAGGCTGGGTCATGTCAGACGGAGGGGAGGGGGATTGTGCAGCAGAACCCCTGTCAAGAAAAGCAGAAGTTCTCCAGCGTCACTGTTTTCACACAGCATTGTTTCGGTGCGACTGACACATTTACAAGAATGTATTTGTGTTGATGGCATCAGCAGAAGGAGAAACAAACACAGGACTTCAGCAATTTGAGTTAATCAAATCAAACGAGTGTCTTTTCAAAGTTGCAGTACAAATTCAATATGTCTTTCCCTGGACAGTGTTTCTGGCCTGCGCCTCAGAGGACAGATCAGAACACAAAGAGGAAATGTTGCACCAAAACAACTGTAACTTTGGAAGACACCAACTCAATTTGACTGACTGCTGAAGCCTCGCTTTGGCTTCTGCTCAGCTTTGGTATGTGTTCTTGAACAGAATGAGGCCTGTGGATTCTGTCCACCTTCATACTTGAGAAGGGGATTTCTTTAAGGCCAGTATGATTACAGTGACATAATAATTCCGTCATTGCATGAACATGTGGCCTCCTCGTCTTCTGAGTTCTGTCTTTTGTCTGTTTTGTCCTTTTTCTAGGTCTCTCTACAGTACTGAGGACAGTTTGTCGTCCACCTGAAGCTGTCTCACATTCTTTCCAGTTCACAGTTTTCAAACCCATTTCCTTTTTTGATGAAATCTTGCATTACATGTAGTATAAAAATAAGCTCTTAAAAAATGGAAAGAACACATTTTTCTTGTTCCAAATGAAAACTTGAAATCAGAAGCAGTAAAAGTGCCCTCAATTCAATACTGAGAGCGATCAAGGTGCAAAGCATGAGGACTTGCAGGTGAATTCAAAAACAGGGTTTTAATTTCACCCAAAAAATACCAAACAAAGTTACAAAATAAATTCAGGCCCATTAAAAAGGTCAAAAGAACAGAACTTAACTGAGGCTATAAGCAACAAAATAACAGCACAAACCATCTGCACAGATCAAATGAACTCATAACAAACCTGAAAAACACTGAACAAACTGGCAGTACTGGCTGATCAAACCAGTTTCCACACAATAGGGGAAACATAAAACACCTACACCTAAACTAACAACAAAAAGCACAAAACAGTACAATTGGTGTATTTAATCAAAATAATAATGATAAGCAAACATAAAATATGTCTAAATACCTAACATAAATCAAATGAATAAGGTGATTTAAATCAAACAAACCCAGTCCACCCCTTGAAGTGGCAGGCACTTGGTATGGTCTGATTGGGGCTTTGGTATAAAAGCCTGCTGCTTCCTGATGGAGTCTTTTGCCTGAAATCAGTCTGAAGACTGGAACAGTAGAAGACTGGATATCCCAGTACTGGTAAGAAGAGTTAACTAAATCAACAAAGGCTAAATATGAGTGTGTTGTTTGAAATTCTAAATTATGTGTTGCTATTTATGTGTTTTTGTATTTGCTATATGAGTGCAAAGTGTTTGAACTTAAGGTGGTTACTTGTGTTACTGACTTCCGTTGTTGGGATGGCTGCAAGCCCGGCCATCATAAACACACTCAGGGGGTTTACTGAAACTTGGTCTGGTTGGACAGTAGCTTATAGTGGCTAATTTTAGCTAACAGTAATACCTTAATGCAGTGTTTCTCAAATAGTGAGGCATGTCGGGGGGGCGCGGGCGACTGGGAGGAAAAAGTCCTTCAACACGGAACTATTTAGCTGAACTATTGTTTCAACGTCGGCCTGTTTTTCGCGGCGTACAACAATACTGAAATTGTGCCCGCCCATAGACTGTATATGCCATAGATATAAATAATAATAATAATAATAATAATAATCTGTATATTTCTATGGCATATGCACTGGCCGTACAGAAGTACAGACTCCAGAGAACGGTAGAACGCATCGTTAATGTGCAGTCGGAACACCAGCGTACTCGATCACGTCACATACTCCGCTCATCTCCGATGGATTATTTTTACCAGCAATGTCAAACATAAGGCCTGTGGGCCAAAACCGGCCCACCAGACGGTCCATTTCGGCCCTCGGGACGACTTTACAAATGATAAAAATTACAACAACATTAACTGTAAATTGTAAATTTGTAAAACTGTAAATTTAAAATAATTTCTAGAACTTGACAAGTTGTTCTGATCATGAAGTAAAATACTGGATTGTTCAGTTCCAGATACCTGTGACTGAATGTTTTGTGTTTTTGTAGATAAACTGTTATCTGGCAGCTACAATGCATGTGTAAAGGATGAACTGAGGCATAATAGGCTACTGTTGAAATTTAACTTGTTTTCCTGAAGAAATTTCAGTTTCATAATATTTTGTAAAAAGATAGTTCATTAAATGTGAACATTTTCAGAATGTACTTTTTTTTAACTAAAACAAAGGGGAAAAGTTGGAGCTGTGGTTATTTATAGGTTATTATGCTGTGATTTTACTGGTGGGGCCCACTGGAGATCAGATTGGGTTTATGTGGTCCCTGGACTAAAATGAGTTTGACACCCCTGATCTTTACTGTGAAAAACAACAAAATGAAATCAGATAAAAAAAACACAGCCCTGCATATTCATGTTTTCACAGTTTCATATATATATATATATATATATATATATATATATATATATATATATATATATATATATATATATATATATATATATATATATATACACACACACAAAGTTATTGGGGGGGCACGAAAGTTTTTTGTCCTCCGAAGGGGAGCCCGACAGAAAAAATTTGAGAACCACTGCCTTAATGACTGTTTCCCCCTTGCATCACCTTTATATTTAGATGAATAGTTAACATTTGAGGGCTAATGTGTGAGTTTTATGAGATGACACGTGCAGCTTTCATGTCTGGATATGAAGCTGGTGCCAGTAGCTGGTTAGCTTAGCATAGCAGAAAAACTGGGCACAGGGCAACAGCTAACCTTGCCCCAAACCCCAAAAGTCTAAATTTGTATTTTTGCGACAGTTATTGGTACACGATAATCTGCCTTCTAGCACCCAAAAATATCATATTAAGATGGCAAAAAAAAAACAAAAAAAACAGCTTGATTTTTACTGGAGAGGGTCTTAAATTTTATCTTCAGTATTCAGCTGTTATAATTCTACTACTTCTGTCTTTTCTTTACACCTCTTAAACATGTCCATCCTCATAGAAGGTTTTCTGTTGTGGATCTTTACGTCTTTCCCTGTTTCTTAAAAAATATGACACTTGCTGTCTTTCCTTATCCAAATAAGCCAATTAAACACATAAGTAGGTTCTAAAATGTGAAGAGACTAGACAACTACACCATTTTGTTTTTCAAAAATGTCATCTTTTACAAATATCCTGAAAGATAAGAGCCTTTGCAAGACACAACAGCCAGTGACCTGTCAGTACCTGTACAGCTGCTGTTTTCTCCTCACTACGTTCCCACCTGTAGGACTTTGGGAATCTCTTGGACAAAGCAGAGACACAGTTTCCTCCTTTTCCACGATAGCAGTACTTATTTCATTTCACTTTGAAGGGCTCCACTTTCAGACAGAAAATAGTCGAGGAGACCCGGAGCTGCTGAGGGGCGCTTTCTCCACTCCCAGATTTATGAGCTGTGCAATGAGACAGTTGACAACTCAGGCCATTAAAAGATTATCTGGATTTTTCACAGGCATACTGGGATAATTTTGGAGCAAAGTCATCATGTTCATTCCGTATAAATCTACAAGGTGGAAGGTATCACACTGGAGAAAGAGCCGTCTGTTTCACAATCTACTTGGAGTATGCGCTGTGACACATCTGTTATTTTACACCTCCCTCAAGACGTATGAATTCAACATAAATATACAAAGAATGAATAAATATGTCGATGCCTTTCTGTTTTGTAGAGGACAGTTGTGACTGACAGTTTTTGTTTAGTTAGTCGGATACCCGTTAGTTGGCTCGTCACCCTGGTGCACATATTCAAAGCCCCATAAACATGCAGGACATGACGATGGCGTGACAGGCGGAGTGACTACCCAGCAGTGGCAGGTAGCGGATGGCTGACGGCCGAGCGTGTAGCCTTTAGCTTCTACCTCAGAAGATGGATTGACCTGCTGCTTCATAAAATAACTAGCCCGGTCTTTTAGTGAAATTGTTCCCATGATGGATCTATGCTTTTATGTCAGAACTGTCATTTTCCACTAAACTAAAGCAACTCGTCATGATTTCATGTGCTTCGAAAGGACTTCACATTAGAGCCGGTGCTGAATTTTCACAATCAATAAAGACATTGGCGTTTTGAACAATCATTTTTAAAGTAATGCCTGAAATTGCGTATGTCAGCAAATATTTATATAGGGACAGGAACGGGCAGACGGTGTGTAAGGCTGCTAACGTCATTATTCATGAGCACAACACATTACTCATGTGACATAAGGATTTGGGCAAATTTCCATGTGCTATAGGTAATAACTACTTTATTTGCCAAAACCATTATCTCAGAAATTTAATTCCACCACTAAGCTCTTCTCACTAGACAACAATAGCTAAACCAGACACTTTCATCTCAATAGTGAAATCGGTCATTACTCTCCAGACCGGATCCAACCTCTCAGTCTGCATTTTGTCCTTGGCTTTTCAGGGATAAGGGTCTTGGCATGAACCAGCCGAGTGTAATGTAATCGAAAAAAAAGGCAAGACCGTGAATCTGGTAGTGTGATGTCATCACTATGAGACACTTGTGTGATATCATAATTATGAGGTAATGGCGGGAGGGGTGTGGAAGTTTATGACTTTGGCACACGCTCAGTTTACCGTCAGCCGACTGCAACAGGGTACTAATGAGAATAGATGGCCTGCCTCAAGCCATCCATGTGTGCCTGTGTGTATTAGAGAAAGAGAAAGCGAATGTGTGTTCATGCTACGATAAATTGATGGTTGTTGGCTAAATAATAAAGTCGAGAAAGGGCTGAAGTAAATGACCTACAAGTACACAGCAGAGGAGGACACGTTAGGAAACCATGTGGAGTCAACAAGTTGTTCGTGAATCTGATTCATTTTCCATTGACACACTCAGTTTCAGACAATACAAAACCACTCACCAGATGAGTATCGCTGTGAACTCAGTCAGATAGAATGACCGGAGACTGAGTCTATTTCCAGATTTACCCTATGTGGTCTGAGCAATCACCACAACGTCTTACACGTTGCCATAATGCAGCTGTAAACTTAATGCTTGAGTGTGAGTGTATGTGCTGTCTTGAATTCTGGTAGTTATTCTGGTAATAATAAGATCAAAGTGTCTTCTACTTCTGAGCTCTTTTGGACTCATTTGGAATTGAAGAATCAGTCAACTAAATTAAATGTAAATGACTTCATTATACACTGTAAAATGCCTCTCTCAAAACAAGAAAAAAAAACTTATTTCAAGGAACTTTTACCTTGAAATAAGTGAAAAAAAATCTGCCATTAGAACAAGTGAAAAATGTCTTGGTAAGATTTCTTGAAATAAGATATTTAGAATGTTGAGATCTGAAAATTAGCTGGGAAAATTTATTTTAAGCTCTATTTTACCAGGATTGTCAAGCTTAGGTGTCTTAAAATAAGCCAGACATGCTAAAAAGAAATAGTAGTATTTTTTTTTTGGAGACATTTTGACTAAAAATAAGACAAATAGACTTGGTAAGATTTAGATTTTTTTGAGGTGTAAGCAGTTGCTGCCATTTACGTTCTGTTTCCTCATTCTGTCAGTTGTTGTTTTTGTCTACTCTGTAAATTTAACATCTAATGCAGGTTTGTCCATCACTGAAAAAGATTCTTCCTTTGCTTCATCATATTTTTCCTCTGTTAAAGGATCTTTCAGTAGTTTTTCCTCATCTGAACCCAGGGTGTTAGGACAGGGGGGTGTTATATGGTATGCCAATAAGTTTGATTCGTTGGTTGATGGAGGATCGTATGAGTTGAACTGATTTAAATCTCTGATTTCTTTGGAACAACTTTACCCTGTGAAAAAGCATTGTCAAGGCAGATGGCCACCCACCCTCAGTCTGGTTCTGTGGGATGTTCCTTCCTGTTAAAAGGGAATTTTTCCTTCCCACTGTCCTTAAGTGTTTGCTCAAGAGGGAAATGGCGGGTTTCTCCCCATGATACTGTAAGGTCTTGACCCTAATATGTAAAATGCCCCTAAGTCTTATGCTGTGATTATATACATATGTGTATAATTTTAAACTGAATTGAACTGAACTGGTGGCTGCACAGTGGGGTAGTGGTTAGCGCTTTCGCCTTGCAGCGAGAAGATCCCTGGTTCGCGTCCCGGCTTTCCCGGGATCTTTCTGCATGGAGTTTGCATGTTCTCCCTGTGCATGCGTGGGTTTTCTCCGGGTACTCCGGCTTCCTCCCACAGTCCAAAAACATGCTGAGGTTAATTGATTATTCTAAATTGCCTGTAGGTGTGAATGTGAGAGTGATTGTGTGTCTTTGTATGTAGCCCTGCAACAGACTGGCGACCTGTCTAGGGTGTCCCCTGCCTTCGCCCGAGTCAGCTGGGATAGGCTCCACCCCCCTCCGCGACCCTAGTGAGGATTAAGCGGTGGATAGATAATGGATGGATGGATGAACTGAACTGTGTCAAGTAAGTTCTAGCTCTAAAAAAGATATATACACTACCGTTCAAAAGTTTAGGTCACTCAGATAATTTCACGTTTTCCATGAAAACTCCCACTTTTCTCCATGTGCTAACATAACTGCACAAGGGTTTTCTAATCATCAATGAGCCTTTCAACACCATTAGCTAACACAATGTAGCATTAGAACACAGGAGTGATGGTTGCTGGAAATGTTCCTCTGTACCTCTATGGAGATATTCCATTAAAAATCAGCTGTTTCCAGCTACAATAGTCATTTACCACATTAACAATGTCTACACTGGATTTATCATTCGTTTAATCTTATCATCACTGGGAAAAACTGCTTTTCTTTCAAAAACAAGGACATTTCTAAGTGACCCCAAACTTTTGAACGGTAGTGTATATATGTGTATATATATATAAAAATATATGCGGTACATATGCAGTTACAGTTATAAACAACAGCTTACATACATTTGTAAAGACCGTGTATTTCATGACAGTCTTGAGTTTCCAGTGGCTCTAAAAACTATTATTTTTCAAAGATGTAATCACAGGAGCACATGTGTCTTTGTCACAAAAACATTCGTGCGTTTTTAAAATTTTTTGTATATATTTGATGGTCTTCTGGAAAAATGACAAAATCTGCTGGGTCAAAACTGTGCATATAGTAATGTCATGTCCCGTGGCCATTTCTACCTCAACTAGGTGCTTTAGGTACTACTCCACAAGCTTGTGGTTGTATTTTTGACCACTTGTCTTAAAAGAATTGGTACAGTTCAGTTAAATTTGTTGTCTTTCTGACACAGACTTGTTTCTTCAGCACAAACCACAGCTGCTTGATGGGGTTTAAGTCAGGGCCCTCAGGATGGCCAGTCTAAAACCTTAATTCTAACCAGATTTAACCATTTCTTTACCACTTTTGATGTGTGTTTGGGGTCATTGCCTTGTTGGAACATCCGCCTGCATCCAAAATCGAACCTTCTGACTGGCTATTATAAGTTTTCCTGAAGAATGTGGAGGTAATCCCCTCCTTCATTGTCCCCTTTACTTTGTGTAAAACGCCAGCTAAATAGCCCCAGAGAATAATACTACCACCACCATGCAAAAACTGCTCAGAAACAGGTCGAGGAACACAACATAGAGTGTTGTCTCAGCCTCCAAACTCTTTAGAACATAGTCTATTTGATCATTTGTGCCAGAACTATCCACAGGATACGCCCACACATCAACCCACAGCACCCAAAGGATCCACTGCCAACACCCTTTACCAAACACCACAGGACACCCCCACAGTTCCCGTGTCCATGGCCTGACGCTTCAGAACTCATGAGCAAGACCCACTCAGTGTTAGTCAGGTCATTTTAATGTGGTGCTTATCGGTATATACATATTTGTGGTGAAATTCATTGGTAGAAGAAAAGGAGTCAACCATTAAACTGTAAATGATTGCAAGCTGAAGAAGGAATAGCCAAAACATCTGTACATTTTTCCCTGTGCTCAATTTTGATGCTGAAAAGTGAAATGTGTGGAATAACCATAAGTAGGTGAAAATATATTTTAGTTCTCCACCATTTGATGTGAAAATTATTGCTGTGCTAGAGACCTCTTAGAAAAATGAGGCCAAATAGTGTGAGAACTGTCTTAAGTATTATTTAAGAAAACCTCACTTACAATAACCAGGCACAAGCAGCAGGCTGCTGGGAGCACGAAAGCACACACGGAGCACATCATAAATTCTCACATTAATACACCCTTTATGATGTAATCAATAAAGAGCAAAAATCAAATCCAAGCCTCAATCCAGAATTTGTCGAAGAATTTGCTGATTAAAGGAAATGAGTTTAGAAAATTAACCCCGCTTCTTGTGACGGCAAATCAAATAAACAAATTGCTAACACATTTTCAAACTGTTACTTCTGACTATCTAACTGGCTGATAAATTTGACGGGGCTCAATCTGCAGCAGTGACCCACTGTTTCATTGTCAATTACAGAGAGTTAGAAGTGAAAGTGTGACCTCACCCAAGCGATCACATGTGCCAAAGTCACCCTGCAGAAATGACATCATGGATAATGATGTCATCCCAGGATTCCAGACCCTCTCCCATTCCCGCTTAAATGCTTTTAGGCTTGGCTGCACACACACACACAATGAAAGCGTGTGCGCGTTCACATGCTTGTGCTCACACACACACTGGCATGTGGACACGTGCACACACATAAAAAACCCATTCGAAGAGCCTCACCCAAGACTGAGTCGTGATATAAACAAGACAAACACACAACAGATGCGATAAGGATGTCATTTGGCCTCAGAACAAATAAAACAAGTCTGCAGAACTAAAAATGCCTAATAATAAGCTTGTAAACCTTCAGGATTCTGACAGAAGCCAGGCCACAGATTCTCATATTCTGCTGTGCCAGGAAAAAAAAGCTACTTCTGCTTCTTAATGTAATCACATTGAGTCCACTTTAAAATGCCTCAAAATAGTATTGTAAGCCACTGTGTTAATTTTTGCCACCATATATATAGAGCTGCTCACTAAGTAAAAAGAACTTCATTTGCCTCAAAGCAAGACCTTTCCTGTGAGTGTGAAAAGAGCCGTGTGTGTTTAGGAAGAAGCTTTTATTAGAACCCAGTGTGTGACTCTGCTATCTGAATATTGAAATGACTGTATTATCTGGATTCTTATTGAACTTCTACACTAAGCAGGCAACAATCTGTTGAAACAGTTATGCTTCTGTGCATTTGTTTGCAATAGGCTGAACTAAATAATTAAATAATAATAACGGTCGCAGCAGTGCACTGCAATTAAACTGACTTACCTCGCTCTCTCAAACCCCTGCACAGGCTCCCCCACGGGCTCCGTGCCCAGTGCCTGACCTTAGTAAATACGTGGCTAATTTGAAGCATGTGGCGGCAAATTGGAAACACTGTGCTTTTAAAACTGTGGACTTTTCTTTTGCACATGCTAATTCCTCCCAGGAGATCCCATCAGATGAAATGACCCAAAACATGTCAATGTTAGGGCGACATTTGGGCCCACAGGGTGAAGGGCGGCGGGCGGTGGGGGGAGAGCAGGGGGTTCGAAGGGTGGACAAAGAGCAGCTGAAGGGCGGAGGATTGAGTTAAAGAATGTGTTTTTAAAAGGGGAAAATCGATTCAAGTCATCCACTGCTGGCATTCTCTTCCTTTTTTACTGTCTCCCTCTTTATCCGTCACTTATATACACACACGCACGCACGCACACACACACACACACACACACACACACACACACACACACACACACACACACACACACACACACACACACACTCACCTCCCACGCACAGGTGGAAATTCTTAGTGCTCTACCTCCTGTTCGAGGGAGAGCTGCATGATCCATATAGGACAACAGGTGCATGCAAGGCAGGAGTGCACATGCGCTCGTGCACGTGCGTTTGAACGGATGTGTGCATCCGTGCACGTGTTCACACTACAACTCTTTACTTTGAGAAGTGCAGGGGAGAGAGTGTGAGCTTTTGGCTGTGGTCCACGTCTCACTCTGGGTGGACTTCTTGCCCAGCCCCCTCACCACTGCAAAAAATGTCCTCCCCACTTCCACTGAGGCTCGTAGTCCTGTTTTCTCGCCTTTCTTTTCACCATCTAAGCAACAAATTATTCCTTGATTTTTGCTTCATTAATGTGTTAAAGAGTTGCACATCAGGAAGCTGTAAATGTCAGTATTTACCATAACATAATGGAGATCCTACACTGTGCTGCATCAGTTTAATCATCAAACAATGCTTGTTTTGTACACTGCATTTACATTGTGGGCTATCAGCACTTAAGCAGTCCATTGTTTCTGGCATGACAGATGGTAGAAGTGTAGAAAACACCACTAAGATGAGATCGAGACTAATCACCACAGTCACACAGACGATGTTATAGTAAGACTACGAGACTGCAGCCATGCTAGCATCTCTGTAAGACTGTAGAGGGTTAGGAGGTCACAAGATGTACAGTTTAGCTGTACTTTCAAAGAAAAGTACTACTTATTTTGTTGTACTACTGCAACAAAATGATAAAAACAGAAAATACTGTAGATTTTGTGTCTTCTTGTAACAGTTTTGTGTCTCCTACTGTAGACTTTGTGTACTTTTATGGTAGTTTTGTGTCTCATGTTGGAGATTTTTTTTGTTTGTTTTTTTACAGTAGTTTTTTTGCCTCTGTGACAGTTTCATACTATATTGGTTTTTTTTATTTTTATGGTAATTTTATGTCTAATATTGAAGGTTTCTTATTTTTTTATAATAGTTTTGTGTCTCATTGAATATTTTTGGTCTTTTTTATGTTGTTTTACATCTCATATTGCAGTTTTCCTACGATTACTTTAGCCGTAATTGTTACAAAAGTTTTTTAACTTTGAGTAAGCTGCAACTACATACTGTATGTTTACCCAGTACTACAGTACATTGAGATTACGTTGAGTGATCTATGCTGCTGCTAGCCAGCATTCAATTACTGCAAATTAATTGTGATTGTGAGGCTTTTGTGTTGTTATTTGTGTTGTCATTTTGTCTGAGTGCGCATGGCTAAATTTGAGTGTTTAAACCATCGTCGAGGACCGTTGAGATTAATATTTTGGGGGATGGAAGCTGAAAAATTTGGGAACCTCTGTGTAAACATACTAACAGAAGCTCTTTCTGGTGTGACATAAAAAGACAGTTGTTGAGGCGTTTCATTAAACAACATATACGACGGCACAGGAGGAAAAGTCAGGAGATCACCAGCTATTAAGATGCACACTCTGGAAGGGGAAGCTGCCTGTATATTACCATCCCTTGCAATCATTACAAAGTAAATGCATACTATTGCAGAAATATTATTTTTAAAATGATAATATTTTTTGCAGTAAATACCCTCCCTCTATGCTTGGCACAAAAATGAGGGCCCCAGTTTTCCAACAATCTGGAGGATCTCTATCCCACCTCGCGTCCACAAACGAGCTTCCTCGTTGGGCTAAATTTAGCCCCAGTCCCCTCTGGAGGCTGGAGCAGGTGGAGGTGACGGGGGCCTTGGCCTGCACTCATGGGACAGACGGGTGAACGCCATGACCAAAGCCCTGAACCTCACCATCTAGTTAAAGGACTAATAATGAAATCCCCCTGCCTCAACACATACACACATCCGCCTCTAGAAATCAGTCTGTTAATGCCTCAAACTGATGCTTGTAATCTGCGTCATGCTATGTTCCATGTCCCCAGCTGAAAACAACTGATTTCACTGGCAGACTGTAAAACCACTTACCAAAACTCTTCAGCACCGCCACAAGAAACCTCCAACCATGTCTCAATGTTTTGAGACTTGCAACATGTAATTTGAGACCAGCTTTTGCGGTCACACATTCTAGAAAGCTCACTATTGTCCGGGACGAAACACAACCAAAAAATAAATTTAAAAAAATGCTGCGACTTTTACCTCTCCATCATAATGACTTCAGTATCTACTACAACACATGATGTCTATCCCCACCGTTTCTCATTTCAGAAACTTGCTGATCCCCGTATTGCTGGCCCATTCACCAGGATGACATCATTGGTTCAGACGGTGCCAACTGTGCTCAATAAAGCCCAGGCGTGTTCAGTGTGGGAGTGCCTCTGCTGCACTGAGACTCCTATGAAAGACGTGAGTGAGAAGATCTTTGTACCAAATTAGTCATGGCAAAAAATTCGAGAGCATTGCTTGTCAACGGTACTCGGCGAGTAATTGTAAAGAAATTGAATCATTACAACAACATCCTTTCCTACCTCCAGCGGAGTGTGTAAAGCTGAGCTGAGTAAGGTGAAGGGCTGCATGGTGATGCCTTTTATTGTAACAGCTTTCAGCGGGCTGTTTTTATAGAAATATAAAGTGTTAATTTGTGAGTGTTAGAGATAAATGTAGGTAGCTCAAAGACCGTCTGACCAATAAATTCCCCCAAACGACATATGTTTACATTTTGAACAAAATCCTCTAGCAGCCATTGGGTGTATAATGGGAGGAAAGAAGGTTGTGTGGAGGTTGGGGTGTATGAATGGGCCTACAGTATCAGGAAGTAATCCATGAAATAATCCCCTCTGAAAAAGGTTAGCATTATTTTCTTAATGTTTTCAGGATTTTTGCATGAATTAAACAAACAAGACATAATTTGCCACATTAGTATGATTAAAATGGGCTGTAGGTAGTTTGAGATTGTCTTTCCAAAAAAAAGCACCAAAACAGCATATGTTTTCATTTTTGTGACACAATCCTTTAGACTGGAGGACAGAAGTAAGGTGACATTTTTATTGAACTGCATAGTCTGCTTAGTGAGGAGGTTGGGGTGTATGGATGAATCAACGGCACCAGAAAATAGTTGACATTGAGATACCATTATTTTGATTATTTTCTTCTTCTTTTCCTGCATAAATGAAACAAACAAGATGCAATTTGTTACACTGGTGTGTTTAAAATCGGCTTGTGGTGGATTTTGTTACCTTTTGGCAAAGCTACGTTAGCTGTCTCCCTCTGTTTCCAGTCATTATACAAAGCTAAACTAACTGGATACAGCCTTGAATTCAATGTTCCAACAGTTACCAATGAACTCTTGGCAGGAAATAAATAAATCTATTTCCCAAAATGTTTGAATTATTCCTTTAGGCTCATTTGTTTACCCAAAATTTAGAAGCAGAATGTTAAGTCCTATATATAACCGTGTTAACAACAGACAATAGAGCCAGAAGGAATCCAGACAGTCTGTGGCACTCCTCCGTGCACTACTTTTTTTCCCCTCTTAATGACAGTTTATGCTGGGCTTTGTGGTGTTATAGTTGCAGCAATGTTGTGTAATTAAACTAACTTGCCCCTCTGAGCCCTCTCCCCCCTCCCTGAGCCATTTCCCCACACCTCCACACTTCTTTCTCTGCCCTCGCATCACACCACTACCACTCTAAAGACCACCTCGCCTCCTTCTTTTGTGTGTGTGTTTGTGTGTGTTTGTGCCTTCCTGGCAGTCCGTGTCTGTCTCTCTGATTCTCTTTGCCCTGCTCTCTGCCAGTACTTGTGCTAGCGAGGCAGTTTGGCCGATGGTCTGAGTATAGCGGGTGTGTGTCAAACAGCACCTTCCCTCTGAGGAAAGAGGCAGGGGGAGGGCTGCAGGAGGAGGAGGAGGAGGATTGGGGGGGGCACACACACTCATACACATAGCACAAACACACATACACTGCATGGTGATGTCATCTAAAATGACATCATCCCATGGAAGGGAGCCAAGGGACCTGATGGGTTAGCATCCTCCAGTGAGTTAAAGGGAGAGAGCAAGAAGCAGATAGAAAAAGAGGGAGAGAGAGAGAGAGACTTGTAAATAAAGAGAAAGGAAAAATATGCATGGAGACAATATGAGACACAATGACAGGGATGTGAATTTCCATGCTTTGTTTTCTACAAGGCGGCTTTTCGCTCCCGCCAATCTTCCCACAGCCACGCGTGTCTCTTTCAGGAATACTTGCTTCATTTCCATTTGCAGGTGTTGCCGTCCTGAGGGAAGTATGCATGAGCGCCGCTAAAGTGCAGCTAGAGTGCAAGTGAATCAATACCAGAGAGCTAATACAAACACACACATAAATGCATAATACACACAAATGTACTGATGGCAGGCCTACGTCTGCGGTACGTGAACACCTGCTATGTGCATGACAGCATATTTACACGTATGCACATGGACCCGGGCTTCACGGATAAACACACTGTATCACATATTGGGTTCTTTGTAAGGACACCTGTGTCTCTGCGTGTTTCCATTGTTGTCCACTTGGCTGTGCTGTGCTCCACACTGTGCTCCCAGCATGCCTGCCATCTGAAACCAGACACCTATATACCAGCATCCTGCTTGGAGTGTTACACCTCTCCTTCTCTGGAGCCACTGCCGATGCTGAGGACATTCCACCGGGCACCCGCTGATGTGTTCATTGTTTAAAGCCCACTTTAACCTATTTATTTGAGAGCAAGGTTATGATTGTGCCCACTTTTCTTTGTAGCTGGCCGTATACTTTAATGAACTGCCGGTACCACTCAGTGTTTCCTTTTAAGAGAATATTGATAGATGAAAGCCGGTGTTTCTAATACGTGATGATTCAATCTTTCTTATCGCTCAGTTGCTGTCAGTGGCAAACTGACTCAACAGTATAAATAGAGAGGCATGTAGTGTGGGACAGAGAGAAGCAGGGATGAGAGATAGGAAGGGAATGAGGGAGGGCTCATCGTGATGTGAGGGTGTGAGTCCACACAATGGAGAAAAAATTTGGTCAGGGATAATCAAACAAAATAACCGGCAAAGATGAAGCTGTGAAATTCTCCTTTTGCCATGAAGAGCATCTATTCTTGGCAGGGTTATTACTCACAGCCATGTATCAATAAAGACCAGCATAAATGGGATACGAGGGCACGGACTACACGGATTGGGTGGCCTTGTACTTTTTTAGAACCTTCCCCATGTCACGACTTGTAAATTGAAAGGGAAGCCTTCATGGCGGCGACTTGTTCAGCTAACTTCACAAGCAGGATACGCGTGGAACAGAGAAGAGGAAGCAGACGAATTTAGTGATTACTTCCCCTTTAAGTCCCTTCACTTTGTGTTGTGTTCTGCTGGAGTGACTGTTTGCATGCTATCCTGTGCCTGAGTGTTAAAAAAAAAAAAGGCAGCACATGTCATGCAGACTGTCTGATGAGCACAGTAAGTTAATAATTCACAACCACAGACATGCATTTACACACATTCTGTTCATAATTTATGAACAACACTCTAATCTCACACACAACATGCCTAAAATATAAGTCTTTTGGGGTCAACAAAATGTACATGTTTACTTAAATAGGGATGTGTTGCTGTGGCCTCCCACTCCACACACTCTTCCTATTTTTGGTCTTATTTGGTGTGTCCGTGCACGGTCCAATCACCATCCACTCTTTCCTACCTTCTTTCTTCTCTCTGCAGTATTGGTATGGCAACATTGGCACAGGCACACTCCTACTCTTTTCCGATGTTAGTCATAGGCCTCACTCATGAGGCACCAGCTGAAGCCCTCCAACAGTTGATATGTTTGGTCACTTCCGTGTGTTTTCTCTCCGCGCCTTTTATCACCCTCGCACACATACTGTACAAATGCAAATGGTGCCTGACTCCGGCTCTCGTGTGAGAATAAAGAGGAAACAGGATTCAGATGAAGGTGTATTCTGCTTGTCAGGTACGTTGGGCTGTTGGGTGCATCGGGGCAATGGCGGGACCTTTGTAGGTCAAGAGAAAAGAAGCACATACTGTTAGTGGTTGGCCATTGTGTTCGCATTTTCTCTGGGAAATGCGTTTGGCTCAGGTCGCTAAGTTACCTGTTGCTTCACATTGTCTGGACAGACTAAGCAGAGTAGGACAGGGCACTTATCACAGGAACACTGGCTGTCCCTATGGACACCAGCCCAGCACTGTGAATATGGGACACCTTTTGTCCGTACAGACATGATGCATGAGGGTCCACGTGTATGTGACTTCCTGTCAGCTCGTGTCAGGTCATGCTATCTACATTACATAACCATAGACTGGATATAAGATTGGAAGCAAACGCTGACAGTTTTGCAGTGTTTCTAACCGATAGCTTAGAAGCACTTCATCTGTGGTTGCATTAAATCTTCTTTCCTCTTACAATTAGAATAAAATTGTTTATATTGGACACTTATCTAGGAATAATCTCGGCTATATGGCCTCTGTTTGGGGGCTCCATGCAAGTTTGCTGATCAGATTTTATGAATGGCTTTTAAAGGTGCTTCAGTGCAGAATACCTGTCTCAGTGTGTATATGTGGGTGTTGTTTAAAGTTAAGTTACTTTAAGTTGTTACCAATTTCTGCAAAATCTTGATTTACAGTCCATGTCACTGTTTATTAGGGTATATAGCACCTTTTATTTACTTCTACATTTAAGTTCTATTTGATTTTCTTTCTACTTTTTGCATGTATTTGCTTCATATACTGTACTTTTTTGTTCTCCAGTAAAACAGTATTAATTTAGTCCAGGTTTAAATACACCCCGCTGCTTTATATGAAGGCAAAGACAGTAGCTGGCTGTTTCATGTACGCTGAACATCTTTCAATGTAAGTTGTGATGGAGACAAAGGCGGGGAGAGAATGGGGAGACCTTTGAACTTACTCAGGCAATTTGCCATTAAAAAGCGTAATTGGAGGGGTCCAGTGAAGGGCTCAACGTGCTCTCAACCCACTCCCTCAACTAAATGACCAACGGTTTATTTAAGGGGACAAATAGGTCAAACAGTCTCTAATTATCCCTCAATCGAAGGCAAAGATTTTCTTCTCCTGCCTTTTTTTTTTCTTTCTCTCCTCCTTTTCTTTCCTGTGTGTGTGAGAGAGCAGCATCGTTCCAACTCACCAACCAGCGGTCTCTGTTGACCTAGTTCTGCTCTGGACACAGGGTGCTTTAGAAGGGACAGGCCTCACCCACTGTCTCCTCTCCGGGCCTGCAGACACACAGTCCTGGACGTAAACATATTCACTCCGAGAGAAAAGCTATACGCTCTCCCATCCATAAACTCTCTGACATTTTATCCATCCGGTTAATTGAGTGAACATCATTGATCTTGGATGTGTCCCCAGCTGACAAGGATACCATTGACAGAGTGACGGTTGTGTTTGCATGCTGGCAATGCATTTTCAGTCTATATGACATGAGTGGAAAGCATGGGAGTCACGTGAAATGTGCTCTGCAGCTGTCAAGATCTTTGGTATCTGAATGTAAGATTTAATTTCAAGAAAAAAAAGTCACCCTGGAGTGAAAAGATGTAGTACAGCATGTTTACTTTGACTTGGCTTAAGACTAAATTTGATCTGAGGCTAATGAATGAAGTTCTGCTATTAAAACTTGTTCATACATGTAAACAGATCGTTTAGGAGAAACTTTTTTTCATTTCTGAAACATCTACTGGCTGTGTAACGGATAATCTAAAAGCGTCTTCACGGTCTGAAAAGCTGCTGAGAAGCTGAGCTGTGTCATGTGCGCGATTACACACACACACACACACACACACACACACACACACACACACACACACACACACAAACAAACACGCAAACAGACACAGGCTCATGTGTTTTTCGTTTTGAGTCATATAGATTCCACCCACACAATATGACCTTTCTGTTACTCCTCATATTCTAAATATCTAAATTGAGTAAAACAAAAGGTGTGATGTGTTTTTTTTAACTGTCCTATTCGTGCGCAATAACGCGCTCCTTTGGTGCGCTTGGATACATCTTCCTCACGCAAAGACTTCAAATAAATAATCGATTGGAAAGTTAAAACGGGAACACTTTGTAAAATAGTTATAAAAAGTGCAAGGAAGGGAAAATTTGGACCAAGCAGCTTTATATTTGGTTGCTTTTCCTCATCTTTAACCACACCCCAGACTGCACGTAGACGCACAGTACAAAACACGACATTTAGATGCCCATCTTGTTTATCCAGCTCACGAATTCGCATTTAAATGCATATATATTGCATTAAAGAACTGCTAATTGCTGATTTGACAGGCTTTGAGGAAGTAGAGATGCATTTTGATCAGCTTAGAGTCGATTAAAAAAGTTCCAAATGTTTTTTTTAATACGCATCTGTCTGTTTTCCAATTCAATCAAGTGTTAAGACAGAAAAGAAGAAAGAAAAACCACAAGCGTACACAAACTTCCTTGACATGTGAGTTTGCATGTATAAATGTAGAAATTATAAAGTCTCTCCACAACTATTTTGGCGCTCCCTTTGCAGCCTTGTTTCTTCATAGATGACCTTTAAGGGGAACCGCAGCCCGTCAGATAATTGTGCCTGATTACTGTTTCTTCTTTGCATTCTGACTCTGCATCAGCCCACACATCGGGCAAATATTCAAATACTGCTGCATAACTGAGCGTGATACTCCCAAACACACACACACGCGCAGAGAGAGCGTCTTTACTTACTTTTCTTCAGCTCTGTCAGCTCGTCTCTTCATTTTACGCACAGAACGCTCGAACATGAAGTTGTAAACAATCATTGTGCGTAAAATAAGGCAAATATAGGTGGCAAAAATATTATTACGGGTGTATTTAGGACTTGTCATTCTGTTTTTTTAAGCTCCTGAGAGTTGAGGATTGAACTTAAAGTGGTTTTTTGAAGCGCAAATGACTTCTGTCAAGCTCAGTATTTTAAAAATCTGCTGACGACAATTAAATGTTGGCATTTTTCCATAGATTTGAGATGTAGATGGGTAATAAAATCCTATTTTTTATTTAAAATCTCCTGTTTCTTCCGTGCGTTTTCCTTTAACGAAGCTTCTCCAATTCGAAAACAAGTTGGACATTTTATCCAATCAAGTATTTAATATTTAAATACTCATATAAGAGGAGTAAAGGCTGCACATACTGCAGCACATTATACTTTAAAAACTGTAAACGAGCTCTGTTAATGCTCATTACGTCAGTAAGTTTGAAACAGCTAAAGTGAGCTTACCATGCACACTTTCCCCCCTATTTGTTAGATGTTTTATTCTTTGCCTTTATTATCGCTTTGCAGCACCGCGTATCTGCAGCCCACTCTTTGGAACAGGTGACCTGTGGCGCATAGAAGCCCTCCAGCTGCTGGTGCGCAACAGACAACGCAGGATCAACGTGCATTGCATCGCTTTAACATCAATTTAACCTCGATTTTCTCTTTAAGATGTGTGTTGTCTGGACAATAAGAGCGTCGTTAGTGACGGGCTGCATGGTGAGCGAGTAACCTTTTGGATTTATGCTCCTGATAACAAGCAGCACCTTTAACTCTCTTGCAATCGAGGTTCAGGCAACGTGGGTGGCTGCTTCGCCCTCTTCCACTTGTACATTTTGAACAAAAAAAGTGATGGCACGACTGGTGGACACTGCGCAAAAGTAACATATTACGTCAGAAGCAGGATTTTAATCAAAATTTCCATCAAAACTCATCAGACTTGTACACTTTCCCCGCTCGCACTGCGTCTTTTACGCATGCAGATTAGTGTTTCTGCTCCAAGCCAACTTAATCATACAATCTCCACAGCCTGCGAGGTGTATAGAAAGGGCTTATTGTGGAGTTGCTTTTGCAGATTATCCTTCGCAGGCCTTGATTTTTATGTTACTGTTAGGAAAAGGCATTTTCTATAGCTTCAAGAGAGTTTTGTAATACATGCAGCAGGCCTGAAACTGCAGGCCTATTGTGCGCAAAAGGAATATCTCTCAGGCGTAATGGATGTTCTTGGTTTGTTGTGATAAAGGTGTCACTCTCATCAGATATGCATTTATTTCTCACATTTCCCTCAAAAAATTCTCCCGCAACCTTTACAATTTCACTTCCTCCTCACTGTAATCTGCAACCTTTTTATTTATACGGTACCAGCCGCAGCCTCTCTCGCTGTGAGGTCAAAATATTTTCAAGGACATTTAGGAACTGAAGGCAGCTGCTGATTTTGATTTGATGTAGGAACGATCTGAACGGTCTCTCCCGTCAAACACACGCCTCCGTAGTCGTCAGGCTGGAGGGAGAGAGAAGGGCGTCTTGATGGTGACTTCACTGACACCAACAACTTCCTGACGCAACGCTACTGTAACAGCGGCGGAGAAACAGGGAGCTCACCTTTTTATCCGATGAACCAACATGATCCTATTTCTGCATAGTAAGCCGTCTCAGCTCTCTCCCTCCTCTGTTCCAAGAGCGGTGACGGACGCGTTGCATCAAAGAGGAGTCTGCTTTTGCTTCATTTGTTTGTTTGTTTTTGTTATTCTGGTGGAAGTGTCATTCGTTGCACCATACTTGTTGCATTGCTTTAAGGTCCTCTTTGTGTGAGAAAACAAGAAATGAAATTTACCTGGCCTGTAAGAGGTGCCCAAATTGTCCTTCCGTGTAGGTAAAAGTGAACTTTTTCTGCCTTCTGTTTATCATCTATGGTAGAAAGTAACCTGTCAAGAGGAGAACTGGATGAATGAAGGGGAGAAAAGTCTGATTCGGTCCGGCTGTTTATGCTGAAGGAACCGCGTTTAACGGCAACGACTTGTTTTTCTGTTTGAGTGGAAGGAAACTGTACGTCTCTCTACTCCTACTCGCTGCCGCTGCTGGTAACGCGTTACTCTGCGTCTCGTTACCGCCCTGCACTGTCCGGGAACTAGCAGAGTTTGAAAAAAAGGCGTGTAGGCTGCGTGCGTTTTGAAGACTCTGGCTCGGTGAAGTAACAAAGAGGAAGCCTGTGAGTGTCACCGAGAGCGAAAAGAAGGACGCTTGAACGCGATTCTGACCCGGTAGGTGTCTGAAGAGATCCAAGTTACCGAGCAGGGCTATGCAAATGTCACCCCCCGTTCCTCTACGCGCGCACGGGCGCACCGACCTGTAGTAGCCTGATCTTGGAGAGCCTATCGGACCTGGGCACCGTGTGCTGAGCAGCCTGCCTTGTTTCACTTTGAGAGGGATGCTGGTCGTCCCGGACACGTGAGCTGAGCTGATGAGACGACTTTATCGCGGATTTGGATGAGGGGGTTTTCTGTGCGTTAACGGCCAGGCGTGCGAACCAGGGTATGGTGCGCTCAGATGTTTTTTTCTTCTTTCCTTTCTCTCTCTCCCTCTCTCTCTCTCTCTCTCTCGGTCGCTCTCCGTAGCCACCGCTCCGCCTCCCTCCCCCCTCTCTCTCTTTTCGCAACATTGACGCAACCAAAAATACTGGAACAAAAGAAAGAACTTCCTTGAAGCTTTGCTGAAACTGCACTTAGTCGGAGAATGGAAGCTTGTTGTCAACTTGCCGTGGATGGAAAGCGTCGAGGTGGAGGGTGTCACCAGTAGACCGGCTGGCAGCGACGGGAGATGCGGTCGATCACTCCGAAACGCACCCAGGGTGTCGAGTAAGTGCCATTAAACATTCAGTGGAGTAATTTCAACTTTTTACCGTGTGACCTCTCGACTAAGTTGAGTGTCAGTCACCGCAAAAATAAAGTCGTTTTGGTCGATTCCCCGCGACGCTGGGCACAAAGTAAAGTCAATTTACGGTAATGCTGTCGAATATAATATAACTTCCAGACCTATTTATTCATTGTGGGAGATGTCAATGTGCGCGTCTGTTTCTAAATGACAAGTTTGGAGCGTTTTCTCCCGGAACAATTTGCCATTTAGGAGCCATTGGGGGTTTAACTACACTGCTGTCAAACCAAAAAACACCTATCTTGTGGGTGAATCAGTTTATATGAGGTGAATGTAGGAGTACAAAAAACACCATTTGACTTGTAAACGTGTTTTGCTGCGGAAAGTCTTCCATACAGGCTCCCAGTTTATTATTGTTATTCATGCAGCAGCCTTGAGCAGTCGCCGGTTGCAAGAAGATCCCGGTGATCAACACAAACAACCGAGCAGCAGCAACCGCGACCCGTTTTATTTGGCCGAACGGACGCGGTGTCATCATTTCGGGACGTTTGTGTGGAACTTTTTCCCGCGAGCTTCGGTCCGCAGTTTGGGCGGACGACCACTGGTGCTTTGTCGCGTCGCTGTGTTTTTTTTTTTTGCTGCATGAACAAAGGACTGGATGGAGTAGTCGGCTCGGCACAGAGCGTCGGTGGAGAGCAGGCGGGCTGTTTACAATAATAACACGATCGCGGTGACGTCACTTGACCGACGGCGCCCTCGGCCAATCGAGGCGCCGCTCAGCCATCAGCAACACGCTATATTTGGAAAGTGGTTACATCATCGAGCTACAACAGCGGACCGCGGAGGGCGGGACTTCCGCAGGAATTCTCAATTTGTAGTCCAGAAACAGGACAATGAATACAACAGTTTTGCTTTTTTAGAAGCTGAAATCTTTTTTCTTTTTTTTTTAAGAAGTTTTCTCCTTTTCAAGTGTCTGCTGCTTGCACAGTGTGCCTGAAACACTCATTCTGACCGTGTCAGTACAATACCAGCAGGGTCAAGTAATTTAATATAACCTCTAGTGTGTCAATGGAAAATGTAAGTATCTGTCATCAGCATGCTTCTAGCTTCATTGCTAAATATATTTAGTTGTGGAGCAATTTATATGCATGCAAAACATTTCTCTGAAACTGTTTACTCCCCCAGTGCAGTAATGGGTAGATCTGTACCAGAAGTGCTGCTACTGTGGTACCTGCATCTTTTCATCAGATGTCAACTTTTGTAGGAGAATTGGACGTAACTTTAAATCCATTTCAATCCATCTTTCCACTTTCTATACTCACTTTGTCTGGTGTGTGAGTCGTAGGAAGGTGTATGTAAATACTGATGTAATGCTTAATAAATATTAGGATTTAATTAGCTCATCACACTCACACAGTAATCTCACTGTAAAGGAATTTTTTCAGTATGAAATAATATTACACTACCTGAAAACTGCAGTGACTTCAAAACAAGATGATATTTTACGTAAAACTATGACCTGGTGTTTTTCATATCACCTTAAAGTCAGCAAAAAATACGGGGTTAGGGGTTCAACGGTAATCAGATGTAAATCTAACAACACAATCTTGTTAGATTTTAGAAGGAACCGGTTTTCTCAGCTGTTAAAAAATAGAATATCTGTGACAGAGCTGATGTATGACAAAAAGGCAGGTACACCGTGGACAGGTCACCAGTCCAAGTCACACAGACAGCTGCAGAGGCTGATTTAGAATCATCACTTAACTTATCATACATGTCTTTGGACTGCAAAAGGACACCAGAGCACCTGCAGAACACTTCCTAAGGCACAGGAAGAACCTGCAAACGACACACAGAAAGGGCCAAGCTGACCCAGAGATTCGCTGCACCACCGGGCTGCTCAGATTTTATTCCATTTATTCCTCAATACAATCATACAACAGCAATGCAGTCACCAAATGTCAAAGAAGTGATTAGCCGTCACCTGTCCCCGAGCGTCGTGCCATCAGCCCCTGCAATCACTGAGAGAAAGAAGAAGGAAAAAAACTTGAAGAATTGGTCATTATCTTGACTGTTTTTAGAAATGTTGTGAACTATTAAACTTAGAACAAGGCTTTCAGCTTCAACACTACGCATTTGTTTAACTAAATCGCGAGAAAGAGCCTGAAGAGATGCAAAAAAAGAGAATGCATCCAAAATGAATTTCAGTTGATGTTCATAAAGTGTCTTCAGAAGGGCTGCATGTACAATCTTTGCCACCACAACAAACACACTGACTTGTGGTGAGCTGCATTACTTTCCACTTGTCATTCTTGTTATTATTAGAGGTGGTTATAATGTAAGACTGTAATGGCTTTGTTTTTTTACACTCCACTTTAGATCCAAACCTTCTCATAGAACTAAATTCACAGTTTTTATCTATCACTCAGTCAAATTGAATCCAAAAGTTAAGGTGTCTCTCCTCACTGCTAAACTATAAAAAGATGGAGTCACTTTCCACTCTGGACACAATTTTTCATGAGAGCACAAAATCATTAATTACAAGCAGCGTGTACTTAAGGTAATCAGTCAGGAGCTGTGGTTGTTGTCTATTCCCTTAATGTAAATACTGACATAGTGCTTAATGAATATTGGGCTTTAATTAGCTCACTGCACTTGAGAAAAATACAGACAGTCATCTTGCTGGATAGGATTTTTTATTGGTTTTAGATCATTTTACAGTATGAAAACAGTGCAGAGGCTTGAAAACGGGGTGATATTTTTCATCAAACTATGACCTTAAAGTCAGCTAATAATATTGATAATGGTAAAAATCTTGTTGCATTCTAATAGAAACTGTTTTGAGCTATTAAAAAGAGAGTCATGAGAATATTGGTATGCTTTAGAAGGAAAAATGCACCATACATTAAACACTGGATAGTCCATGCATTTTTTTAAACTTATTCTGGTCACACTCTTAGTATCCAATCTGACAACTTGAATTTTATCAATCACACCATCTGTAGTAACTCATTAACCTCTTCACAGTTTCAAATGTGTGTTTGAGTATATTAAGTGTTGCTTAAATTTGAATTGTGTGCACAGTATTAATTGAACTGAGTGCAGATTTTGAGCAAAATTGACACAAACTTAACCTAAACATTATCTAACCGCTGACATTTGTATAATATGACCATAGGAATGAGGTTAAATTCAATTCATGAAATCTGTTGGAGGCTTCAGCGGCTTTTAGATCCACTGTGAACTTGAAAATAACATCGCATGCCGTGACCTAAACGCAGCTTCAGGACAGTTAAATGTAGTAAATGGCAACTGCAAACACCATAGAACTTGCGTAGTGCTTCAAGGAGAAGAAAAGTCAATTAGAAGTGTCTTCTAGTGGGGCGCTTTTGTTACGTGAGGATCCGTTAGCCTTTTGAATGCCACTAGAGCTCATGACAAATCTTAGAATGATGCCGTACATTCATTCCCAAAGAGTCTATTTGGCCTTGTGGAGATTGAGCAACTGTCTCAGGCTTTTTGGTGACTTTCTTGTCAGAAAATACATTAAGAGCACCTTTGACTGCAACCTGATTTCAAAAATGTACTATTTTGATTAAACTGCACTCAAATATGAGTTTAAATATTGCTGCCATCATTTATTAATCTTGTTTCTGTCTCAGGTCTCAGTGGAGAGCTACAGCATTTGTGTTGAGACTGCTGTTCATGTCATACTTTTTTGTCATCTTTTTTTGGCACAATTATTTTCAAATTTAATGATAAAGAATGTAGACACAAAATATCCTCACTCATCAGCTTCAGGAGAAAAATAATAGCAGCGCTGCTAACATCGGCCTTCAAAAAACTTATTCTTCAAGGTAACTCCACTGGCCCAGGATTAGATCTTGTTTGTGTTTAGCCTTCTCTGTAATCCCTCTCAGCAGTCTGCCTGAATAAAGAGAAAAAAAATACTGAGGGGTGTGGACAATTCAGGCAAGATAAAAAAAAATACTACTAGACCAGGAAGCAACATGAATAATGTTTTGTTGGGGGATTTAAACCTATCCCAAAAATAACATTTCTTTTGAATGGAAAACTGCTCCCCACTGAGGTTATTAAGTCAATTTTTTTTCAAGCATCGTGCATGGGAATCCTTTGGCTTTTTGGCACATGACTCAGTGTTTAGTCTGAAAAACACAGTATACTCAGACAACTGGTGTTAGATGTATGACAGAGTTCAGCGACAGTTCTGTGTTTGCGGACCACACAGCTCACGCAGTGAAGCTTTTACAGTCTCAAACTAAAGATTTTCTGAATGGAACGTCGTTTTTTTGTCACTGCTGGAGATAGTTTCGCCTTAATTGTCCCATGTTTGTAATGTAGTTTCAGCCTGCTGTATGAATTACGCCCACTTAAATTGATTGCCGTGTGTGACAATGTGCGTAAGATTACGGAGAGACTGAGTAAAAAAGAGCTTCTTGTGCTGTAACATCTGAACTTGCTGGCCAAGCATGTGATAGTGTTTAGCAGAACTCTGGCTATAAAAGTCTGTGTCTCTGCTTTAACTTTTAAGCTAAATGATTTATTTGTCATGGGATTGTGTTGAGGGGAAATTTTGTTCGAAAGCAAATAGGAATATTTTCACACGATTTCAAATGGAGATGCAGAGAAGTTGCATGTGCACGTGTGTGTGTGTGTGTGTGTGTGTGTGTGTGTGTGTGTGTGTGTGTGTGTGTGTGTGTGTGTACTTTTTATAGCGCCCGAGGGCTAATGTGACCACCTCGCAGCCTTTGTGCTAAAAAGAGGTCAGAGGTCTCTGTTGTGTTTTCAGGATGACCTGCTAGTGACTATTAGCCATTGATAAATGTGATGTCCCACAAGTGTGCGGGCTGGACACCTCCAAAGGGGGAGGTGTCACAACACGCCCCACGCTAACCTCTCCGCCAACCCCACCTCAACCAGTGCATACACACATGCAAACACACACTCTGCCCTGCTGACAGGAGCACAAGGGGGCAGCTGCTACAGATGTCTGAGAGGGGGAAGGGAGCTAAGGAGACATCAATGGAGAGTCTCTCTCTAGTATGGAGTTCTCAGTGGGGCTCATTGTGTTCTCTAAAGACCAAGACGAGGGAATAGGCCATGTTAATATAGTAAGCCTATAGTCTCTGGCACTTTGTTTCGGGGTGCTGCTCCGTTTCACTGTCGGGCTCCGTCTTGCCAAACGTTCCTTAAATATCATACAGGTTGATATTTTATTAGAAGAACAGAAAAGTGACTTGTTTTGTCCACTCATTCTGTTCTGTGGCGTTAAAGATAAAAAATAAAGCAAGTTGTAAGAGTTGCTGAACATTTTTGATTCAAAAAAGTGAATCAAACGGACTTAAAATGCTCATTTGTGATGCATAATTTAATTTAAGGGTGTGCATGCTCTCACGTCAGCAAACACCCACGACAGGAGAAGTAAAATCCTCTAATTGGCACGAAAGCTAAAAACAGTTTTTCTTCTCTGATGCAAGGGTGTTTACCCCCAGTTTAATTTCATCCTTGACCTTACTCAACCCCTTGTGGGTGCTTTCAGGGTGTCTTTTGTTGGTATGTTCTTCACTTCGGTAATAAAGGAGGATTTGTCTGTGCTGCTACTACTGCCTGTTTCCCCTAATGTTTGATGCCATGCCGTCCCGTGTCTGGCCAGTGGTGTGAAAGGCCATCTTTTGATTCGCATAATACAAGAAAGGACCAAAAAAAATTAGTGAAACTCCTCATGGAATGGGAAGCAGCTGAGTGTAACAGCCAACCATGCACACAAGTCGTCTAACATGAAATCAAATTACATCGAACTAAAACTACCCCAGCATGGCAACTTTGCAGCCGGGTTCGCCCGCTGTGGCCAAACACCGTGATACATGACACTGTGGCTCTTGTTCAACTCGTCTACGAGAAGACAAGGGAGAGCCCACTCTGTCTCAACCCTCCTAATGAAGAGATGCATTATGATGTGATTTCATTTAGGCACTGCAAAAAAAAAAAAAAAAAGCTGCTGTGGATAACAGAGCAGTCTGAGTAGCATGGTTCATTTGTGTAGTGACATGTGACTTGTGTTTTCGTGAGTCATAAGGATCTCCTGCCTAATGGAAGGCAGTGTGTGCTCATGTGACGGTGACACAATGCAGGATGAACTGTATAGTATTCACAAGAGCTCAGCTTGGCTACTGTTTTGGCTTCTGCTAATAGAGACCCACGAGTGTCTTGTTAATTTTTGTCATAGAGAAACTAAACAAACCACAATTTCTGCTCGTGGCACTGAAGGATTTTGGCTTCAGTGGTTGCTGTGTGTTGTTTTCTAAAAGTCAAAACCAAGAGTTTTTTGTTAGTTTTCTAATCTGCAAAGCTGGAAGGACTGCAGAAGTGTGTTGTAGATATGAATGCACGTGTGTGTGCGTGTGTGTGTGTGTGTGTGTGTAATGTCTTTGAGTACCTCATCATAATCTTCCCATGGTCACGGTGGTGTTTTTGCTGGCTCATCCCTGCCTCTCCACATGCCTGTTTAACAACACAGAGCTCCTCCTTACTGGCTTCCTGTCCAAACCAGTTTATCTGTAAACAAGTGTGTTTTTTTCCTCTCCGCCCTATTGTCCACACTACAACCCGAATGCATAGACAATGGGCGCCCTCTCTCTCCTGGTCTGCTTTTGTGCTCTAAAGTAGAAAGCATTATGTTTTTACTATACGGCACACAGCAATGCAAAGAAATGCTACGCCTCTTGCTCAGTTCCAAAGAAAGTTTCAAGATGTCGTTTGCATGATTGAAAAACATAAATTTTAATAAAAGCAGGAATATAAATTGAGTTGTGCTCAAAATATTGGGCTCTGATCACCTAAACGCACCCTAAAACTAATGGCAGTTTGCTGCTAGTTCTTCCTCCAGTGCACCCTGGAGAGCTAACTACTGACATAGCAGGTGAATGTTATGTATTGTTATTATGCGTGCATTGGGATGAAATGCCTGTCTCTGTTTGTCTTGCCCGAGGTACACTATGCTACAGGAGATATGATAACAGCAGGGTTATTGTAGCAGAGCCCAGTCCATCTGTGCTTTGGCCACTGCATGTATACTACGGTGGCGAGCGTACGTATATGGCGTTGCCAAGCTAGTCCTACATTAAGAGAAAGCGATTATACCATAATTTTCTTTCTTATAAGCTAGATTCTCAAGTCCCTTTAAAAGGTGCAGAAAGCAAATAAAAAAAAAAAAATAAAAAAATGGGGCAACTAAAAAGCTAACCAAAAAACTTAATTAAAATTAGAGAGGGCAATGTGATGTCACAGCAATTTAAGATAAGAAAGCAATGTCCTCATTCGAACTGTGGAAAATAAGATAAAACCAACTCCAGAATATGATTGAGAAGGAGAATATAACTGCTTCATGAGCCTGTTTACCTCACTGACTCAAAACTTCCCCTCCTTTTTGTTCCCTAACATCATTCGATTTGCCTTAGGACTTTACTTGTTGACCTACACACATATACCAGATGTTATAGTTCTGTCATGTGCAGCTGCAATAATGTGTTTTATTTGGCTATCCTTTGATTATCTTTGATAGGCCCTGTCACTCCAAAACAAGCACTATTGTGCTGACTGAAGACCAATAACCACCCATTCTATAAATAAGGAACACAGTTTGAGTAGACATTTACGGTGCTCATATCAAACATTAGCAAAGATTTAGCATTCTAATGCATACTACGTCCCTTTATATGTACTTTAACATGAAAACTATTGCTTTCATACACAATATTCTGCAAGAAACGGTCAGTTTGTGTGTGTCTGGCAGGCAAAAGGCACAAAAAAGGAGATAATCATTTGTGAGTGCAAAAACACATTTTAATCAGCGTCATCTCATTGAAGAACAGTGAATGGCATCTCAGTGGTGTTCAGAATCAATCAGAATCAGAAATACTTTGTTGATCCAAGAGAGGACATTGCTTACCTTACAGCTGCTAACAAGGAATATAAACAGTACAAAAGTATATAGATAAACATAAGTCCAGGGTGGGCCAGAAGTTTCCATACATAGGAAAAATAAACGTTTTATGTTGGTCAAACGTTTTTACTTATATAATGTGCTCTATGTGATTACCATTGTTTCCAAAACACATATTAATATGTGTTTTCCACTGCTGATGAACTTGCATTAGCACAGCTGAAGTTCTGCTTGTAATGGCGTTGGTGATACGTTCCTGGAGATGATTTATATCTCGTATCTTCACCTGATACACCATGGCCTTCAAGTGCCCCCAAAGATAGCATCAAACGCATCTTCTAGGTTATCTGAAACATAAAAAATATACATTATACATTTTCCTATGTATGGAAACTTATGGCCCACCCTGTAGAAATAAGTGTATAACATAAGTGTTTTATTGTGGGTCACTATGGAGCGAATGTGCTCAGGTATGATGGCACAGACATCCTGTTTACTGTTTTGGGTGGTGAGAAACTTTAATATTCTTAAGTGTTGATTTTTGTCTTTTAGCACAGGCCTAATATTTAAAATTAGTGCCAAGTTTAACCCTTGTGTTGTCCTGCGGGTCAATATTGAACCGTTTTAAAGTTTGAAAATGTGAAAAAAAAAAAAAAAATTCACATTGAAACTTCTGATGTCCACATTTTCAACATTTTTGGGAAATCTTTGAACATTTTTTGGTGGAAAAAAGAAATGTTAAAAATGTTTCTTAAGAGCATTTTTACTTGTGAGTGTTCTTAAAGAAAATATTACAAGTTTTACTGATAAATATGGAATCACTAGATATTTTTAGGAGTTTTGTGGAAGATTTTTTGCTCATTTATTGAAAATATTTGCAAGAATTTTCTTGCCAAATTTGGGTTTTTTTTAAAAATAAAACGTTTAAGGGAAACTTTTAAGGAATTATTGGAATTTTCTTCCTGAAGGTTTTGCAAATTTTCAGAAATTTGGGAAATGTTTTTGCTGAATTTTTGGATTTTTTTCAGACAAGGAATCAATGTTTTTTGGTGTCCATAAATGAGGACAACAGGATAGTTAATCACACTTTGGATTTCTCTCATTCTCCCATTGGATTGCATGGAGTCTTGTTGTTATTAGAATACAGGGACGTCATTTCTGCTTTTACATTTTTTTTTTTTTTTAAATCCAAAGTTTGAACGGGGAGCTTTTCTCCTCGCTGTGGGAGACTGGGTGGGAGCTAAAGGGTTAACTTGTCTCTCTCCGTCGATCGCTGCTGCGGTGGGCTGCGAGATCATTCGAGAGTGCATTTTCAGCAGCCAATCAGCGGCGCCGACTCGACTCCGCGGCCAGCCAATGGGGAGGATGGGAGGCTCTATCGAATTTGAATGAGGAGTGTATCTTTCGGCGCCATTTTCGAGTGAGCAGCGATTGCCTCAACAGCTGCGGGGAGAGGATGCTGAGCTCGCGCTGAGGACGGGGGAGAATCCGAAGCGCTCAAAAAAAATAAAATTAAAACTGCGCTCTCGGAGACGGGAATTCGCGCTAATTTCAACGGAAACACAGGTAAAGGAAGCCTCGAAATATTTTAACGGATTTTTTGAATCGGGGAATGAGCGGGCTGGAGGAGAGGAATACGTGGAAAAGAGGAGAGAGAGAGACGTTAGCCATTTGGCCAGCTTTGCCAGCTTGTTCTACTCCTAGCTGTTAGCCTGTTAGCTTAGCGTGCTAGCTCACAGAGAGGGATTTCTGACTTTGCTGCGCTGTAACGGTAAGAAAGAAAAAAAAATGTTAAATCCAGGAGCCGAGGGAAATTTATTCGAGAAAAAAAAGCCCCCGACTAGTTTTGAAAATTAGCTTACATTAACGAGACACTTTCCTTTAGGTATTATTAATCAAAGTTGAAGTAATAACGGATAATTTATTTCGCACCGGAGCCCTGTTTTTTTCCCTTCAGTTTTTTTCCTTTTTTTTTTGAGCGGGAGGTGCAAAAGCAGCCAGGCTCCAGCAGAGGAGAAGCACAGTCGGCAGTGTCAACAAATGCACACGGCACCTACACAGGGCTTGGGAGGGAAAAAATCAAACCGAGAGACCGGGACAGACACGGTGCCTTTTTCTGGTAACTTAATTTTTTTTTTTACCAAGCTTGTTAGCTCAGGCAGACATTTTGTCCGAGCTGGTAAATTGTATATGTGTTGATGCGAGCGGGTTTTTTTTTTCATTTTTAATTTTTTTGGGGGGGATTGTTGGACAGAAAACACCTGGTAAATTTATCGTTGAATCGCTGTATGACCTCAAAATCAGGCAGTAATGACGGAGTTTGTTTTATTTTCCCCATCTGTGAGGTAAAGTGGTTAAGGTTGTTAGTGACAGCTCGTGTATTAATGCAACCCTCATGGCCAGTAGCAAATATTTAACTTATCCAGCGTTAAGTTCCTGCTTTATATTTGTTAATAAGTTCAAATACCTGAGATTAACGTTGGATGATCGATGTGGCTCCCAGCCAAGTGACAACAATCATAGGTCGCAACTTCTGATGGTTCAACTTTTAATAGCTGTGCTAAACGACTGGCAGTCATAACCGCTAACGATGCAATAAAGCTGAATTAACTTGATAAAAGTAAGAATTGTAGAGCTGCTTGTGGTGCTGTCCGTGGCACACAGTAATGTTGGAAGGATTTTTTGTTTTGGCTCATCGTAGTTCGCTGCAGAAGATTTTCTCTCATTGCTTTCTGTCTCCCTTTGCCTTTTTTTTCTTGCTCTGACTAGCGTCGCTGCACTTTTTTCTGTCTTCTGAACCCTGATTAGATTCAAGCACAGTGGAGGAATAAAATACACTCTGCGTGGTCTAATCGTTTTACTAAAGAGTGACAAATCGGACCTAATCATTTATTGCTTTAGAGGTTGCATGTGTGACATTTCATGCGACGTTATGTCATTTTATCATGAACATGACTATTAAAACATATGAGAGGAAAAGAGAGGCTCTATATAATTGTGTGTCCAAACCCGCCCCTTCTACTTCCTTCTAAGTAGAGATCGGTTTAATGTGTTACATAATGTGAGGCCTTCCTATCTTTTACAGTGTTGCATTTATTCTAAGAAATACGCATCCACGTTGTTCAATATCTTGTTTAAGGTTAATTAAAAAATTGTTTTCAGCTGAACGTGAGACAGTGCAGGCACCTCTCTTCATTTCCCCAGCAATGCCATTTTTTTTCCTTAGCCCGTCACATCTGATAGTGTGCTTACTAATAGCATTTTTCCAGGATTTTTATTTTGTCATGCGTATTCTGCAGCAGTAAGGAAAAGAGTTGTGCTTCCACTTCAATTAGATATGCATGACCTGAATGAAAATGTAACTAAATACCAAAGGTTTAGGCACTGTTGTGTCCACTGGAACTGCAGATTGTACCCTTGGTGTAGTAATTGTTGCAAAAGTGGGCCATCATTTTCATAGTGAAACTCCTGTGGTAATATTTTGTTTATTTTCATAGACTTTAGTTGGGGAGGAATTAGCTAATGTGGTATGAGGGAGTCTGAGACACAAGCAGAGCAAAGAGGTGCAGGATGAGGAAATTACTGTACAGTAACATGTGGTGTGTCTGACTTACAAAAAAAAAAGGCTTTAATTTGTGGAATTATGAAACACAGTGAATCGTATGATAACTTAAAATGTGATGGGCATGTGATCATCAGTTTCAGGAATTACACACACCACATGGTGCATTTAAAATGGATGGATAACTCATATTTAAAACAAGTTCCCATTTTACTGTATACATGAGGCGGTGTAAACTAACAAATACAATTGCTAACAATCTCCAACAGTTTATTGCTAATTATATAAGTATACTGTGTCATGTTAAATTGATATACACTACAGTTGAAGTCACTACACTTAAGCTGCACATTAGTAAAATGGGTGTAAAGTAACACATGGACAATGAGGTCATTCAGACTTCTAATTGTTTTCATGTTATGATTCTAAACATTTTTACTAGTACTGCTCTGATTTATGTGTGTATGTATTTAGCCAAAAATGATGACAAACTGAGTACACCTGCCTGCTTATTTTGTGGTTAGAGTTGAAACTGTCAGTCTGAAGGTTTGTCATTGTGTCAGTTTACCCAGATAGGTGTTAACAGTTTTGAAGATTGGAATTTAAATGACTCTAATGCTGTAGATAGATAAAACTGTTACAGAGTGCTGGGGTGTATAAATGTAGATATAAAAAAAAAAATCTCACACACATCGATGGTCTGATTCTCAGTGTCAGTCTATTTGTTAAAATGGAAAAGGGATAAAATACACTGGTTATAAATAGTACTTTATATTTTCATTGAGGCACTATAAGTGATTATTAAAAATCTAATTTTAGTCAGTTTATTAAGGGATCTCTTATAATTAATTTTACTATACCAGCTGTAGTGTGTGTGCTTATTGCTGATATTTATGTTTCATAAAAACTACACATTTGAATGTGTACATCTAATGTCTAGAGAAGAGCGGGTAGCAGTTTGTCAAAATGAAATTTTATGATCAAGAGTCTTAGTAATACTTGCTCTCTTTGTCACTGGTTCCTTAGTTTTAGAATATGCCCATGCAGGTGAAGTTGGTGTAAATATTTTGCTCGCACATTTTCCATGAAGCAATACAACGTTGTTGATTCTTTCCCTATATGCAGTTGTCAAATTACTGCTGGTACATTTTAAGTTTTTTGTTTTATTCTTGTAGTGCCTAAAGTTAATCTCCTTCAAATGCTACAGGTTTATGTTTCCTCTCGGTTCTGTGGTATTTGCCTTTTCACTCTCTTTGTAGAGCACCGTTGTGCTGTTTCAGACTGTTAGCATGACATTCTGTGACTCATCATTCTGTCTTCTCAGACCCCTCTGGCAAAATGGGCTCCCACCCCCATTTCCTGGTGAAACTGTGCCTCTCTTCTTGTACTTGCTCACATGTGTTGTAGCCAGACTGCAGAGCACCCCCACCCTTCTCTTCCTTCTTTCTGCACCACTCAGCACAAACTTTATAGTATTCAAATTTGCTGTGATAGGAACAGGTTTTCACGAGTCTTGTTGGTTATTTTCCAGGAGTTGGCCTTGGTTTTAGCTCTGCGTCTCAGCAGCATTAAATAGAAGTTGTCAAATGGTCAGTCAGTTTTCGTGCACACATAATTTAAGTTCTGGAATAATTTAAATACTGGCCATTATAGGTGAGCCTCAAGTTTAGATGTATGTTTAGGGGAAAATGTTTGGTTATTTAACCATAGCGTCAGTTAAGGCTGATAACAGTAGTAGCAGCAGTGCAGAATATGATGGTGCCAGGTCCTTGCATGCTTCTTACAAGCATATGTTTTGCATTGGCTTAGATTTTTTTGCATACAGTAGGTGCTGCGTTGTCACAGTGCACACAGCTTTACACTTGTTTGACTAAAATGTTTAAAAGTTTAAAAAGAATTTACAGTGGTCGGAGTAATATTTTTAAAATTACTGTCTGTTATGTACTTAGCAGAAGTTACTGTTTATGTATACATCATCACATTCTTAGTAAATCTGTTAAGCTGGGGAAAAAAATGTGCCATTTTGTGACCTGCCTAAAGTAAAGATAATCCGTCGTAAACACTGATGAATTTAGGCTGGGCAGTGTGTTAAAATGTTAATAAATTTTGAAAAGGTCAAATGCGCTTCTCTACAAATCAAAGCTTTGTGTGCCTCTGTTGCACTCAAAAAAGTTGCAGTTTAAAAAAAATTCTACTATATTATTTTTGGGTGTAGTGATAGACATACTTCTAGACTTGGACAGCATGATTAGTAAGACGTCAGCTGTTTCAGTGATAGTGAATTATCTGGTTGATAATTACATTTTAGGTAGTAATATGATAACCTGCAACTGCACTACCAGTAAGATCTGACATAGCAGCAGCATGCCTCCTGACTAGACACACATGGTGTTTTCATTTCTGCACCACCAACCTTTTTTTCACCTGAGGGAGCTAGATTAACCCACAGTATTAACTTGTATGCAATTAGATTGGAAAGATTTCAGATGATTCAGAATATTAAAGTCGGGTTTTATATTCCTGTTTTATTAGCCTTGAGTTTGTAAGCAGGGAGACCTCAGTCACTGCCTCTCCTCATGCAGTGTGCTTGGGTGCACAGAGACTTGATCTTTTCGCATAGTGTGACAAACAATATTTCGTTTGGTCAGTATTAAAAGTTACATTAATTTGGTGAATTTCCAACAGTAATATCTGCCCTCGTAGTTTTGCATTTACTGCTGTATTTCATGTTGATCTGCTGGTGTGTAATCATCACCGCACAGTTATGTAGTTGTAAGTAGGTTGGTCCAGCTTAATAAGGGACGTGGTTAAATCAACAAACGTTCTTCATGCCTGTAATTACTTGTAATCAATTTGTTAGACTTACCACACACAGGAGGCATAATACACTTTGATTAGTTCATTTATTTTTACTTTAGTTGTGTTGATGTCTGAACTAAGTCAGCAGTGTCAACTTCAAACTTTAAGTTGAGGGAAAGCATCATAATTTTTACTATTTTTTTTTATAAGAAAAGATTTTGGTTGTGATGTGTACATGCGTTAAATTTCTTTTTTCTTAAAAGACCAAACCAGACTAATGTTGTACAACAAACCAAGTATAATCTCTTTGTTTGTATCATTTCTGCATGAGTGTATGGGTGTGTGAGTCAACTCTTACACTTTTGCTCTGCTTCCCCTTTTGCCTGGGTTGAATATGTGAGCATATGCACATATAACATGCATGCTTGGTTGGATCCTAATTTCAGCCTTACCTGTTTTGTAAGTACTGAGTCACTGAAATTTAAAAAAAAAAAAGTTGTGACAGTTAGATTGTTGTAGAGATTTGAAATGTTAAGGATGTTCTAACTCTGCCCTTTGAAAATAGTTTCATGCTATTGGTCAAGTGTGAATCAAGTCCCCAGGTCGTTCTTTTGAAATTGCATCACAGTGTACTGCTTTGTCTGCATCCTGTTTATTGCTGTTCTGTCTTTTGTGACAGTAGGGGGAAGCTTGAAATAGTTTAAGTGAAGTAGTAAATAACTGGAGAGATCAGAAATTAATTTGTTGAGGACTTTGTTGTACTGAGTTGGACTGCACTGTTTATACTGTAGAGGCAGGTACAGCAGTTGTGTGTCCGGATTAAATATTTCACCAGACACATTGTGGACACACTGGTGTATTTAGATGACAGACACTGCTGTTAGTCATGGGGGAGTCTTATAATTTGGCCTATACTTTTGCTGGAAGTAGTAAAAATAAATAAATAAATAAAAGTTAACCATTAATAAACCTTTAAAGACATGTTCTGTCCTGTTGTAAGACATGTTCTCATTACCGGATTTGACACAGCACAATGAATCAGATTAATCATTACTTGTTAGATGGTTATTGTGCTTGGACCAAATCTGTTTCAGGCCTTATTTATATCATACTTTATATTTATTATTCATTAAAACTTAATTTCTAATCCGGTGTTTTTTATATCAATTAGTACAGATAGCATGTACCTTAAGTGTGTGGGGTTGTTGTGTTACAGTCAGCAGACAGTAAATAAAGGGAGTAGCGTATACAAGTAGAGTTAAAAAATGACTCAGAGGTCACCCACTTATCTGCTAGTGTTGTCCCTTGAAATAGGTTTATTCAGCTGTTGATCCAAGGTGTATATTTTCACATTTCTATTATGCATTTGTCATGATATGGTTTTCGCTTTCAAGGAATCCCAGTCACTCTGCATGTGCCTGTGCTTTACATGTTTTGCTGGGTGTGCAAATGTAACAGGCTTTTCTTGGATTAACACATACCGTCACAGCCCTGGTGTTTTGTATGGAACAAAGCAGTTCTTCACTGGTAGCATCCTTAGTCTTGTATGAACAGTAAAACTATTCATCACCTCCTGGGTTGCTTTTAGACTTAGCACACCCTCCCCAATTATTATTGGTAAAAGGTGATGATTTTCTCCTGTTATCACAATTGATTGCTTTGTTGTTATGGGTGAATTGATTTTGCACAACGATGTTTAAAAGATCTCATGCTGTGTAAATATTGCCCCAGTAGTAAATGAAGCATTTTACCCTAACTTCTAAAGTTGTGGTGGTATCCAAATAGTGTATTTGTACTATGTGTACTTGTCTTGCCAAACACATGACAACAACAATTTGGCTAGCATAATACCTGGTGTTTATCTGGCTTAAATTTTACAAGTGGTGGATTTGTAATTGTGTAGGGATGAATTTTGCTTGCATGCCAAAGTGAAAGCGAGGAAACAGGGCATCTATTTGCAATCATTGTATTCTGGGTTGGCTAATTAGTATTTATCAGCAATGTTTATTTTTTGTTTTTTTTGCATGGATCTTTTCATGTGGATAGATGTGATTTCCATTCAATCTTTCCTTCTGCTTAGGATGTCATTGTGGAACTCCCTTTAGTTTGTGTTTATACAAGCAGAAGATTGTGTAAAACAGACCAGAAGAGGCCGTTCCAGACCAAATAATCTGGGGAGGTGATGGGTTGTCATGTCCATGTCTCTGTACCCGACAGGGTGTAGGAGGTTACTTGACCTTTCAACCTTGGGGTCAGGTGACTCTTTGAGGTCATTGTATGGGAAGCAAGTGTCGTAGGAATGGGTTAAAAAGGCTGAGCGGTGAAGGTGACATGTCCGGGCATGCTTCCTTAAAGGAGAGGGAGAAAAATAGGGAGAGGTTAGAGTCAATGATGCGAACTGTTCCACCTGGACTTGCAGAGAAAGAGTCAACTTTAAAGGCAATTACACAGCTTACCTGGTTTGTTGCTCAGTGTGTTTTTGTTGAGTATTTTATAAGGATGGACAAAGTAAAATGGTTGTTTTATTACAGCTTCAGTTAAAATTCGTGCAGTACTGTAAAAACAATTTTGAAAAGGGCACTTACAAGCTACACATGAGATCAGGAAATGATGAGACAAATTTTCTGTAACAGGCTGTTTACTCCAAGAAAACAAATCGGTTACATCAGCAGTAGCTTCCAATGCAGAAAATCTTTTTTTTTTTTTTTAAATAAATAAAGTGACTGAACTTTTTCTTATTTAAATTGGCTTATTAATTCGAAACCATGTCAGGCACTACATTCCACCTTGCAGCTTTCCAGAGCCCATTCACATTTATAAATTTCTTATTTTGTCTGAATTGATTGAGCTTACAGTGATTAAAACTGCAAATCCTCATGATTATAAAGCAAATTATGCATTTTTAAATTTTTAGTTTTTTTTTTAAAGATATATATTTCAATTTCAGTTGCTCCAGTGCTGCTTCCAGTAGCTGTTGTTGTGCTCCCTGACGGGGGAGGTGGACTTTATTAGCACAGGACTAATACGAGATTTGGTCATGCCCCACAGATCTAGCAGTTACACACCCTTGATGCGAAGTTGTAAATTAACCACAGTGGCCGAGGTATCAAATGTCTTAACTGTTTGGTGCCTTGTGCATTTTAAACTCTGTGTTCTCAGTGAAAATATGTTTTCCAATTAAACATTAAAGCAGTATTTAGAATGTACAGCCAATTCTGCATCGTCTATGCAAAATATGTGCATTTGAAATATTATCTGTGAAAGTTTGCTTGAGGAATTGCTCCGTTTTCCAGCAAAATTAAGTTGTGATATGTTTGTCCACACATTCACTATAAATGGAATTTCATATATATATATATATATATATATATATATATATATATATATATATATATATATATATATATATATATATATATATATATATATATATATATATATATATATATATATATAGTGACATGGATGTTTTGTAATTACATGGCTTGGCTTCTACTTGTCAGTTGGGGAGGAAAAAAAAGTAGAGCGCCAGTCCTCGCTGTCTTGCCTCCCTCCTGCCACTGTCAGGTGTGTCTGACGGTGAACAGCACTGTTGCATCTCTGCTCTCTACCTTGTGCTTATTTAACAGATTTCAGATGTGGTTATTAATGTCCATCAGAGAAAGGTAATTAATTTTGCCTTAAGATAGAAAGATGACACGCATTCTGCATTGTTGCATATAAGTAATACCTAATATACACTGGAAAAGTTGTGCAAAAACATGCTTTTTTTTAATCACCGCTTTCATGCTTCCTTCAGTATTTATAGACATCGGAAGCAAATTGATATACCGTAATGTGTGTGTGTGTGTGTGTGGACTTGTGAAGGCACTGGAGGTTAAATTAATGAACATTCTAGTCAACATATTAGAATATGTTATCTCTGCTATCACATAGTTGCTTTCTGTTTTCCTCAGCCATGCCACAGATTTTTAGATTGACTTCTGACCTTTCAGCTCACTGTTGGTTTAGACGTACAGTTCTTTTTTTTTTTTTTTTTTTTTTTTTTTTTTTTTTTTAAAAAGCATGATAATGTGACATAGAGCTGTGACCATTTAAAAAACTGTTTTAGTCTTTGTGGGACACTGACATCCAGAGTTTTAAAATCAGATTGCAGTGAGGCTTTTTTTTTTTTTTTTTAAATGCAAGAACAAACAATTTAGTCAGTCCCTCACCCAGGGTTTACATTCTGAGGTTAATTCTCAGACAGTACTCCTGAAAAAAGCAGTGCCTTTATACAGCAGTTCTTTTTTTCATTATCCCTGATTAAGTCCTCATTATCACATGAAAAAACGCTACTTAGAAGAATTAAAGTTAAATGTTTCCTTTCTCAAACAAATGAATGAAATGGCTTTTTAAAAACAAATCTGTCATCTATGCAGCACTCTAGTTTGTGTGTGTGAGTAAGTAAGGAAAAGAAAGGGAAGAACTGCTTGACTTATCAGCATCTGTTTGGAATGGAATTATGTTGGAGATGTTATTAGCTATCGAGCTATCAGGTCTGTTTCATACTAAGGTCATAATTACAGGTCCATTGAGACCTCTAGTGGCAACACAATCGTTGGACCCAATCTCCCTCGGGATTATTGTCAGGACAAAGTTTCTTCTTTAACAGATTTGCACGCACACTAGTTTGCGTTTAAAGAGCTGTCGACACATTGCGTTTTTTTATGGCAGTTTTTTGATCCCTTCAGTTGGGTAATTTCTTTTTCAGTTGCTTTCTTTTATATTCTAGGTCTTGCCATTTGTGGTCTGTCTAATAACTTGATACTCTGGCTTGATTAAAATGGGATTTTTTTTTTTTTTTTTTAAAGAACAGATGCCTTTTTTCCTACTTTATTTTAAGATTTTTTTCTTTTTCAGGGTTATGCATGGTAGTCTTTGCCGAGTACACCGTTAGCTGAGTACAGTGGAGTAGTAATTATCTCTGAACCTCAGACTGCTCCATCACTGACTGAGATACTGCGCTGTTGCTCTGACGGACCATCAGTGAGGAATGCTCACTTTATATTTAAATGTCTGCGGATTACCTGTCAAAAGCACTAATGCATTTAGTGGGGATAAAAATGCTGCAGCATTTGTACATTCTCATTAAGAAAAAGTGAATGATGAATTCTGAGCAATACAAAATATGCCACACTTATTATTAACATATTAAATGGTTAAAATATTTATTCTTAAGTACAAACACTTCTTATATTGTACTCTTTATTCAAGATGCGAGTTCTGTTGAGTACACTGTATGGTCAGTGGACGACCTTGTACACTAGACTGTAAGTTCCAATAAAGAGGAATCCTAATGCTATGTTAGACAATAGTATGCTTCTAGTGTTGTGGCAACAGTTTGGGAAAGGCCCCCCACCATGTTTCAACATGAAAATCTAACTGCATTAAGCAATATCTATGAAGAATTTGGTGTAGAAGACCATTATAGACCTGCAGAAAGCCCTGAGCTCAGCCTCATCCAGCAGCTTTGGGATGAATTGTGAGCAGACGGTCAGCTCAGTCGTATCTTTCAACATCAGTCCCCAACCTCACATCGAGGCTATAAGTGCACATCACTACAGACAGGCTCTGGAAGTTTGTGAAAGGTTTTCCTGGAGGAGTTTAGCTGTTAGAGCAGCATATCATACCCATATTTCTGAAATTAGGTTTTCAAGAGTTCTGATGTCTGCATACTTTTGACCATATAGAAGACATTAATGCCTAGCAGTGAGATTGTGACATCTGACTGACTTGAAACTCTGTTTTCTCTCTTTGTGTGTTTCAGGAGGAGCGCTTCCTCGCCTGATTTTGGAGTCGACAGAGCAGTTAAATCTGATCCTGGTGATCATCTGAACGTCTTTAGGTAGATAAACGATGGCTGATCTATAAATGTGGTAAGGATATGAAGCCGTGGCCTGTGACAGTGCAGAAGATGAAAAGATTCTGAAGTGGACGGACCAAGACCGCGGCTCTGGTGATGCTGTAGCAGCACGGAATGGTTTGTGGGTTACACTGAGATGCAGGCCATACTGTGCTGCCGCAGGAAAGCCTGAATACACAACATGGATTCAACCTGTTGCACTGCCTTTCACTGAAGATTGACGAAGACAAACTACAACACGCTACATACGATTAAAAGTCCTGATGGTTAAAACTAAAAGTTGGTTCACCCTTTTTCTGGTCGCCTTACTGTAGCAGCACGTAAATATTGGAGTTAAGACTAGCTGAAGCCTCCAGTATTGATCGTGCTGCTGAAGCAAAGCTGACCACTGACAATCAGCACAACTAACCCGCTCCCAGTGTACTCAGACCAAACAGATGTTTACAGGTACAATGTTTACGCACACATTTATCTCCTATTGACAGTTAAAATGTGTACACGGCTTCTGTTCACACTGTTCTGTTTGCACACTTGGAGAAATAAACAAATAAATCTGCTTTTTTTTGTCTTCCTAATGTGTTTTGAACATCCTAAACTTGCTGTTGATCAGAAGGCTGTCCGTACACATTATATTATGCGACGCCTCAAGTGTTGCGGACAGCGAAAATCCCGCATGTCTTTAAGAAGTAGCGCCATTGGCACAGAAGAAATGCGCAGTCCGGCCTGCGTGGCCTCGCTGCTGCTGCTGGGGTGTCTGGGCCTGTTCAGGGGGACACAGATTCACTACGGATTTAAATAAACACGCCAGAGTTATTCATTAAATATTAAATTGCTTTCAGTTTATATCGTGTGTCAGAATGCATTTTTTGTTTTTGAAAATATTTTATAAGACAATTTCTTCTGGGTTTTATCCAGACGGGTTTTGCGCACTTATCCTTGAAGTCGCTTTACGCTAGTGCGTGTTCTCGCTGCTTTATACCTACGAATCTTTTGCTATATTCTGCAGTTATGTAAAATAACCGTGCAGTTCTGTAGCGAATAATATGGCTTCCCAGCTAAAATCCTCCATTTTAAGTGGTGTTGGATAGGAGCGTGTCGCTGCAGTCTCTGGTGTACCAGGACATCCGACGACGATAATCCCAAGTCAGACTTCCGTTAAAAAAAACAAAAAAACGCCTCCATTCATATGACTTGCAGGCCTTTTGGGATAATATTGCGACTGTTTTTAAATCTCTGGCTTCCATTTAATTATAGATCCTTCATACAATAACGTGCACAATTAAATAAAAAGCTTTAAAAACAGACTAATCAAATGACTTTGGGTGGTTACGCACGTTTGGAATATTTTACGCACCAGATCTTGCTTTATTATGTTAAATAAATACATTTGTGCCACAATTTCTTACTCTGGTGATTATATTTTTAAAAGTGACCGCTGATCGTTCGTGATAGCACTTAAAGGCCTCGTGATATTTTGTCACGCGTGTTGAAACCTGCACTTTTCCTCCATTTGGCCTTGTGGGCCTTTTTTAAAAAAAAAAGGTATTTCAGAATTCTCCTATTTTTTTTGTGCAGTTCTAATTATAAAACGTGAAATTATGAAGATTTGCAAAGGGGATGTTTTTAGCAAAAACAATTTTAGACAAATTAATGCACGGATTTCCGTATTCTTTATTTTCTATGCAAAAACGTCTGCATTTTGCAAAGGAAAATAAAAGGGTTGACCTGTTTTTTAATATTCAGACGGATTCGCTAGATATAATGTTAAAATGTGTGTGTATTAACATGTTCAACTCAATTGATTATAAGCAATTTTATAAATATAATACTTCTATTTTTTCGTAAATGCAGTGATTTAAATATAATAAAGTGTGCTGCGAATTTTGAAAATCGGTCACCTCCGCACACCAAAATGTGAAAGGAGTGTTTATATTGACATGTGGCCTGAAATTGCACTTTTTGTCTTACAAATGGCACATTTATTACTGCATTTTTATTTATTTTTTAGAAAGAAAACACATTACCTGCTTTTACATCGTTCGTGCATATTTTAATATCTTGTATAATTGAAAAATAACTACACCCAATGGCACGGGCTCTTTTTACGCACGGATATTGGTTGCAACCAGGTTTTCCACAAAACATTAAAAAAAACTTAGGTGGAAAATTCTTAAAATACCAAATAACAGGAGGAGAAATGATGGTTTAATAACAGGAATAATAAAAAAGGTACTTTATTAAATGACCACAATATTCTCTGAGCCACGGTTTATCAGAATATAAGAGTGCGCAGTCGTATCCAGGGATGTGACTAATTGCGTCTTTTCATTTATTATTTTTGCTATTTTTTCATCACTGAATGAGTACATGGTGATTTTTACGTTTAATTTTATAAACTCTCACCATATACCTCTGATGTAAAATGACTGGCCGTGCGGTCCAAGTATTCAGGACGAAAAAACCTGAATTAAACGCTTACTCCACAGATTTTCTAAATTTGGATTGACTTTCTCTGGCTATATTTAAATTTGCGTGACATGACAATTAAAATATTAATGTGGACTAGTACCTTTTATTCCCATCCTATATTTGCCTGGCAACAGAAAGCTATATATATGTACCAGAGTGCCATGACGTACATCCTGAGTTATGGTCAATGCTGACATCACTGATACACTTCGTGGTCTGATCTTGGGGATTTATTTATGTTTTCACGTTTTAACCCCTTTCCAAAAAGTGCATCTCTGCTCAGGAGGGAAAAAAATGAATGGTTCTTACTCACAATTCATTTTTGCTCTGACCTATTTTAATGATAAAATCCCATTGAGCAAATTTAAGTTGCACACCAAATTGCAATTTTGATTTTTATAGACTTAAGAGTCAGTTTTATTTCTATCCAGATGCAGAGAGAGAGAGAAAAAACACTGTGCACTATTAATTAAACAGCCTGCAGTTGTGTTTTTGGGGCTTTTTTGGACTTTGCAACGCATGACCTGAAATCCATTCTGTGCAGAAAGAATACTTCATTTATCTGATTGTGCAAATGCATCTGTCAGCTGTATATCACGCAGCGAGTGCTCGTTATTTCTCCTCTTGCTCTGTGTCTGCAGCCTGCTGAATATTTCACACGGGGCCCTGTTATGCAACGTGTGTAACCTTGAAGAGGTTGCAGCATCACTGTGGTGCCGATGCGCTCTGTGGGGAAGAGGCCGTGGATCACACTGTTTTCCTTTCATTACTCACTCGCTCGTGTCCCTAAATAGCTGCCTGATTTGGCCTGATGTCGCACCAAATGGACAAAAACAAACATGGAAGTGACTTCAATTTCTCAGTTTTATTCGTCAAGATAATCTTGGACACGTATAAAAATTGTCATAGTGTTTAGAAAAAGAAGGGATGGATTTCACATTCGTGGCAGATAGTGTGATCGAGCGTCTAACTGCAACCTCCTGAGGATTAAAGGTTGATTCTGTTTGATTCTATGGCTCCACTTGAGGTTACAGCTTGTGCAGAAAAAGAGAGAGAAAAAATACTTGGTAAACAATGAGGTGTCTTCATGTATTCTCTAGTTGTGCGCATCTCACTTAGAGAATGATTGTGTAGGTGTGAGATGCCACAGACTGAGTGTTAAAATAACTCACAGCTGCCAATAAAGTGGACGGTGGAGTCAATTAACCTCCCGATGCCTTCCTGACCTGCAACCATCAAACTTGTGCACATGTCAGTCATTTCCCGGAGGTACACACCGGAGTGGCTGAGGAACGGTTCCATCTTGGAGGTCATGTCAGCTGGGAGGCTGTGCGGCAGCAGCAGGGGGAGGAACAGGAGCAGCGACAAACCGAAGAACACTTTCACCCATCTGGGCACCGTCATCCGCGAATCCCCGGTTCTGTAGGAGCCGCTCTCATGGGGGACTGAGATCTTGTCCACTTCTCTGAGCCTCAGTGAATCCCACTTCTTCACATCGAAATTACGCACGAGCGGACCCACGTCCATGTCTTTCCGGGAGGGCAGCGGAGTCTCCTTCAGGAAGCCCAACTTCTCTCGGAACTCCTGCATCTGCTGCAGAAAGCACAGGGGGTCGGAGACGCTCCTGAAGGACTCCGCGATGCTGAGCGCTCGTCTCTGGTCATCCAGCGCTGCGCTCAGCTTGGCGATCTCCGGGTCGTACGCCTGCATCACCACCAGCTTTAGTGTTTCAAAATCGGACAGGATCTCGCTCTTTTTGCATTCGAGGGAGCCGATGAGTTTGTCGAAATAGTCTGCCACCTTCTCTGCGTCTTTGCTCACCGACTGAAGCGCCTTTTTCTTACTGGCTTGCAGTGTCTCCAGGCAGGACAGGATGTCTGCGCTCCGCCAGCTCTCCGCTCCGCTCCGCAGCTCTTCAAACGCCTCCTTCTCCCGCTCATACGCGTCCTCCAGGGAGCTGAATTTGTGCCCTCGGTGGTCATCCGTCGTTGCGCAAAATCCACAAATGAGCTTCAAGTCGGTGGCGCAGAATATGTTGAGCGGCTGTCCGCAGTGTTGTTTACAAACAGACATCTTGGGCAGAACCCTGATTCTGCTGAACTTCTCCACTATTCCGCGCAGGGAATAGTTGATCTGCAGGCTGTTCGCGCCGTTGTGAGGGGTCTCTTTGCGGCATGTGGGGCATTTGAAGGGTGTCCTGAAGGCTGGACTTCGGTAGCCCTCTAACAGTCCCTCCAAGCATTTCTTGCAAAAGCTGTGAGAGCACAACAAGACCCGCGGGTCCTCGAAGAGACCGCAGCAGATCGGGCATGTAAGCTCCTCTTCTAGCTGTTCCATTGAGCCCTGCAAACACATCACCCAGCCGTCAAATCGGTGCTTCACTTAAAACACAGCACAAGCAATAAATCAGTACTACATGACACTACGCACCCACACTCAGAGGCAGCAGGGGCAATAAATTACGCAAAAGGATACAGATTATTTTTTGCTGTCATGTTCCAGCTGTGTCTGGAGTATTCCCATCCTCAAAGTGAAACTGACTTGCGTCGCTGTGCCCGCGTAAAAGGTTGGCACGAGCCCTGCCAGAGGCTCCGGTTGCGCATTTCAGGTTAAGTAACATCCTGGTTTTTCTGATGTCTTTCTGCTGCCAGTCGACGTTGTAAGAAACTTTAAAGAAGAAAACCCTGCGCCGCAGACTAGATATAAGTCAAATAACTTTACAGATGTCAGCTGTTAAAAATCAAACGATTCCCCTCGTTCAGCTTTGTACCGCGGAGCAGCAGACGGTGGGAAGCTGAGCCCTCAAATCAGCCGTCGCCAAACCCAATCCAATGCGACAAATTATCGACAAACAGGGCTTCGCGTTAAGCGTCGCTCCTGTTGGCAAGGTACCGAAGGAGGGCTGTGACAGATTTTTGCAAGCGCATAGTAACATGCAACTACTGGACCAAAAGAATCACTCACCAGCTGCTGAGACGCACAGTGCAACGCAATCATGGCGCTTGTTGCTGTGCAGACTTCGCCCTTTTCCGGGTATGGAGTTAACCGTTTCAGCGGCGCGCAACAAGCTTAAAATGCGCCAAATCTGTCTGTCATTGCGCATGAATATTTCAGAATGCAAAACGCAGTGCGGCGCTTGTGAAATGACTTGATGTTGCGTGCTTTTTGACAGGTTTTTGGAGAGCTTGGGCATGTTTACGCTTCTGTCCTCGCTGGGTAATTTGCGGAGGGTCCCTGGCTGTCGGATGGGGGAGGGGCTGTTGCTATGCAAAACATTACAGCGTGAAAAACTGTCAACTAGGTTTTAGTCCCAGTTTGGCATCGCACGTTTTTTCTTTTCTGTTTTTTTATTACACTGGGTGCCACTTCAGTCGCTCGTGTTGCTCCTTGTGAACATTTACATCTGTGGTCAGTTTAATGCGTTAAATGTGAGCCGCGTTTAGCTGGTGTGTATAAATAAAAAAGCTCTAGGCACCGTGTGTAAACAGAAACCGAGGGAAACTTAACTATCAGCAACATTATGCAGCCCAAATCTCTGCGAGTGCTCTGCGATTATGAATGGGCATCACCGATTCAGGATGTATCCAAACAGTTGTTATTTGCCCCCAAATCCACTTCGCGCTCACTCGGGGTTATGTAACATCGATATCCAATAGTTACTTAGTCACGTGTAGAAATTTTGACCTTGATTTTCTTCCCTTGTTTCCATGCCATCAGGAGCAACTGCCTATCTTAGCCGCTGTGATTGGATACAGTGGGGGAGCAGGGGCTTATGCAGTTCCGAACTCCACCGCGGGGGGCCGCTGCTGCGTGCGGCGGCGCTGTGACGGTTTGACGCCGGACGCTCTTTGGTGTTTGTTTCCGGATGTTTAGCTTTAGCAGTGCAGAATGGCTGCGATGTTTACGTGTTGTCTAGGCTGCTGCGGGGAGGGAGGAACGGGCCACATCCCCCTCAAAGAGATGCCCACGGTTCAGTTAGACACTCACCACATGGGTAACTGAGTTTAACTTTATTTTTGACCGCTGGTGTTTTGACAGTTGATGTCGACTTCACGGTTCGCTACGCCGCTAGCTTTAGCCAGCTAGCCGATAGCTGCCAGTAGTTTGTAGTCACCCACGACGCGAGGTTAAATGTGTTTCTCGTGACGTGAAGCGGTTGCAGCTGGCTATCCTAACACTTTTAGTTAATATGATTCCAATAGAAATATCACTTTACTAAACGTAGTGTGAATTAACGTCAACAACAACCGGTTTAACGCCTTGCTATTGCAACCGTTAGCTTCCAGGATTCATTTGATCTTCAACTTTAGCTTTATTGTCATTCAGCAATGTACATAGTACACAGTTAAACGAAATGAAGTTTGTCACATCCATTCGCAGTGCAGAAATGAGAGTAATACTATAAAAAGTTAAGAATAAATACAAGATAAATATAAGATAAATAAAAAAGACAAAACTAGATTTAAAAAAAAACAAAAGCACAAGCATACATCAGACACAATCATACTCGCTACTGGGGTGATAATGGGTGAGATTAATGTGACTGCAGGTTTGGGTATGGAGGTGATGGGAGCAGGTCTACATGTGTTGTAGCTGCAGGTTGTTCAACAGTCTGACTGTCTGTGGGAAGAAGCTGCTGCAGAACCTTGATGTGTGGGTTCTGATGCTGCACAGTTTCTTTCCTGATGGAAGGGCAGCAAACAGTCCATGTGAGGGGTGGGAGGAGTCCTTCATGATGGAGGTGGCCCTGCGTATGCAGCGTTCGTGGTAGATGTCTTGGAGAGCCGGGAGGGAGGCACCGATGATCCTCTCCGCCGTCCTGACCACAAGTTGCAGAGATCTGTGATCCACTTCTGTGCAGTTTCCAAACCACGTGGTGAAGCAGCCAGTCAGGACGCTTTCCACAGTGGCCCTGTAGAAGGTGGTCAGGATGGGAGCTGGAAGGCTGGCTCTCTTCAGTCTCCTCAGGAAGTGAAGGCGTTGTTGTGCTTTCTTCACTGTGGAGTTGTTGTGGAGAGACCAGCTGAGGTCATCGGTGATGTGCACCCCCAGGGATTTGGTGCTCTCATTCTAAACTTCTCCTCCTGCCACATCAGCAGCATCTAAATGCACTCTAAGTTAAATGAGAACTCGTGTCTAGTGTGTATTTTCCATACAGTTGCTGATAAATGTTTTGAATCTACTCCACGTACCTCACGGACAAGAACTTCCACTGTAAACACTGGGTACAATATGGCTGAAAAGTCTTAGCAGGTTTCCTTCTGCTGGAGGGTTCAAATGTCCGCTGATGTAATGACTTGCCAGACTTTGGCTTCCAAGCTAATGATGATGTCAGAATTTATGACACAAGTATAAGAGCTGCACGATATTGGAATAAAACTGACAGTGTGATATTTTGTTTTTCTGCAATACTCAAAAAATACAGTAATTTTCAGCAGATGACTCGAATAACTAATTTTTTGTCAATCAAAGCCCAAAAGGCAACAAGAAAATAACTTGAAACAGGGCAAACAGAAATTTAGAATAATCAATTAACCTCAGTATATTTTTGAACTGTGGGAGGAAACCCACGCATATACAAGGAGAACATGGAGACTCCATGCAGAAAGATCCCGGGAAGGCTGGGACGTGAACCAGGCATCTTCTAGCTGCAAGGCGATAGAGCTAACCACCAGGCCACTGTGCAGCCTGTAAAATATACAATGAAATAAACAGCAATATATAACAACTAAAAGAAATAAAAGTAATAAAAGCTTCATTATATTCCACTTGCGCCTTGCATATTACATACAGATCTGGGATGCAACTTGAGAAAACTAGGGGTGTTATGATGTTACATAATGCTTGGCAAGTGACCGGATCATGTTTTAACCCTCGTGTCGTCCTGTGGGTCAAAATTTACCTGTTTTAAAGTTTGAAAATGTGGGAAAAAAAGACTAATCAAATTTTGCTGGATTTTGCTTGATTTTTATGTGAATGTTCTTAAAGCAAATATTAGAAGTTGTACTGATATATATGGAATCACTTTAGATATTTTTAGGATTTTTTGGAAGATTTTTACTCATTTTTTTGAAAATATTTACAAGAATTTTCTTGCCAAATTTGGGGGATTTAAAAAAAAAATCTAACTTTTAAGGGAAACTTTTAAGGAATTATTGGAATTTTCTTCCTGAAGGTTCTGCAAATTTTCAGAAATTTGGGGAATTTTTTTGCTGAATTTTGGGATTTTTATCAGATAGGGAACAATATTTTTTGGTGCCCGTAAGTCAAGACAACAGGAGGGTTAAAAACCGTCTTTGGTAACTGTGTTAATTGGTACAGTGTCTCTGAAGGTGTAAAGTTATTACATCAGTGACTTTCTTGTGATGTAACTCTGACAAATGCATCCAAAACATTTTTTTCTTTGGATGCCTTTCAAATCTGGCTTTGCTCTCTGTAGGCAAAAAAATTATCGTGAATGAGGTTTCCTATGTGTCCAGACTTTAGGGACACCGTGTACAGAGCTTTGCGATGCAGGTTTAAATGGTTTGACAGATGAATTGTGTTGCCTCATGTAATGTTAAAAATGGCATAGACTATCTGGTTCTCATCATATCTGTTAAGCCTCCCTGTAGCTGAAGAATTTCCATACAACTGATGCTGCATTTCGTTTTGCAACCAAACATTTCCTTAACAGTGTTTCTCTCATGCTCCTCGCTCATTTAACTGTGTACATCTAGAGCCTGCATGTCAACAAACTCTCTCATATAAGTTTGAAAAATAATTTTGTGTATCCAAGAATCCTCAGGTAGACTCATGTACATTACTCCTGGGAAGTGGAAGTTTAGCTTTCGTGTCAAACAGCACAGGAACAGGATGTGGCACAATGAAATAAAAGTCAATTGAAATAAACAAATGCAGCATGAAGAAATAATGCTCCCTGAAAATAAATATAAGTACAAATTAAAACCTATTTATTTAATTATTTATTCCTATTTTAAGTGCCTCGGTCATTTTCTGAGGGTTTGTTTCATGGCCGTATTTATTTCATTGGAAGATTTGTTCACTTATTCATTTATTGAACATTGAAAAAAAATACAAAGCAGCGTTCCACAGCCCCTTTTCCACCCCTTCAGGAGATAAACTTGAAAACTGTTTTTCTTTGTTTCACTCTGCAGGAGCATCCTTTTGTACTGTGAAGTTTACAGTCCCTCTCTGTTCATTAATCAAACTCCAACAAAATGACATATTAACAAGTTTCTTTCTGTTAAATTCTTTAAATTAAAATTCTCTCCTTGTCTTAAAATAGTTTACAACTAACTACACAGTTGCTTTCTTTAAAATATGCAACCCTAGCCAACCATGTGCTCTAGAAACTGTGATAGGCATATTTTAGACTAAAGAACTCCTTGATTTAAAAAAAAAAATAAATAAATGTACTGCAAAGTTAAACATGTTCTTTCTTGTGTGCTGCAGGCACAGATGTGGTCATTGTGAAGAGCGGACGGAGGATATGTGGAACCGGAGGCTGCCTGGCCAACGCTCCTTTGCACCAGAACAAAAGTTATTTTGAGTTTAAGATTCAGTCCACTGGTAAGCACATAGATTTTTTTTTTAGCCTTCTACCACCTTGTTTCTCCACCGCTGCTGCCTTCTTTTGCTGCCAGATTGCAATTTTCTGGTGCATTCTTAGTGGGAGTTTAGGACCAACGCTGTCTTGTGACTGCATGCTCATTGATTCAGTGACTCACTTACAAAGGCAGCATTTGAAAGCACAAAGTAGCTTTTTTTTTTTACTTGTTTACAGTCTGCAGCTCCTCTCTAGTCTCAAAACAGGCTTTACAATGCAGCAATCAGTTGCAAATGTGAAAAGCAAATGTATCTCACATGCTAAATTGTTAACGTTTTGCAAAAACATAAATGCAGTTTAGTGTTAGTGTTTAAAAAATGATTTAAAATATTAAATACTCGAGTGTTGTCCTTTGTGGCCTTTGTGTTTAGGTGTATGGGGAGTCGGTGTGGCGACACAGAAAGTGAATCTTAACCAAGTGCCTTTGGGCAGAGACACAAACAGCCTAGTCCTGAGGCATGATGGCTCTGTGTACCACAATAACGAGGAGAAGAATCGTCTACCTGCTAACAGCCTTCCTCAGGAGGGTGACATTGTGGTAAGTGGTCAGATCATTTTGCTCTATTGCGTATTTTCATTTGATGCCCTGATCTGTGAAAGATTTGAGTTGCTTTAACCCTCATGTCGTCCTGCGGGTCAAAATTGATCCGTTTTAAAGTTTGAAAATGTGGAGAAAAAAGTCTATTTTCTATTTCTATTTGAGTTTTTTCCCCCCCAGGCAACTTCCTCATAGCGACAGTCACATTGCAGTGCATGCTCGATGTGGACTGGGTTGCCTTCTGTTTGTGCCAAAATTTGCGGCATGCACACCAACTTGCTCTTTAGCCTCAGATTGTAAATCAAAACCGACTTGTCATTACTCTGAAATAGCATTGATTGAAATTGCTTCCAAAGCTGTCTAGCAGGAAGTCATTTTTAAAATCTGATTTTAATGAGCACAGACTTGGGGTTGGAACAGATGGATTGTTGGAGTGAGCTGGTGCAGCGGGGGGCTATTTTAAAGCAGATTCAGATCTCTGTCTGTCACCGTCAGTGTGTCATTATCTGCCAAAAATAGTGTTTGGCACCTGTGTCTGATATAACGTGATGAATCTGTCTTTATTTTTTCTCACACCTCACATACATGCAGTCAAAAAAAGTTTGTTCTTGCTTTATATCCACTGATGTTTGTTTTCTGACACTGTTTGGTCACGCTGATGAAGAAACTAACACTGCATGCATTTACCTTGATTCCTTTGGGTACCCTTTGACTCTCCTGTTGTCCTCACTTACGGGCACCAAAAAATATTGTTTCCTTGTCTGAAAAAATCCAAAAATTCTGCAAAAAAATTCCCCAATTTCTGAAAATTTGCAAAACCTTCAGGAAGAAGATTCCAATAATTCCTTAAAAGTTTCCCTTCAAAGTTTTATTTTTAAAAAAATTCCCCAAATTTGTCAAGAAAATTCTTGTAAATATTTTTAAAAAATGAGTACAAATCTTCAAAAAAATCCTAAAAATATCTAAAGTGATTCCATATATATCAGTAAAACTTCTAATATTTTCTTTAAGAACATTCACATAAAAATCAACCAAAATCCAGCAAATTTCACTCGATTTTGGTTGATTTTTCTGTGAAAGTTCTTAAACATTTTTAACATTTCTTTTTTCCACCAAAAAATGTTGAAAGGTTTCCCAAAAATGTTGAAAATGTGGCCATCAGAAGTTTCACTGTGAAAATATTTTCAATTTTCAAGTCAATTTTGACCCGCAGGACGACATGAGGGTTAAGTTCTTTAGTAGAATGACGGTATTAGGGCGAGCACTACTAGAGCGAAAAGACATTAATGGTAATAGACCTTTAGTGGTACCAGGCATTAAAATGAACAGAAATTGAAGAAAACAAGGGCGGTCTAATCATTTGTTCCATGACTGTATATTTAATTTTGTCTTACTGAGCTCACTGATGTGTCCTTTACAAAATCCTTGATATGAAAATTGAAAAGTAACATTTGTGATCCACCAGAAAATGTTTTGTTGGGTTTTTAATGTCCCATTTTGTGTCACGCTCATTTACAACTTAGGCAGAAGTGTCAAATAATCTGAATTATGCCTTGATAATTAAAGTTCAAGCTGTGACAGTCCAGTAAGCGAAGAAAAACAAAGGCTGCTGTAGGATTCAAGCCTGTACGAACCGTTTTATGTTTCTGTGTAACTGGGATGAAACCTTGCCCAAACTTTATCTACTGTTCTTTTGAGATCACAAACTTTCTCAAAATGTTTGTTTTTGATAATTAAACATGTTCTTCAAGTGTTCCTCGGTGTGTTTACGTGTGTTTTTGTTCCTCAGGGCATCACGTATGACCACGTGGAGCTGAATTTATATCTGAATGGAAAGAACATGCATTGTCCTGCCTCAGGAATCCGAGGCACTGTATACCCCGTTGTTTATGGTGAGTTTATTTGTCTTTTCCGTGTGCTGACTACTTTACCAAGGTTTCTCAGTCGAAGCTTTATTTTTGCCTAGTTTACTTAAAAGGTGATTATGTACATATGCCATTATAATTTCATACCACTAGAGGGCTGTATTTGTACATTTTTACAAAAGATTGATCTTTCAGCCTGTGAGTTCGACTTAAAATGACTTTTCTTTGAATATTTTACCACTCTACACATACAAGAATCAAAGAATGATTGATGTGAGCTAATCAAAACACAGCCTTGAGCATAAAAAGGGACAGTCTTGCCACAGAGAATCAACTCATGCAGGTTTTATTCTGGTGAGAAGCTACAGCAGATGATTTCAATAGCTGGCCTCTCGTCTCCATTTCAAGTCGAGCTAGTCAGTGAAATCAGCTGGTATTTTTATTCTGGAATAAAGTACATGCAGGGTGTTGGTTCTTAGTGGCAGCTTTGCCTCTTGGCCTTCTACAGTAGCACCAATAAAGAAAAACTGTGATTAGGTAATTCATTTCTCAGCCAACTAAATAGTTTGAAAGCACATGTGGTATTTCTGAGTGAGAAAATATTTCCGTGTGTTTAAAGAATCACCATGGAAAGTGTCATAAATTTCATTGTCATTCAACATTTGGCCTTTTTACTATTTAAGAATTTACAGAAATTGCACTCATTTCTGTAAGAACCTCCTTTTAACTAAATTTTGCTGTTTTAAACATGCATTATTCGATACCACTCATAGCATGGAGTGTAGATTTTTAACCCTCCTGTTGTCTTCACTTATGGGCACCAAAAAATATTGTTTCTTTGTCTGAAAAAAATCTGAAAATCCAGCAAAAAAATTCCCCAAATTTCTGAAAATTTGCAAAACCTTCAGGAAGAAAATTCCAATAATTCCTTAAAAGTTTCCCTTAAAAGTTTGATTTTTTTAAAAAATCCCCCAAATTTGGCAAGAAAATTCTTGTAAATATTTTTTTTTTAAATGAGGAACAATCTTTCAAAAAAAAAATCTTTAAAATATCTAAAGTGATTCCATATAAATCAGTAAAACTTCTAATATTTTCTTTAAGAACATTCACATAAAAATCAACCAAAATCCAGCGAAATTTGCTGGATTTTGGTTGATTTTTTTGTGAATGTTCTTAAGAAACATTTTTAACATTTCTTTTTTTTTCCACCAAAAAATGTTCAAAGATTTCCCAAAAATGTTGAAAATGTGGACATCAGAAGTTTCACTGTGAAAATACATATTTTTTCCCCACATTTTCAAACTTTAAACCGCGTCAATTTTGACCCACAGGACGACATGAGGGTTAACTTTCTTCAATCTCAATACTAATATACTCACATTAATCGTCTACCCATTTCCAAATTCAAAAGTTTTCACCTAATACGTTGGTGTGAAGTGCCACAGTAGCATTGCCATTCCTCTTTCGAAGCGTGGAGCATACAGGGTTAGTAGCTAATGTATCACTCAATGACTTGTTTTTGAGACAATTGCGCAACTAAAATCCACAAACTTTACCTCTGCTGCCGCCACACCTTAGGCTGATAACTTTTATACGTAACAGCGTCTGAGTGTGTGCTGCTGGTTCTCCAGCTGAGCAGCAATTTGCATCATGAGTCAGTCGCTAAGCCGAGCAGGTATTCCAGGCCACAGCTGAGAAAAACAATCCAGCACTCAAAGCTTAAAGTATTTACCAAACAATGATGGTGATATTCTCTTCAGATATCAGTAATGAACCTTTCTGATGACGCACTTTTTGGCTTGTTGCAGAAGGAAAAGTGCAGCAGGTGTAACTAAAGCATTAAAAGTGACCACATTTCATTCATGTCCATGTAAAGCACTCTGTATGTTGTGTTTAAAAGGGCTGCCTTAACCCTCGTGTTGTCCTGCGGGTCAAAACTGACCTGGTTTAAAGTTTGAAAATGTAGGAAAAAAGTATATATTTTCACCGTGAAACTTCTGATGTCCACATTTTCAACATTTTTGGGAAATCTTTGAACATTTTTTGGTGGAAAAAAGAAATATTAAAAATGTTTCTTAAGAACATTCACAAAAAAAATCCAAATTTTTATGTGAATGTTCTTAAAGAAAATACTAGGGGTTTTACTGATATATATGGAATCACTTTAGATATTTTTAGTATTTTTTGGAAGATTTTTACTCTTTTTTTGGAAAATATTTACAAGAATTTTCTTGCCAAATTTGGGGGATTTTTTTTTTTTTATTAAATAAAACTTTTAAGGAATTATTGGAATTTTCTTCCTGAAGGTTTTGCAAATTTTCAGAAATTTGGGGAATTTTTTAGCTGAAGTTTTGGATTTTTTTCAGACAAGGAAACTATTTTTTGATGCCAGTAAATGAAGACAACAGGAGGGTTAAGTAAAGTTAATGCATTGTGAGCTTGTTCCAGGGTCTGGATGTTGTGTATTTTATACTTAAGTGCCACTGTAAGGAAAATGATTATTCTTCTGCTGTGAAAAAGTATAATTATTTTCATAAGGCAGTTGACCTGATGAAAAATAATCTTGGAAACAAGCAGTAGAAAGGTTGGAAGCTCTACTATATGTTGTATGAATTAGACACAACATAGTAATACGATGTATGTTTGACTTTAAACTACCAGCTCTGTCTGATCCTCACTACAGACACAGGAAATGGCCACACATTATCAAACTGATCTAGCCTTGTAGCTGTATTTACACAGATTAAATCACGCTTTAAATCTTTAACTCAACTTGTGTGAACAACCATTTCAGTTCTTTCCAAGTGACAAAAGCACAGATTCTACTAATAGCATGGCTCTGTTCGGTTCAAGTGTTCCAGTAAGCAACGACTATGTCACTTACGGTCAGCATACGCAACAAGCAGATCCCTGAAACCAGATCACCTAAATGGAATTTTAACCCTTGATTAATTGTATTATTTGCACATGTTCTGGTTCTGTATCCTACTGGTTTCAGTGAAAAAAGTCTTTGTAAATTAGAGCTGCTACACCTGCATGATTTATCACTTAATTGCCAACTATTCTGATGATCAGTTTAAGGTGTTTTTTTTTTTTTTTTTGCTTTAGTCAGAAAATATCTAATTCCATCTTCTTAAATGTGAATATTTTCTGATTTCTTTCCTCCTCTATGACAGTAAACAGAATAATCTGGGTTTTGGATGAAACAGAACATTTCAGAATGTCATCTCAGTCTGTCAAAAACATTTTTCACCATTTTCTGTGATGTTATAGACCAACCAACTAATCTGTTAATTGAGAAAATATTTGATGCATAAAAGAATGATTAGATGCATTAGTACTCTAGCAATTATTCGATTGATCCAACTGATAAATTGATCTATGCACATTAATCAACAATGAAAATAATTGTTAGTTGTAACGGTGAACTTTCCCCACTGTGGGATCAATAAAGTTTATCTTATCTTATCTTAAAAATGCATTAGTGCCGTAACAATTTGATTAAACTATTAGGATTCAACTATTAAATTAATAACTATTTTGATATTTGATTAACTGGCTTGAGGATTTTTTTAAAGAAAAAAGTTTTTTTTTTTTTTTTAAATTACTCCAGCTTCTTACATGTGAATATCTTCCTGGTTTCTTTTCTCCTCTGTGACAGAAAACTTGAGTATTGAATACAGACCAACCAACAAGTCAGTTAGTTGAGAAAATAAATGCCTCAATAGATATATTAGTGCTGAAACTACTGATCTGTTTAACAATTTGTTGCCTGCTATGACATTTATCACCACCTATTTCCATATTTGATTCATCGGTTTGAGAAACTTTATAGGAAATAAATCAGAGTTATCTGATTCCAGCTTCTTAAATGTGAATATTTCTTGATTTCTTTCCTCCTCTGTGAAAGTAAACTTGAATATTTTGGGGTTTTGGACCAAACTAATCAACTATTTTGATATTTAACCGTTATTTTTTTATTTTATTTTTATTTATTATTTATTTATTTATTTTTTAAAAGAAATAAGTCAACGCTGTCTGATTCCAGCTTCTTAAATGCAAATATTTTCTGGTTTGTTTGCTCTTCTGATAGTAAACTGCATATTTCTTGACTATTCAAGAAAATATTGGCAATGAAAATTTTTCCTTTTGCAACCTTAATGACAATGCATTTACAGCGATTAAACATTCAGGGGTTGTTTCCACATTAAAGCTCCTGAAATGCAGTCGGTTTCTTCTGGCCGTGTTCCAGCAGTTCGAGTTATGTCATGTGGGAGGGACAGCAGTATTTCAGTCCAATAACTGGTAGCAGCGGTTTGGTCATGTTGCCAAAAAACTAAGAATGTTTTCTCCTGAACAGTAATTTTTATTGCTGCCAATTCTGTATTCAGAGTATTAATGTTAAGATGCAGAAAAATTCCTGCAATTTTTGAAAAAACTATAACCTAAACAAAAGCAGGTATTAAAAGAGGTTAACACATCTACTTGATTGTACCTTCTTGTCGTTCCAGTGGATGACAGTGCCATCTTAGACTGCCAGTTCAGTGACTTCTACCACACAGCTCCACAAGGGTTTGAGAAGATCCTCTTCGAACAGCAAATCTTCTAAAAGGAGCCTCTCTTCATGTTGTCGCCCTCCTCTATATCTCATAGCAAACCTCTGTGTCACTGCAGTTTGACCTTGATTTGATATTATCATTACGTGTTTCTGTAATGCATCTTGTTTCCTTTGTCCCGATCACTCTGTCTGTCTACTGCTGCTCTGGATCGACGTTGGAACATCCTTGGAGATAACTGGGGGTTTCCAGCGTTTGCTATGATGGGCTGTTACTGTGCGCTAGAGGAAACCTGTAGAATCATCACCTTGTGTCAGTGGTTATCAAACTGTACGAACTGAAACGCTTTCAGTTGCTGCTTACATTCACAATCTGTGTGTAGAAACCTGACTTGGGGATGTGGTGGTGAAATGTTCCCACTTTCAGCATCAGAAGCCATGTTTTATTGGCATCGCTTTATGTGTTTGAACCTCCTCCTTGCTGTACTGACGTCTCAGCTTACGCCCTATATTTATTTGTATTTATTTGAGTTCCAGATCAAAGTGACATGATTCTATTTTCATTGGGCCAGCAGTAGTTTGACTAAAGGGTCGGCTGTCAACACTAACACATCAATCAACACTATCCCATTTACTCCTGCCTCGCCTTCTTCTATTACCATACAAATAACTGAAAAAGGGGGACATTGCCACAATTATTTTGACATTCATTATCAATTTGAGTTGATGCAGAGATGGATTAAAACACCGGTACACCTGTGCACATTCCAGGAGGACAGGCTGCTTTTTCACTGAGGTATGCTGAAGGTGATGGTGCTGGGAACTCTTTTACAAAGTGAAATGTCTCTTAAATATCCGACACTGTCTGTGTATTTACAAAATCACTTCTCTGAACTCACCCACGTTTTTTTGTTTTTTGTTTTTTTTTGTCCTGAAATCTTGCAGTGTATTTATTCTAATATCAGAATATTACCAGAGCCGGTGCTGGTTGTCTCTGATTAGAGATATATATCTGAAAATGTCAATCTGTTGTGTTGTATTGGCATTGCATATCCGCTGCTGAAGTGTGACAGTTAAAATATTTCAAAAATGCTTGTGTTTGTTTGCACTAATGTTACTGTACAAATCCAAATATTGTTGATTGATTAAACTTTTTGTCTCTGGAGGCATCAAACATTGACTCTTATGTGTTTATTAGATTTTTGATTATTATCATCTTCACTGTTATGCACACAAATGAGGATTTCACAGTATCTGGATCAATATATAATTAAAGCTGCAAGCAGCATTGGACGGGTCCTCGCATCCTTGCTGGTCGGCAAATCCACGCATGTCCACCAGGTGGCGCTGCGACCGAAAGTGCATGTTGGCCTCTAAATGTGATGAGGGCTGGGCTCCGATCACACGTGTAAAATTTCAGGCAGATTGGAGCATGTTCAGGCTACTTATAGAGCCTTTCCTGTCCATCCACCAGGTGGCAGTGCAACCGAGAGTGTATATTGGCCTATGAATGTGATCAGGGTCGGACTCTGATCCCACATATAAAATTTCAGGCAGATCGGACCATGTACAGGCTAGTTATAGAGCATGTCTTTCCATCCAACAGGTGGCGCTGCGACCGAGAGTGTATGTCGGCCTATGGATGTGATTAGGACTGGACTCTGATCATACATGTAAAGTTTGAGGCAGATTGGAGCATGTTTAGGGCAGTTACACAGCAGTTGATGTTTCATGGCGAAGCATCAAAGTTCAGGAGGCCGCCATGGCCACGCCCTCAGACTTTTGTGGAGCATTTTGATAACTTTTGATCACCCATGCCTGGAATACATCCTGGCCAAATTTCAGCTCTCTCGCTGTTACCCTGTTTGAGTTTATAGCTTTTGAAAATGTCTAAAAATGACCGAAAATCTTCAAAACATATGACATATAATTCAAAATGGCCGACTTCCCGATGGGTTTTGGCCATGGGTGTCAATTAAATTTTTGTGCGTCTTCATGAGTTACATATGTGTGTCAAATTTCATGATTGTAGGTGACACGTACTGGCCGTAGTAAATGTTTGAAATTTTCCAGGTGGCGCTATGGAGCCATTTTGCAACAGTCATGGACAATTTGTCTAAAATATCAAATATTTCATCAGTCATGATGTGTGTGGCAATTTTGGTGAGCATATGAGCGTTCCTAACCTGTCAAAAAGTACTTTGTTTATTACGGAAACAATGCGTTGCCACGGCAACACCGTTTTATGAATTGTCAAAATCGTCACACTGTGGCATCATCAAGGTGTGACCACTCACCTGACCAATTTTCAGAATGATATGACAAAGTTTCTGGCAATGGCACGTGCAAATGTAATGACAATTTCTTCCTGTTGCCAATAGGTGGCGCTATGAGTATTTCTAAATTTATAAATGTGGATGTGTTCAGACCCGGACTGGTGTCCATCACATCAAGTTTGGTCCGGATTGGATCATTTCCAGCTGAGATATTAATAATTAAATTTTCATGGCGAGAAATCAAAATTCGCCGCGCCGCCACAGACACGCCCCTTGACAAGGAGTCACCATTTTCTCTGGGAATCATCATCAATGTGTTCAGGCTTATGTCACCAAATTTGAGGTGAATCTGATCAACGTGCTAAGAATAGTACATCAAAATGTAAAAAATGTCTATTTCTTAATACCAGACGGTGGCGCTATGACTGTCAATGTACACAACCACATGGATGTCGTTAGGGCTGGACACTGATCACACATGTAAAATTTCAGGCAGATTGGAGCATGTACAGCAGAGTTAGACCCCACTTCCTGTTTCATGGCGAAGGATCAGTATTTTTGGGAGTCGCCATGGCCACGCCCTTTGACTTTTGCAGAGCATTTTGATAACTTTTCATCAGGAAGCAGTGTTGCATATATTTGCCAAATTTGGGGTCTCTCGGACTTACCCCCACTAAGTTATTAATCTCAAAAAATACCACAGTTAATTCAAGATGGCCGACTTCCTGTTGGCTTTAGGGCGTGGCCATGATTGACTTTTTCATGTGTCCTGATGCGCTGCATAAGCACACAAAATTTTGTAGCTGTAGATTAAACACTGTGCCAGTTGGCCTAATGACAACTTTTTGCAACTTTGTAGGGGGCGCTATGGAGCCACTTTGCCACACACATGCTCAACTCCCATAAAATATCAAATTTTTCACCAGTCCTGATGTGTGTGCCCCGTCTCATGCATTTTGGGGTATGATAAAGCCGCCAAAAGTGCAATTCAAAAGTTCGCCAAAGAATAACAAATAATTCCTTGCATTCCAAAAGGGTCTTCGCACCATTCGGTGCTCGGACCCTAATAATTCTTAGGGTTTCAATAGGTTCCTCGCACCACTTCGTGGTGCTCGGACCCTAATAATTCTTAGGGTTTCAATAGGTTCCTCGCACCACTTCGTGGTGCTCGGACCCTAATAATTCTTAGGGTTTCAATAGGTTTATAATAATAAACCACAGGGTTTCAATAGGGTCTTCGCACCTTTGGTGCTCGGACCCTAATAAACCACAGGGTTTCAATAGGGTCTTCGCACCTTTGGTGCTCGGACCCTAATAACACTGAATAAACCGTTAAAAAACATGACGAAAAAAATAGTAGAGGTAAAACAGGGAGTGATAATGAAAAATTTTGAGGGGCCCACATAGGTGAATCCTTGGACTTTTTTTTGCTTATTTTTCCAAACCAATGCTCCGGTAAGAAGCTTCAGCAGCAGGAGGCTTAGCAGAGCCTAACGGAAGACAGAAGGGGAGCATGCTGTGCTTTAAAGCTAAATCAGCTAAATCAATAGTAAATCACAGGGAGACGTGAATGGGAGAAATGTATGTTCTTCTCCTGGAATTTGTTGAAAACCAGCAGCAGCAGAAACTGCACTGTTATTACAGAATGACTAACGGGGTAAAGCAAACAGTAGATCATGCAGTAGAGCTGCAAGGATTAATCACAAAGGTGCCGGTCAGTAGAAGAAACCGTGACTTTAAAGGTCAAATACTCCCGTTGTGGGAGAATGTTAGGGGAAAAAGCGAGCCTCGATAATGAAAATCAGGGTACGGATGCAAAAATTCATCTCCTGCCAGCTAAGAAAACCAGGAAGGTATCATCAGTATAGAGTTGGAAATTAGTGATTGTGATGTTTATGAAATATGCAAGCAAATGGTGACACATGAAAGACAAATGTAGTTTTAAAACATCTGCCCCCTGTAGGACAATGCTGGGGCAACAACTTTCTCAAATGAAACCACAGAATGATTTGTCAAAACCGTTGGCAATGTTTTAGAAATAAAAGCATATCCTGTTCTAATATGGCAGTGGAGGTTTGGTTACAGTAGTTAAAAATACGATTGATTTAGTTTCAGTTTACTAACTAAGGGTATTTATTGGAATGTCTGTTGTTCTCAGGCCTCTTTTGAAAAAGAGACTAGATTAAATAATGTTTAAGGAGGGCTTTTATTTCACAGTTAAGATAATAACTACTTTCTCAAACATGAGGAAATATCACAGTAAAAAACTAATTTCTTCAGTGTGGATGGAGCATATGACGTTTCAAATAACCTGACTGCCTGAAAGCTTTCCCACACTGGTTACAAATATGTGTTTGTAGACTGATCCAGCTCTCCTTTGCTGAAACCACTCCCACCCTCATCAAGACATCTGTACAGATCCCAGCAGGTCTGGTCCTATGAAGCAAAAAACAAAGTGTCAGTCACAGCAGTGCAAGAGGACAATAAATGGCAAATGCTACTGAATTACACAGGAAGAGGTAAGGGTGTAGCAGTACACAAAGATCACTGTTCGGCACACACACTCAGCTTTGAGATCATGGTTCATTATGTTCAGAGCGTAAAATGGGAACAAGAAATACAAAGCATTACACTGCTTCTTTTATCCTTTATTCAAATTAAACACGGGTGTAATGAACAGACTATGACTGCATTTTCTCAAAAAAGCCTGTCAATACTGCTGTAAGTGGCAGCAACTTACTAACAACAAAGTTACTTTAAAGATTCCATAATGTTTCACATATATTTTAATGCAGTGATCATCAACTGGCGGCCCGCGGGCCGAATCCGGCCCGCCGAACCGTCCAATCCGGCCCGCGACTGGATTCCAAAATTGTGAGGATCAAAGAGAAAATATCATGTGATCCACACTATTAAAGCAACTGAAAACAACAATAACTGAGACTCTTAACTATCAGTAATCCCCACCATTTATGACTCTATTTAGGCTGCACTGTTTAACATTTATTGTTTCACACAGTTCTTTTTTTTGTTAACATAACTTTTCCTCATGCCCTTACTTAACATTTGGTTTTTATTTCAAAGTCTCAACAACATGCTTCATACTACTAGACTTCTCAGGACAAAGAAAGGAGGAAAAACCAACTGGCATAAGTTAAAATAGCTTGGTAAATAAATACTAACCTGGTAGCAGAACAAAACAGGTCACAAATAATGTTGGCACATCAAATAAAACGTTAAGTGGGCTACAGCGATTTCAAATCACAAGGCTGAAATGGGCTACTCACACTGCTTAATGGCTGAAGTTACATTTCCCCTCTGACACCAACTTTTCCACATCAGGCTTGGCCGCTGTCAGACTTATGAGCAAACAGTCCTCCAAAGACTGGTTTGACAGTCGGTTCCTCTCAGTGTTTTTATCGAGTTCATCTTGGAGAACGCAGCCTCGCAGGTGTAGGTTGAACCCAACATGGTGAGAACATACATAGCCAGCGTCTTCAATGTGCCATAGTCCTCGGGACAAGACACCCAGAATGTGCTGAGGTTTTCAGCACCATGGAGAGCAGCCTGGATTTCAGCCAGCTCGCTCTGAATGGACGCCTCGTCCAACGGCATCATTTTCACCGCGTTTGTGGAGAATTGTGGTGTTGTCCTCCAGCGGAAGCAATGCCAGCAGCTCCTCTCGGAAATCTTTGCCATCAAAGTCAGGATGGCATAAGGACAGGAGCTTGGGCATATTGCAGTAAAGTTGCCTTTTCTTTGTGTAGAAAGGAGTCGGCCAAGGTGATTCAAACATCTGACTGTGATTCCTCCTGGGCGCCTTTTATTGGAGGTTTTCTAGACACGTCCAACTGAGAGACAACCGCTAGATAGACCCAGAACTCGCTGGAGGGACCGCATATCTTATCATGCTGAGGAACACCTGGAGATCCCATAGGAGGAGCTGCAAAGTCACAAGAATATAATAATAATAATAATAATAATAATAATAATAATAATAATAATAATAATAATAATAATAATAATAATAATAATAATAAATTTTATTTGTAAGCACTTTTCTTGACACCCAAGGATGCTTTATAAGAAAAACAAACACAACAGAACAGATAAAAACTATACATACAAGAAAGAGGCAATTACAGAGAATAAATAGTCTTTAACAGGTGAGTTTTGGGTCTGGATGTGAAGAGAAGCAGAGAGTCGATATTACAGATGTCCGGTGGGAGTGAGTTCCAGAGTTTGGGAGCAGAGCGGCAGAAAACCCTGCTGCCCATGATGGTGCTGAGGCGGATGGAGGGCACTGTGAGGTGGATGGACTAAGAGGATCTGAGAGAGCGGGTGGAGGAGGCGATGTGATGGAGATCAGACGATAGGGAGCGAGGTTGTGGATAGCCTTGAATGTATACAGGAGGATTTTGAATTTAAATTGAATGTAGGTCAAAGGAGAAAAAGAGGAGGATTTGTATGCAGTTAGGTTGAGTGGCAGCAGAAGCAGAATAACTGTGCTTCTTAAACCAAGAAGTCAAACATTCTTCTGCCATTTAATCATCAAGTTAGTGTCTACATCTATTTAATGCAGCCACACAACAGTTTGTATTTTACTTGTCAGAATGACTGAGCCGCACAACAGTCCTTGAAGGAGTACTGAAAATAAAAGTACCATTAGACTCATCCAGCAGATTCATGTAATTAAAAAGTTCCAAAAGAAAAGTTTATATGAATGTTGAACTGAACCAGGTTTCATGTGTGGTTTGAATAAAATTGCAGTACACAAATAGAAAGACAACTTTCCTCTAATGGGGAATTATTTAAAGCTAATTTATTTTTATTTGTTTTGGTTTGTTTTGGTATGTAGGCATCTCTGAAAGGACCATTTTAGGATTTGGTGGAGTAACTCGTGCTGTACTTTGAAGCTAGTATTGATTTACAGTTTATACAAAGATTGCTGAGGGGTCATGATACGATGAACTGAACTGGACAGGAGAAACATCATTCTACAACACAAAAGTCTACTTATTTCTAATGTTTTCCCCTCCCCTCAAATATTACTTATATCATAATTTGGTGCTCGTTACATAAAAAACTGTGGAAAAGTTGAGATAGTTTCAGTCTAATTGAAAGCTTGTAACAATTGATCGGCTACTTTTTGTACAAGTTAAATTGTTTGCTTGCCTGTGGCCACATTTTGTACACATTTAGCTGTTTGCTTGTACTGAATAAAAGTTTCGAGGTTTCCAGTGGCTTCACAATAAACAGCAATTAACTATCTGGGAGTCAGACTGTTCAAAGCCTGCACAATAATAACTGTTACTGCCAGGTAACATGATTTTTTTTCAGAAAACATCAGAAACAATCATTTGGTACATCCTGCCCCCTGATCAAATTGTAATGAGACTATATGAGAATGAAAAACATGTCTTTGGTTGAGGGAATGAGAACAGGCAAATGCTCTTCCAAAGTGAAATGGAACTTTTGCACAGTGGTCACAGACATCCGTTATGTGATATAGAAAGATATTAGACCAAATGTGGCTGCAGCAGGAAACAAAAGAAAGACATTTATTTTCTAATGTGATGCTTAGAAAAGGGTTGAAGTTAGCCAATCATGCAGAAAAATCTTTAGAGCAGTTCAAATGGTGACAAATTGTCAACCACTGACCTGTCAGATGGGACTTTAAGGGACAGTGACCAGAAAGTGTGACCAAAACACAACCACTCTGTTGACAAGTGACTATTAAAAAAAAGGATAACACTTAGTGGACATAACAGACAGAAGTTGAGATATGGAGGCAGCTACCAACCACTAATTAATTAACATTTACACATGTTTTTTTTTTTTTTGGCAAATATCTCTTTGTTGCTATTGCCCATATCTGTCTACATTGTTGCACAGTCATACTACACTCTATGAATGCCTATTTTTGAGTGAAAGAAAATAATCATGGGTTGTCATCAGTCCAAATCAGGTGAGACTTGTTGTTAAAATGTGAAATCAATGAATAATTTGCCTAAAGAAGAATCTGAATCTAACTGTGATGCATTAACAGCTAAAATTAAATCTGATGCATTTATGCTGGTCAGTGTAGCAGCAATTAAGTCATTAGTCAGAGCTAAGAACACAGGTAAGAAACTTAAGATCATTGCTGTTCTTCAGGAAGAATTGACTAAGATAAAGGATAAAGAGGTTGAATCTTGACTTAACACAGAACCGGACTGAGGATCAGGCTAAGTTTCAGGAAATGGTGGTGTAGAAAAGGGACAGAGTAATGATGAGTTGATGAAAAAAGTTTAACAGTCTGCATGTTCTTCATGTGTTTTTCTTCAAAGTGATAAGATGGAGGAGTCAGAGCTTTTTGAAACTAATCTAGCTTTGTGTAAATGCATGATTGTTAACACAGCTGTGTGTCAGCCTTGGAGTTCAGTGGAGGCCCGAGATATAGTGTTTAGTGCACCAGATCCTTTCATTAGTGTGATGAAATGTCTTGATTGGTTGTGAGTTACAGCTACATTGTCTAATGTTGTGGTTCCAGAATGAAGAATGAAGTCATTGTTGCACTGTATGTTTTGGCACAGAGCGGTCTGTGGTTGAGGAATCTTTTGATCTACCTCCCACTGAGAATGTCCAGTGACCTGATGAGCTAGATGTGCAGACATGGTTAACAGATCACAGTGGTGTTTGCCTTAGTTCTAGAGTGTGTGTCGTGAGATTTCTTACAGGTATAGAGTGTCAAATCAGTCATGGCATAGTAGTGTGTGGATAGACTCAATGCATGTGTTGATGGAAATGTAGAAGGATGGTTGTTTCTCCACTGAATGATGTGCTAAGGTTAAATAATTGTTTCATTTCACAGATCAGCCCCGGTGTTGTTTTTATCAGAAGGCTGCTCCCTGAACACAGTTGAAATGCAGACAATGTGGGAATTATAGGAGAATGAGAGACTGGGCCACAGACTGCAGAGTAGTAAGGAGCTTGTCAGTAGAATGGAATGTTTTGAACTCTGTAAACACTAGAGTTTAATAGTCTCCTATTGGAAATCTAATATGATCAGTAGTAAAAAGGAAAGGGGTCAATGTAAAATTATTTGTGTAATATAAAGTGGATTTTTTCTACGCTTTGAGTTGAGAATGTAATGGTTTGGTATTGCTGTGGTCCATACAGAGAAACTAAAATTTCATGTGTGCTGGATTAAAATTAACTATGATCTTAAAAGTTAACTATATTAAGTAAATTAATGCATTGGTAGTAAATAATAGTGTTAAATGTTTAATTTGTGTAGCTTAAGGAAATTATATAAATATTAAATTTATTTTTAAGTTTTACAGAGTATCCTGAGAGCAGGATAAATAGAACAAGATGATCAATAGGTGAAATAAGTCAAAATATATTACCAGTTGTGTCTATCAATATTTCGATAAAGTATTTTTGCAAAATGTTGTGTGTCATTATGTAATTAAATTGAAGCTATGAATTGATAAAGGGGGTATACTTTTTGTTGTATGTTTCACTGATAATGTTTTCATTTGTAGTTGTAAAGCAATTGTTGTAGGAGTTTCAGGCGCCCCATAAGTAAATTAATTTTTCATCAAGTTTATGTTTGAAAAGCAGGATCAGCTGTGGAGTATAGTATGTGATTGTTGAAGTAACACTTTTGAGTGTGATGGGAAGAGACCTTCTTTGTCAGCTAAACACTGGTATTAATTGTAGTACAGATTAGTTGTTTGTAGGAAATAATAAAATCAGTTCAGTGTTTGAAATTAGCAAGATAATTGGAAAGATTGAGTGACTTTAATGCCTGCCAACTAAAAATGAGAACAACACAGGGAACGTGATGCTGTGAGATCGCGAGATTCAGCGAGAGTGACGAAATTCAACATGGCGGCTCCCAGCTGCTAGATGCGAAGTAAACAAACCGCCGTTATCTCGACGTATTTGTATTAAAAATAAATAAATAAACCAACAACCTAGCTAAATAGCCTGCGCAAGATCGGAAACGGTAGTGCTCACAGTGGAGGACCTTGAGAACTTCATTGACGACTACTTCGTCCGGTGCGTGATGGAAGACGCCAACCCCAGCAAGAGGAAGAAGGCAGACTCTTCGACTGACACACAAGACCTGGAGGTCACGGATATCCAGGTAAGTGTTCTAGAATCTATTAATAAGAAGCTCGATATCCTTAGTTTGCTTCACCAGGAAATAAAAGACCTGAAAGCAAGCCTGGAGTTCACCCACCAGCAGATAGAGGATCTGCAGAGGGACAACAACGAACTCCGGTCCACGCTGACAGCGGTCACTTCAGAGGTGGATACGCTTAAAAAAGAAAACACAACCCTGAGGGAGACCGTCCTGGACATCCAGTCGAGGAGCATGCGGGACAACCTGATCTTCTCTGGTATCCCTGAGTCCACACCGGATAACCCAGAGACTCTTGTTAAAAACTTCATGGTGTCGGCGCTAAAAATCCCTGCGGAAACTGTTAAAAGGAGGAAACCGACACCGTCCTATTATTGCAAAGTTCGAGCACTTCCAGCAGAAAGTGCTCGTAAGAAGCAAAGGACGGGAGCTGAAAGGCACGTCGTTCGGGATGAATGACCAGTTTCCCAGGGAAATCAATGAGAGGCGCAAAGTACTATACCCCATCATGAAAGAACACAGACAGAAAGGTAAACGGACTGCACTGGTTGTGGGCAAACTATACATAGATGGGCAGCTTTACTGCAAAACATGTAGAAGTATAGGAAAATCCCATTGTGTGTGTTGCAGTGGTGTTGTTGACAGTTCATCTTTTGAGCATTAAGTTGTCAGTTTGAACGTTACACTTTTATTTATGAGGAAAAATGATAATGTAATGTGAAGGGATTGTACTGGTTTATGGTTGAGATTAAGCTGCTTTTTTTATCAGTTACAGGGATGGAATTGTGCGTACATACAACATATTTATACAAACAGTATGCAGGTGTTTGGTGGAATTTTGTGCTCTTGAATGTTTTTATTAGTTTGGTTTGGATCTTAGTCAGTAATTGTTCTTTATAATAAGTTGTATGTTTTTGAGAATCATGAACAATATCATAGTAGCTGAAGTTGGGTTCAGGTTGGGACTCCCGACGTTTTTGAGAATCATGAACGATATCACAGTAGCTGAAGTTGGGTTCAGGTTGGGACTCCCGACTCCCGACTCCCGACTCCCGACTCCCGACTCCCGACTCCCGACTCCCGACTCCCGACTCCCGACTCCCGACTCCCGACTCCCGACTCCCGACTCCCGACTCCCGACTCCCGACTCCCGACTCCCGACTCCCGACTCCCGACTCCCGACTCCCGACTCCCGACTCCCGACTCCCGACTCCCGACTCCCGACTCCCGACTCCCGACTCCCGACTCCCGACTCCCGACTCCCGACTCCCGACTCCCGACTCCCGACTCCCGACTCCCGACTCCCGACTCCCGACTCCCGACTCCCGACTCCCGACTCCCGACTCCCTTCCGCGCAACCAAAAAACCAAATGGAAAAACCAATGCAAAAAATGAAAAAAAAAAAATAAAAAAAAATAAAATAAAAAAATTAAAACAGAAAAGAATAAACACAGAAAAGAAAAGAGAAAACAAAGAAGCTAACAGAAACAAAGAAAAAGAACCTAATACAAGAAAACAAAAACAAGCAGACTTGACTTGCCTGTAACAATAGGAAATAATCAAGTTGCAGCCACCAACTTCTTCCTGTAACCAGAGGAAATAATCAAGTTGCAGCCACCAACTTCTTCCTGTAACCAGAGGAAATAATCAAGTTGCAGCCACTGACTTCTTCCTTCAACAATAGGAAATAATCAAGTTGCAGCCACTGACTTCTTCCTGTAACCACAGGAAAAAAATCAAATTGCAGCCACTGACTTCTTCCTGTAACCAGAGGAAATAATCAAGTTGCAGCCACTGACATTCTTCCTGCAACAAGCTGCAGCCACTGACATTCTTCCTGTAACAAAAACACAGCATCAAGTTGCAGCACAGCCTTCCTTCCTGTAACAAAAACACAGCATTAACTTGCAGCACAGCCTTCCTGCCTGTAACAAAAACATAGCATCAACTTACAGCACAGCCTTGCTTCCTGTAACAAAAACACAGCATCAAGTTGCAGCACAGTCTTCCTTCCTGTAACAAAAACACAGCATTAACTTGCAGCACAGCCTTCCTGCCTGTAACAAAAACATAGCATCAACTTACAGCACAGCCTTGCTTCCTGTAACAAAAACACAGCATCAAGTTGCAGCACAGCCTTCCTGCCTGTAACAAAAACACACCATCAAGTTGCAGCACAGCCTTCCTTCCTGTAACAAAAACACAGCATCAACTTGCAGCACAGCCTTCCTTCCTGTAACAAAAAACAGAGCATCAAGTTGCAGCACAACCTTCCTTCCTGTAACAAAAACACAGCATCAACTTGCAGCACAGCCTTCCTTCCTGTAACAAAAAACAGAGCATCAACTTGCAGTGACAGATGTTCTTCCTGCAACAATAGTTCACAATCCAAACAATTTTTCAATATATAAAGGTTTTTATTGACAACAAACTTGTACAAAACATTAAACAAAACAAAAAAAAACAATTCTTGCAATTTCTCACAATCATCTATAAATAGAAAAGGCAATCGATGCAGTCAAATGGAGTCAAGTCAAAACCAGAATGTGGCAACAATGACAAAACTCCTTGTGCAACATCCTCCAGAAAGGTCCATGGTCACCTTTGAAACATTTATCAGCAGGTCAGTTAAAAATCCAGCCAGTCATGCTTAAGCAGGTGGTGTATTTTACCCAGACTACACTTTTATCACTATTTATTTTTCCCATCTTAATAGAATCTAAAAGCACAGACATCAGCACAAATGATGGTCTAGACTAAACAGTGTGTACATTCATTTCTTACCCATTTTCAAATTGGCTTTGAAGGTTGTTGGGTCTTCACCCTTCATGGAAGCTGAAGTTTTCTGCTTGAACATTTCTGGTCTTCATCAGGTACATTTGTTACCCAATAACACTTTGTAGCAGATGGTCTGGGGGAGGAAAACGTCAAAAAAATGTGTTAAACTATAGAAAGCTGAAAGCCACACACTAGTGCATATGTATGAAGCTACAAAATTCAACAAACACTACAAACTAACAACAAAGGGGAAATTTAAGAAAACCATTAATGAATAACCTAAACTAATCCATCAAAACTGGATACTTACGAGAAGAAACTCAGCTGAAGGGGTAGGTAGGAAACCCAAACAGGGGTACAAGGGCAGCGTCGTGTCCAAGAAGCTCTGGTGGTCGTGACTTGACGCAGGATGTGCGAGCCCATGGTGGAGCAGGGACTGAATGACAGAGCTGGCTTATATGCTGCCAGGTGGAATTGCAAACAGGTGACTGGTGTAAGCCAATTACAGCATGCATCTTTTAAACGTAAAGAACGAGGACGTGTTGGACTTTACCTGTCAGCGATGGGACACATACAGAGCCTGTTTAAAGCAATGGCTTTGTCTTCATGGCATAAACAGAGACCTAGCCAAAATTTAAAGACATTGCCAGGATATAGAGTTTGACAATATTCCCATCGATGCTGGTTTCCATACAACATGCTACCGTCGTTTCACAGATAAGCAGAAATTGGTCAGGGCTGAGAAACAATCTGCACAGATTGGCAATACATCTGAAACACCGAGCACTTCAGCCCTTCCGGAGGCTACAACAACCAAAGTTGCAGAACAGTCTGAAACTCCCCGGAAAAAACTACGTTCCCGTTCAGGTTTGGCCTTCGCTTCTGCTGGACCTGTCCTTCCAGCCATCTGCATTATCTGCAAAAGAGCTACAAAATACATCCATGTAGCTACACTACAAAAGAGGGATTCTCTCATTCAAGCAAAAACATTGACTGCAGGTATGTTTCACACATTCTAAATATGACAAATATGTTTAGATTAGGGATGAAAATAATGTGCTTATAGATAACGTTAGTCTTTCTTTTAAGTGATTAAAGCAGTTGTCTTCTTCATAAGTACTCCCTTCCACCTTTCTTCTCATTACCTTTCTTCTTATTATTATTGTGTTATTATTATTATTATTATTATTTTTATTTTTATTTTTTTTTAACTGTTTTTTAATTTACTGTAAGTATGAGCCATACCCTCCCTTGCTTCCTCCCTTGTCAAAAAAGACCCATAATATAACACATATTCTATTATTATTTGACAAAGGACATTTTTTGTTATTGTGATTTACATTATATGGCAATATTTAATCTCAATAAATGTTTTATATGTTGCAAAAAATATGTAGCCCTCAATGAGTCTTCTTCCATCTAGTCAATTTTTGCCCTAGTCCACTTTTGTGGTGCATGGTAATATATTCAGGCATTTGGGCAAATATATGCATTACTTCTTTTTTACCTGAGTCGATTGTGAGTTGTTTAAGCATATAAAACATAATCTTTTAGCTAAATGTAGCTCATGTTTTTAATGTGCTGCTGTTGAACTACTTGAAGAACAAATTAGCTACATTTTATGATCTGAATTCACATTGGAGTGCAAAAAAACAAAAACCCCAAAAAATAAACACTTCTTTCTGATGTTAAGTACATGTGTTTATGACATCTCAGACAGATTTCGTGTTGCTAAATTTAATATAGGACATTTTAAATCCAAAAAAGGCAGTACAAGATTTTCGTTTTTTGGCTATTTACTTCTATACACATTTATGGCTCCAGATAAAAATGGTGTCAGGATAGTTTGGGTGAACTTTTAACCCAGTGTTCAGAAGGGTATTATCTATCAAAAAATGCATTGAACAAGTAGTCCCCCTTCCGTGGAGCAGAATTCATTTTCTAGCCACTTTTTTGGGGGTCACCTGATGGCCTACAGGAAAACAGACAAGACTACAAAATTCAACAAAGACTCTAAACTAACAACAGAGGGGAAATTTAAGAAAACCATAAATGAATAACCTAAACTAATCCATCAAAACTGGATACTTACAACGAGAAGAAACTCAGCTGAAGGGGTAGGTAAGAAACCCAAACAGGGGTACAAGGGCAGCGTCGTGTCCAAGAAGCTCTGGTGGTCGTGAGTTGACACAGGATGTGCAAGCCCATGGTGGAGCAGGGAGTGAATGACAGAGCTGGCTTATATGCTGGGAGGTGGAATTGCAAACAGGTGACTGGTGTGAGCCAATTACGGCAGCTGATTCTCATTGCTGCAATCAGACTGCAGGCAGGTGGGAGATTCAGGAAGCAGAGAGACACAGTAGAAAGTTTTAATTACAGATTAAAGTGTGGCTAAATGCAAAAAAAGAAAAATAAACAGCAGGACAAAAAGGTGAAACACTTAAGGAGTCATTTACTATGAAAGTCTAAAAACAACAGACTTAAAGCTTTATTAAACAGGATGATAAAACAAGGCTGAGTATTGAAAGATTTGATTTCATAGATTCAACTCTATAATCAGTCCCATCGGTTCTCAAATCTCTGAAAATGTGGTTTCTTACTCATTTCATTAACAAAACAGAATGAATTAAGACTCCAATAACTCTTCATTAACAAATCTGAATGTCCCTTGAGCTACTTCCTCCCCATTTTAGAATCCTGAACATTGGACATGTTCTCAACACATTTTTAGTCTGACTCACCAAATGTGCTGTTGCAGGTAGGTGCCTGCCATTTCCAGCAGCATTTCATGTAATATTCTTTTCCCCTTTTGCTATTCAAGTGTTACTGTTTTCCCATTTACTTTGGAAAAAGCAACACTCACAGTGCTAGTCACCATGCTGAAAATGGCAGGCATGTCCGCTTGGTTCTTTCAGTGAATTAGCCATTTTAATGAAGGTGCTCACTTCTATATGCACAAATGTTCCACCAAAACAAATTACCTCGGAGCTGATTTTGCAGGGACATCATTGCTGCATGCCTAATATGATTTTGACTGACTGGGGTAAAGACATACAAAGAAACCGGGACATATTTCCACCCACAGCAGAATAGCAATAGGTGCACACAGACCGTTCTTCAATGCTGACACATTCATCCATCCATTCGTTTATTTCCCTCCACATAACCAGTTCCAGCAGGCTAAGCACGTCATTCCATCTGCAATTCCATTTCAAGAGAATTTCTTGCTTTTGTTTTTCAGCCCTCCTTCAAGGACTGTTTTCTGGCTCAGCTCAGTCATTCTTACACAGTGAAAGGAAAATACATTATATTAAAATATACAAAAATACATCTATTAAATAGATGTAGAATACATTACTGAATACTCATCAGACGTTCTATTCAAAGTTAATGATAAAAATGCAGAAGAAGATTTTTTTTTTACCCCTTTTCCTGGATTTCAAAACATATTCACACTGCTTCTGACCACCAATCTGTACAAACAGCAGCTCCATTGTACTCTTTTTTATCTACTTCATCTGCATGATTGCCATCTCAGTAACTTCAGCGCTGCCGTTTATCACCACCCCACCGGCCTACACTGCTGAGTTTTCACGACTCTGTGCCTAGCTTTGGTGGAAGTCACCTGGCCACCCACTGCAGACACTCTTCATTAAGTCTCGCTGTATATGTACAGACAGATACCAGTTCTTCTTCAGCAACACTCATAGCTCTCAGGGCTATGCATTGCATTGCACCATGAATACAAACTACATTTGTGAACAAAGATTTACAAAGACTTGCAAAGAACATGTATGTCATGGTGGTCCTGAGTTTCCAGTGACTCCCATAACTCTGAATTTATTGTCATGGAATCATTAAAACACACTCTGTCACAAAAAACAATCATGCATGTTGTTTTTTCATACATTTATGACAGGTACTTTGGAAATATGACAACATCCACTGCTTCAAAAAGAATGTGCAAACAGCAATGGGAATATTTGATTAAACATCCCTTGGTCATTTTCACCTCAACTAGATGCTTTCAGTAGCCATCTCCAAGTTTCTGGCTGGGTCCTTGACCACCCATCTTGACAGAATCGGTGCAGTTCGACTAAATTTGTTGACTCACACAGACTTGTTTCTTCAGCACAGTCCACAGGTTCTCAATGGGGTTAAAGTCAGGAGTTAAAACCAGTCTAAAACCTTAATTCTTGCCTGATTTCACCATTCCTTTACCATGTTTTTGGTCAGTGTCTTGTTGGAACACTTAACTCCATCCAAGATCCTTCTGGCTGATGATTTGAGGTTTTCTTGAAGAATGTGGAGATAATCATCCACAAGAACCAACATGCATGAATGTTTTTTGAGACAAAGACACATGTTTCGTTCATTCCAGCATAGAAAATTAAGAGCCATAGCAGTCACTGAAAATTCAAGATTGCCACAATATGCACGGTCTTCACAAGTGTATGTAAGCTTTTTTTCACTACTGTACGTACTAACATCAGCATGATAACAAGCTTACCCTAACATTTCTCATGGTTGTTAGCGTGCGCCAGAAATGACAGATCACACATTTTATACATCTGTTTTTGATGGTTCAATACAGTGCCAGTTTGTATTCACATTTAAATATTTTTGCCCTCATAATTTGCCATATTTTTGTCAAAACACTCAAAGTTCTTAACATATAAGTATTTGAGAAATTCACATTTTGCTTGGATAATGGAGCTACATGGAAGCTTAGGTTTAGCCAAGCTTATTTCATTCAGAGGCCAATTTTCCAAACTACTGTTGGCACAAAGAATCACCACAGTTTTTTGGAATCATCCTCTGGGAACCGTAAATGCTTTTACTAAATTTCACTGCACAACCTATCCAATGGGATTCCAGACAAGACCAAAATGGAGCGACTGAAAGAGCAACATTTTAATCCATAGAATCATATTGAATGCATGGCTAAAAAACACAGACTACTGCCTGGACATCAGTGTAGATTAGTTTAAACCTAGAGATCGTGCTGTTATCTTTATATTCAAATGGAATCAGGAATTAAAACAATGCAAGGAATAGGCAGAAAAGCCTGAGAGCTGTATGTGTGTTTGACCAAGATGAGTTTTAATAAGCTGAACAAAACATACTCCTACAACAGCCTTTTCAGATTCAACCCAACACTTAACTGAATGGAAGACAGTTATCATGCACACTACTTCTGGCTCTAGGCTCATCTCACCAGAATACTTGTCACTCTTTGTTTGTATAGTACTCTTTTGTATGTTATGCCTTTTATCCTTCACCGCCAGTGTTTGCTAAATAATGAAAGGATGTCATCTGTACGTTCTTGTTACATGTTGCCACATTGTGAATTGAATTATGAGTAATTATGTATTGTAAGTTATCATGAACACTTTTCTGCTCCTGATAGGGATCTTAAAAACAAAGCGTATATTTTGCTGAGAGAAAAACTTCCTTTGTTTGTCAAATGGAAGGGGATGCATTCATTTTGAAATGCCAATAAACTGTTTGTTTGATGTCAAACCAAAGCGACTGATGGAACAGTTCATATGCAAGTTAAATGCATTCATTTAACATTAACAGACAGTTTGTACAGATAAACACTTTTTACTGAGAGAGGAGTCAATCCTGGGTTATTTCATTTATAGCTCTATTCCTGGCTGATAAGTGCAATGGATACAAATATCCCACCTCTGTTTGGTGGGATGAAAAGCAAATATTAAAAGTCATCTCCCATGGGTATAAAGCTTTAAAACATTGACACCGCTTTGAAGAGCAAAGTTATACAATTAAAGCTGCAAGCAGCATTGGACGGGTCCTCGCATCCTTGCTGGTCGGCAAATCCACGCATGTCCACCAGGTGGCGCTGCGACCGAAAGTGCATGACGGCCTCTAAATGTGATGAGGGCCGGTCTCCGATCACACGTGTAAAATTTCAGGCAGATTGGAGCATGTTCAGGCTACTTATAGAGCCTTTCCTGTCCATCCACCAGGTGGCACTGCAACCGAGAGTGTATATTGGCCACTGGATGTGATCGGGGTCGGACTCTGATCCCACATATAAAATTTCAGGCAGATCGGACCATGTACACGCTAGTTATACAGCATTTCCTGTCCATCCAACAGGTGGCGCTATGACTGTGGCTGTATTTCAGCATGTGAATGTCATCAGGGCAGGACTCTGGTCATACATGTAAAGTTTGAGGCAGATTGGAGCATGTTTAGGGCAGTTACACAGCAGTTGGTGTTTCATGGCGAAGCATCAAAATTCAGGAGGCCGCCATGGCCACGCCCTCAGACCTTTGTGGAGCATTTTGATAACTTTTGATCACCCATGCCTGGAATACATCCTGGCCGAATTTCAGCTCTCTCGCTGTTACCCTGTTTGACTTTATAGCTTTTGAAAATGTACAAAAATGACCCAAATTCATCAAAACATATGACATATAATTCAAAATGGCTGACTTCCTGTTGGGTTTTGGGCATGGGTGTCAATTACATTTTTGTGCGTCTTGACGAGTTACATATGCCTACCAAGTTTCAGAACTGTAGGTGACACATACGGCCCTTAGTAAATGTTTGAAATTTTCCAGGTGGCGCTATCGAGCCATTTTGCAACAGTCATGGACAATTTATCTAAAATATGAAATATTTCAGGAGTCCTGATGTGTGTGGAAATTTTAGTGAGCATATGAGCGTTCCTAACCTGTCAAAAAGTACTTTGTTTATTACGATAACGATACGTTGCCACGGCAACAACGTTTTATGAATCGTCAAAATCTTCACACTGTGGCATCGTCAAGGGGGAATCACTGAGCTGACCAATTTTCAGAATGATTTGACAAAGTTTCCAGCAATGGCATGTGCAAATGTAATGACAATTTCTTCCTGTTGCCAATAGGTGGCGCTATGAGTATTTCTAAATTTATGAGTGTGGATGTGTTCAGAACCGGACGGGTGTCCGTCACATGAAGTTTGGTCCAGATTGGACCCTTTCCAGCTGAGATATAATAAATTCAATTTTCATGGCGAGAAATCGAAATTCGCCGTGCTGCCACAGACACGCCCCTTGACGACAAGTCACCATTTTCTCTGGGAATCATCATCAACATGTTCAGTCTTATGTCACCACATTTGAGGTGAATCTGATCAACGTGCTAAGAATAGTACATCAAAGTGTAAAAAAATGTCTATTTCCTGCTACCACAAGGTGGCGCTATGCCTGTCAATGTATACAAATACATGGATGTCGTCAGGGCAGTACACTGATCATACATGTAAAATTTCAGGCAGATTGGAGCATGTACAAGAGGTTTAGACCCCACTTCCTGTTTCATGGCGAAGGATCAGTATTTTTGGGAGTCGCCATGGCCACGCCCTTTGACTTTTGCGGAGCATTTTGATAACTTTTCATCAGGGAGGACTGTTGCATATATTTGCCAAATTTGAGGTGTCTCGGACTCATCCCAAATGAGTTATTAATTTTAAAAAATTTACAGCTAATTCAAGATGGCCGACTTCCTGTTGGGTTTAGGGCGTGGTCATGATTGACTTTTTTGGGTTTCCTGATGTGCTGAATATGCCTACAAAATTTTGTAGCTGTAGATGAAACACTCTGCCAGTTGACCTAATGACCATTTTTGGCAACATTGTAGGGGGCGCTATGGAGCCATTTTGCCACACACATGCGCAACTCCCATAAAATATCAAATTTTTCGCCAGTCCTGATGAGCATGCCAAGTTTGACGCATTTTGGGGTATGATAAGGCCGCCAAAAATGCAATTCAAAAGTCCGTAAAATAACAATAAATAATTCCTTGCATTCCAATAGGGTCTTCGCACCATTCGGTGCTCGGACCCTAATTACGGGACTTTTTGTACCATAGTTGACATTTTAGCTGTTTTCAGGCCTAAAATCAACCTGACTGCCTCTAACCAAACACCACATGGCATTTTACAGAAAGATTCTTCTAAATATTATATATACAACTGATTTCTAAAGATATTGTAGTAAACCTGTTGACTACTTTATATTAAATCAGTCAGAAAGCCTTGGAGTCTGGCCAGTCTTTTCTTCAGGAGGAAATGACATCATGTGGAGCGGGTCATGTGATCTGGAATTAACACACTTCCTGGAGAGGTGTTTTTGTAATGGGAAACTTAGTGGAAAGTGATTTCTCAGACACAGATACAATTTGTTATTTTCTATATAAAACTTGATATATTGCCAAAACAGAAATATCTGTCATGATTATCTCAACTTAATAAAAGAACACAATCCAAACTATTCCTGAATAAACTCATTTTATTATTGTTTAGCTCATTAGAAGGTGGTTGGTATTAAATTCAGACGGTTATTTAGTTGACATTTTAGTGATATCCAGTCATTTTTTATTAATAAATGATTGTTTCCATAATTTAATAATTTTTAAAGACATGATCATAATGAACATAAAAACATTAGCTTGTTTTACTTTTTGATCAAAATGTATGCAGATGTATCCCATGGACTTCAAAAGTCCCTAGATTATATATCAACTCCGACAATTTTTGAGTCATTTTGGACAATTTTCTTGTCAATTTCAACAAATTCTATGTCCGCTTGGATCTTTTCTGCAATTATGGACATTTTTGAGTCCTTTTGGACAATTTTTGAGTCATTTTTGACAAATTTTATGTCAGCTTGGATCTTTTGTTGTCATTTTTGATCATTTTTGTGCCTTTTGGATAATTTTCTAATAATTTCGGGCAAATTTCATGTCATTCTGGACAAATTTTCTGCAATTATGGACAATTTTCAAGCCATTTAGAACAATTTTTGAGTCATTTTTGACAAGTTTTGAGTCATCTTGGACAATTTCAACAAGTTTTATGTCACCTTGGATCGTTTCTCATCATTTTGGATCATTTTTGTGTCTTTGGGATAATTTTCAAGTCATTTTGGACAAATTTCATGTCATTCTGGACTATTTTTCTATAATTATTGATCATTTTGAAGTCATTCTGGACGGGTCACTATATAATTGCAGGACTTTTGCAACATAATTGACATTTTAGTGAAATAGAGTCATTTTTTACTAATAAGTGATTGTTTCCATCATAAATAATTGTGGAATTTGTAAAAGACATGTTCATAATGAACATTAAAAAAATAGATTTTTTAACTTTTTATTTTTTTTACTTTTAATAAAAATATGTGCAAGATATATCCGATGGACTTGAAAAGTCCCTCAACTACATATTGACCTATCTGCGTCCAGTAAATCGCAGGTGGATTTTCTTGTCGGTGTGTGGAGGCAGCCGTGGAAACCAGGACAGCCCAGGCAGGAGGTGCTGACTCCTCCCCTCACTCTGCGATCTGTTCCGTCCTCCTCCTCCCCTCTCCTCTCCGGAGCAGCCAGCAGCAGCGCAGGAGCTGCCGTGCCTCGTCTTTCACGGAGGAGATCCCGAAAGCCGGAGTCATAGCGAAACCCCCCGTACAGCCATGGCAGAAAACGCCGGCTTGGAAAACCACCGCATCAAGAGCTTTAAAAATAAAGGGCGTGATGTCGAGGTGAGCTGACATATAAACGCGAGTGTAGGTAGCGAGGATAGAATCAGTTTTTTGTTGGGGGGAGGAAAAAACCGACAGTGTGAGGGCCTCGTTGGGGAGCCTGGCCCCGGCTGCAGCTGCCTGCCAGTCAGTCAGCCAGCTAGCTAGTTAGCTAGCTGAAGAGTTCGCCATCAATGGTGCTACCTTGTTATCGGTATATCTCCCCTGTAATTAAACGAGAATAGCTGTCCAGTTAGCATCGGTTGTTTACCAATCTCCAGTATCTGATGTTTGTTAACAGCCACTGACATTCAACTCGGTCCGCTGGAATAGGGAGAATTAAGTTAGCTGTCACTGGCAGCTAACTAGCTAGTTGGATGGACACCGGTCGCAGGCGAGGCTGGGCCCGACCGGCTCCATAATCTGCTCATTTAACATGTTTAACAGCCGAGCCGACTCTAAATGACACCGGTGCCAACTCGCGAACGTCACATCCAGTTGTCACCGTTAGGAAAACGCTGGTTTATGCTGAATTAAGCGTCTGGTCCACATCCACCCTAACCAAATATTGCCCCTCCTTGCTAGCGTGCTAACGTCAAAGCAAAGCGGCTAGCAGTGATACCAGGTGAGGCGGCTAGCTGAGCCTCTGAACGGTTAGCTGGTCGGTAACGATGCGATGACCTGAGTTTTACGGGCTATTTCGATGTGGGATAACATTAGAAACTAAATAAGAGTCCATCCATCAGTGAGAGCAGACACCTTAGACGTAGTTAACATTGTTTGATTCAAGCTATGAGTAATGCTGTAATGTTATCTCACATTTATTAATGGTTATATGCCCTGCTGTTAAATGTGTGTCAGCTTCACTGCTAAGTCACATATTCTAGAAAACACCATGGGTAGCTGTTTGCCCTCCATGGGGGCAGTTATTCTTATGTTTCTGTGTTATTTTGCCTCTCCTGTGCCCTACATTATAATCAATAGTTATTTTTACGAGCTGACATTGCTTTAAAGGACTAAACCAGTTTTCTACCTGCCAAAAAGTGATTGCAGCCCCCACATTGTGACTGAAATGCTCTTAATGCATCAGAATGATTTGATTTCATTCATGAAGGACATAATTTTGTATTTTAAATCCGGTAGAATAATGGCAAAAGATCATTTCTTTATTTTACATATAAAACTTATCGGTAAATCTTGTTAATTGCAGTCTGGATATGAAACATACTCATACACCCAAAAAATAGAACACAGTATTACAGTAATGCATATTATCATCCTAAATATCATGTCTTGATTACACTTCTTACTTCTTACTTACTTGATTACTGTGAAAAGTTTCACAAAGGCACGCTTTTGATATTCCCACGGACGTAAAGTTATGTGTATTTGTATGACTCATCCATATAAAAGCAGCTGTAGACGTATATAAACTGGCCAGCACAGATTTATCATAAAGCAAGCAATCTGTTTTTGGCACAACACCTGCAAATCTAGTCTAAACCACTGGATATTGCAGCATCATTCAAGTGACAAGTCTAATTATAAATCTCTCTGACAGCATTTGTCTGCATTGCTCGTTGACATGATGACCAAAGCATTTGGTCGAGGCTGTGTTCACTCAGGCCAAGCTAAAGGAAGCTAGAGCTGTGAGATCTAAAGATGTCAAATGAAGTAACAGATATCTGGACTTGTTTTAATTATGTGTGGAATGTATGGAATTCATCAGAAAGCATCTCTCTTAGCCGTGGGGTTTACCAACAAAGGCATACTTGTGCTGAGTTGTTCTGACCTCTGGGTAATCCTGAGATAATCCTAAAACAACGGTATGTCTGAGAAGGGCCCTATAAAATCCATCAGGGTGCATGATTGAAGTTTTTTTTTTTCTCAAAGCGCAGATTGGTGCCCAATAGGTGGTTGTTTTGAAACTTTGAGTCAGTTTGACAAGCACATGGCTAGTATGACAGACAGACTTTGCCAAGTGCATTCCTGATGCTATTTCAGGCATCTCGGATGTCTGACCTGGGTCCTCTTAAGAGCCTCTGCATGAATTTGAGTTTTAGTAAATGGATGACTCAGACTACAGCAGAGAGGGGAAAAAATGCCAGTTTGGGTTTTATTTATTTAGGTCAGGCATAACAGATTGCTCTTCATTTCTGACACCATTAGGAGCCGCACTGAATTGCAAAGTAGGAACGTCTCCCAGGCTGTAGGACATTTAGCTCCTCCTCATTTTCATTGATACCGTGTAAAATTTGGTTATGGTTTTGGATTGATTAAGTGTTTGTGTTACAAAGTTGGCTCATCTTTGTTGCCTTATGAAGCTGCAAATATCATTCTGACATTTAACCCTCCTGTTGTCTCCATTTATTGACACCCAAAATATTGTTTCCTTGTCTGAAAAAAAATTCCAAAAATTCAGCAAAAATTTGCTAAACCTTCAAGGAAGAAAATTCCAATAATTCCTTAAAAGTTTCCCTTAAAAGTTTTATTTTTTTTAAAAATCCCCCAAATTTGGCAAGAAAATCTTGAAAATATCTAAAGTGATTCCATATATATCAGTAAAACTTTTAATATTTTCTTTAAGAACAATCGCATGTTCTGTGAATGTTCTTAAAGAAACATTTGTAACATTTCTTTTTTCCCACCCAAAAATTTCACAAAAATGTTGAAAATGTGGACATCAGACATTTCACTGTAAATATAGATTTTTTTTCCACATTTTCAAACTTTAAGACGGGTCAAATTTGACCTGCAGGACGACACAAGTGTTAAGGACCTACTGTGGTACCTGTGTGAGCTCCAGCAGTTGTTTGGGTTTTTTTTTGGAAGGAAGTACCTTTTTATATTTTACCAGCTCATATTTTGGCTACATCAACCACTTAAGCGTATTGAGCTGCTTAAATTTCTCTTGATTGCCAGATTGAACTCTTGTATTTTGGTGTTTGGTTCTCTGTAAAGGGTCATTTTCATCTGGGGCAGTGTAATGGCATTATTGTTGTTTTGCAGTGGTTGGGAGACACCTCTCTGCTCCGCAGCTTCCTGAGTTATGACTGTCCTAGATTACGTAAGAGGCTATTTAGGAAGGCAACATGAACCTCTTCAAACAGTCACAAGATCTGAGACCATCTCAAACTGTTCTGGATGAACTGGAAACCCAACAGACACACAAATACAGTTATTAGTTAAACTGTCTTTCCTTGCTCGGGCTTTTTTTTTTTTTAAAGTTGTCTAACATTTAACTCTGTTGGTGGGTGTTGTTTCTATGGGATTCAGTCACAGATTTATGCCTAAATAATAATAATAATAATAATAATAATAATAATAATAATAATAATAATAATAATAATAATAATAATAATAATAATAATAATAATAAAGAACCATACTCTCCCAGTGTTGTTTAGGTTTTTATCATTTTAAATGGATGTGAATGATAAGGCGTGTCTTTAAGTGCAAAAAATACAAACTGATATCTTTTGCTCAGGTATTTTGTGGTATAGCCATTACATTGCTTAGATATTCACATTTTCCCACCACAGTAAAAAATGGTTGAAATTTCAAAAAATATGTGTATAAAAACATTTAATTTACAGCGTTTGTCTTTCTTTGTTACAGACTATGAGAAGACATCGAAATGAGGTGACAGTTGAACTGAGAAAGGTGAGAAATGATGCACCATCTGTACACACACACACACATTAGGCCTCTGTCAAAGTATTATAAATCTGCCTCTGACTACAGACCAGTGGAATTGGATGCGTTTTGGAAATTGAAAATTCTGACAGGAATTGTAAGTTGACAACGATTAGGTGCAACAATGCAATCTGTATTCAGGATAGTCCGCTTAAAGCTGCAGAGTTTAGCAAAATCTGTCACATCTTGGCTGAGTTACGAGCTCATTGTTTCTGTAGAAATTTGACAATGGAAAATATCATCTCAAACAGCACTTTATTTCTAACTGAGGAATTTTCATTGTAGGTTATACCCAATGACTTATCCTGTAGGATTATTGTCCATCATAAAGTCAGAACTAGGAAGTTTTATTTCTCTGAATCCTCCTGTTGTCCTCATTTACGGGCACCAAAAAATATTGTTTCCTTGTCTGAAAAAAAATCTAAAAATTCAGCAAAAAAAATCCCCAGATGTCTGAAAATTTGCAAAAACCTTCAGGAAGAAAATTCCAATAATTCCTTAAAAGTTTCCCTTAAACGTTTTATTTTTTAAAAAAATCCCCCGAATTTGGCAAGAAAATTCTTGTAAATATTTTCCAAAAAAAGAGTAAAAATCTTCCAAAAAAAATACTAAAAATATCTAAAGTGATTCCATATATATCAGTAAAACTTCTAATATTTTCTTTAAGAACATTCACATAAAAATCAACCAAAATCCAGCGAAATTCGCTGAATTTTGGTTGATTTATTCGTGAATGTTCTTAAGAAACATTTTTTTTTTTCCACCAAAAAATGTTCATAGATTTCCCAAAAATGTTGAAAATGTGGACATCAGAAGTTTCACTGTGAAAATATATTTTTTTTCCCACATTTTCAAACTTTAAAATGGGTCAGTTTTGACCCGCAGGATGACACAAGGGTTAAGAGATCAGTTATGAAGGTTCATCTTTAGTATTTTTTTCTTTATTTGCTTTTTGAGTCATGTGATGTCAGTGTTGTTCCTTTTTAGTCTCCTGGAATTGGAAACTTAGGTAGATAACAGAAGGAGAAGGAGGCCTCTGGTTTTCAAAAATTTGGGTTGGACAAAGTGAGAACTATTTAAATTCATCTTTTCCAAATGATGGACCTTATAAATGAGCTGTTTTTCCCAAAAAATGAATATCTATATGAGATGGGCATGGCTTGGTCTAGGGCATCCGAACTTGTCATTTTAATTATCACAAGTGCACAAGTAGTTTTGTCCTTTTTGGTGATAGTCTGAACACACTGGTAAACACAAAGCCTTCAGCAGTTAACTGGAGAACAGCATTTGGGTTTGTTGCACCTGTTTGGTTGGTCTATCCCTGCAAACAGACAAGCTTTAAATTAACTGAGATTTATTGGGCATTTATGGGTTTCTGTTGTTAATTTTTTGTTATTTTGTGATCGCAATGAAGGTTTTATTCAACTTGCCTTCTGATAAGTGCTTTTTGTCTGTCAGTTGTTGGCCATGATATGTATACTGCATGTACATGTACGTTTGCATGTATGTGCGATTTTTAATAACTGGCATTTTTTATTGCAAAGACTTTGGATCATCAGTTAGGCATGTTTTCATTTCCTAGGAAGCTAGCTTGGGTTTAGTTTTATTGTCATCCAAACCAGCAGCACATTAACAGTCAGCAGTTGTATTTCTTTTGTCTTCTGACAAATGGAAGAGAAGGAAGATTCATTAGCTGCCACTGATTACATTTGTTATATTGTAGCCCAAATGGTATCACTGCTTATATACCGAAGGCATAGCGCGAGTAGCACGTTGACAGAGCAGCAACAGCTTTGATGCTCCTTCTGTCCACACAGAATATGTTATGGCACCGTTTTTAACTAAAGGACGATTAACTAGAGGCCATTTGACAATCACTGCATCTACATGTGTAAAATGCAGAAAGACGGACAAAAAGTGAAAAACTATGCTTCAACTTGTGCTTTCCGGTCACAGAGCATAACTAAAGTACAAATCAGCATGCCATCAGTGTAGACCAGGGGTGTCAAACATGCGGCCCGCGGGCCAAAACCGGCCCGAGAGAGGGTCCAATTCGGCCCACAAGGCGACTTTGTAAAGCGTAAAAATTATAGAGAACTGCAAATTGTCATTTGTAAAAAAAAATAAATTTAAAATAATTTCTAGACCATGACAACTTGTTTTGATCATAAAGTAAAATACTGATTATTCGTTGTTCTTTGGTCGTTTTGTGTCTCGTTTTTGTAATATTTTGTCTTGTTTTTGTCTGACTCTTGTCTCTTTTTGTCATTTAGTGTTTCCTTTTTGTCTCGCTTGTGTTTTTTGTCTATTTGTTTGTCGTTTTGTTCCTTTTTTGTCATTTTTTGTCTCGTTTTTTGTCGCTTTGTGACTTTTTTGTCTAAATTTTGTCTCTTTGTTTTGTGTCATTTGTCTAATTTTTGTCATTTTATGTCTCATTTTTGCAATACTTTATCTTGTTTTTTTGTCAGATTTTTGTCATTTTGATCATAAAGTAAAATACTATATCGTTCACTTCCAGATACCTGTGACTAAACGTTGTGTTCCTTTGTAGACTCTCTGATCTGGAAGTTGTAATGTGGAAATGATAAACTGAGGCATAATACTATTGAAATTGAACTTATTTTTCTTTAAAAATTTCAGGTTGTTCATGATTTTTTGTATAAAGATAGTTAATTAAATGTGAACACTTTCAGAACATGGCTTCTTGCACTAAAATAAAGGAAAAAAGGTTGTTGTTATGTATAGTTTATTTTGCTGTGATTTTACTGGTCCGGCCCACTTGGGATCAACTTGGGTTGAATGTGGAACCTGAACAAAGATGAGTTTGACACCCCTGGTGTAGACAGTAGGCTTGTGTTCCATCAGACACATGTGAGACAGGCAACTGAAAAATGCATCTGAAGAAACTGTATATTTGCTTTTGCTACTGATGATGTTCCTGCACTGTGGTCTGTTCCAGGCAGTTCCACCAAGATATCAGAGATTTGTAGACCCAAAACACCATTTGAATTTGCTCTTCTGAAAATTGTGACGCCAGTTGGAAATCCTTTTGTGTATTTTGCAATACAATGGGATGTAGTTGTTAAAAAAAACTTGCATGTGAAGAGCAGAATTACCACAATACAACAGGCTCCGGGGTATTTTTCCCCAGCATGTCTGCTATTTCAGCATAGTATGTTTTTAAATTATGTTGAACTGCAGCAACGGTTGGGCGAGGGTCGAGTTTGGCTTCCAGACATGTTCAGACAGTGAGCCTCAAATTTTTGATGTAATGTTATTATCTGTCTTGATTGATGTATCAGAACATGAACGAGGGTATATACGGTAGTTTGAATTGCACATTGTCATTTTTGTCCTCTGTTTTGCCCTATGGACCAGAAAAAATGAGAGGATTATTGGTGTGTTAAATGACAATATGTTCAGTTATGAATACATCCTGATTGATTGGCTAAATTTATGACCTCTAGGCATCACACAGCGCTGTTGTCATCGTTTCTCTGCCTTGTGCATCCATTCATAGCATTATTTCAACTGAACTGGTGTTGGTTTGGGAGTTTTGTTTGCATTTATCGAGTTATTGCACTGCTGCATCTTCATTCAGAGGCATTGCTTAAAGAGATTTATTCAGGTTGATTTGAACTTATTGCATTCAATCAGAAGATGTGGTATATGCATAATGTTTAACTCTTTGTAATAGTGCCCATCACTCTGGTTGACTTTAGTCATATGTTTTAATGTACAACAAACTGTGACTTGGCATTTCTATACGTGAGGCCTACATGGGGTTTAGCATATTGTGAGAAATCTTTTGTCTTCTTGTCACTTTTTTTAACCCTTTGATGCATAACCTGGGTCAAAAGTGACCCAAATCCAATGGAAAATGGGTATCTCCTCATGTGGTCTACGCATCAAAGGGTTACGGGCATTCTAAAAGAGCCATGCCTACAGAGGGCTTTTAATCTGTTGCAAATTGCTCTTTTAACCTTCCTCCGTTGGGTCATTTGCACTTGCTAAGCCCCAAAATGCTAACATTGGATGTGTAGCATGGGATAATTAATACTGATGCTCCTACAAGTGCATTTATTCTTAATGCAGATCCCCACCTTGCAAAGTCAGGTTTGATATTAATAGAATTTTTGTGATCGCACGTCTCCAGAGTCAGAGGGAAGTAGACCTCGACTTCCACATGTGATGACACCTTGGAGCTGCTTCACCGACACTCTGAGACGCTCTTTGTGAACACTGACAGTGCCTGATGGGATATTTCTTGCCAATACTAATGCATTTTTTTGGTTGGAATTGTGAAGAAAAAAAACTGTTGCTTAAAATAGCAGATACAGTAGAGGCAGATTTGCACGGACTAGAAGCAGCTCCCCAAGCAGCTGCTCAGCAAGGTGAGATTCACCATCCAAATTACAGCTGCGTGTTGTGTAGTTGTCAGTCATGTGTTGAGATCTTTGCAATAAGCAGCAATTTAGTTTTAATTTAAAATTTGTGTCTGAAAGGTTTTAATGCAGTTGAACAGCAGCTGAGTTGTACGAGCTTTGAAGTGTTGCTTCGCCTTTGTGGGTTGAAAAATCGGTTTTGTCATGCACCTTCTTAGTTTGCTGATTGTTATTGGGCTGTTTTCACTATTGTACCATTTTTGGTGGATTTTGGTTTGTATCATGAGAAAATCTGTCACATCTTAACTGAGTTAAAAGCTCATTGGTTCTGTAGAAATTTGACAATGGAAAATATCATCTCAAACAGCACTCTATTTCTAACTGTAGATTGTACCTAATGACTTATCCTGTAGGATTATATCCATCACAAAGTCAAAACTAAGAAGTTGTATTTCTCTTAAAAGATCAGTTATTAGGATTCATGGTGAGTATTTTTTTTCCCATGTAAACTTTATCTGCTTTTTGAGTCATGTGGTGTCAGTGTTGCTCCTTTTTTAGTCTCCTGGAATTGGAAACATCAGTAGATAACAGAAAGTGAAGGTGGTCTCTGGTTTTCAGAAGTTTGTGCCGGACAAAGTGAGATCCGGATCCGGATGCAGACGGCATCTTATATGGACCCACACCTGTAATCAGTAAATTGTAACGGGATTTTAAATTTGACAAGTCACTTCTATTTTATCGGCACAGCTTTTCCAGTGTTTATGGCATTGGTTTTCAGCTCAGGAAGCACACAGACCAATTAGGTACGAGTTCAGACATCCCACATGGCGCTAAACATTGCAGCGCTGCATACAGAAAACAGGGACAGACGAGAGGACAGACCGTGGTCACATACTGACCATGTTTGGCTCAACATACAGCTGTAAGCCAGCTTCTCTATGAATATAATCCAAACTAAATATGGTTCTAGACTCACCAGTGAGCTCCAGATGTGTCTGAAAATGACCCTGACACCATTCAGACCACGATTCAGAATCCTGGCAGCTCAGTTCTCCCATTAAGCAGCAGGGATTAAAGGGGAGTGATTTAAGACAGGAAAACATGTAAAACTGTTCAACTGCTTACATTTTTTGAGATTCAGGTATAGTTAAAGATGTATATAAGTTGTTTCAGGTTGTTCAGTCATTATTTTAAACTTTATTTTCAGATGTACAGTTATATCAAAAGTCCACCCATCCATCCATTATCTATACACCGCTTAATCCTCACTAGGGTCGTGGGGGGGGTGGAGCCTATCCCAGCTGACTCGGGCGAAGGCAGGGGACACCCTAGACAGGTCGCCAGTCTGTCGCAGGGCTACACATACAGACACACAATCACTCACACATTCACACCTACGGGCAATTTAGAATCATCAATTAACCTCAGCATGTTTTTGGACTGTGGGAGGAAGCCGGAGTACCCGGAGAAAACCCACGCATGCACAGGGAGAACATGCAAACTCCATGCAGAAAGATCCCAGGAAAGCTGGGACGCGAACCAGGGATCTTCTCGCTGCAAGGCGAAAGTGCTAACCACTACGCCACTGTACAGCCCCATGTACAGTTATATCAAGTCATTTATTAATAAATGTTGTCAAAATGTTTTTGAACCGAACTGAATTTATTTGATTTGACGTTCAGTTATTGATTACATGCCGACACTAATAAAATTACTGGGTTACATCAACATATATCGCACTAATTCATTTAGACATTATGATGTTCTGGATCTTTGCTTTAATACATTTTCTCTGACTGGACCTCTTTGAATTTTAGTTGGATACCCCAGATTTAAGTGAATCTTTTCCAAGTGATGGACCTGTTTTTTCCTTTTAAAAAAAAAAATATATATGAGATACTGGTTCACAAGCGAAGGCATGGCTTGGTCTAGGGCATCTGAACTTGTGATTTTAATAACCACAAATAGTTTTATCCTTTTTGGTGATAGTCTGAAAATACTGGTAAACAAACAGTAGATGACCGGAGAACAGTGGCACAGTCAGGAGTGTTAAAGCATAAAAACGTCAGAGCTGTGGGGAGCTGAGGTGGTCTCAAGTCTAGCACATTCCATTTAGCTGGATCAGAGCAGCAAGAAGCGCTGCACTAGCTGATTAGTCATCAGTGACGCACATCAGCATGATGCACAAGAATGTAGGGCAAGGGAATCTCCTCCTACCACTGACTCACATGCCCTGTACATTGATACTGGATGAATATGGGCTTGATGGGATTGCAGTGTTTAAAGGTTACAGGGTTAAGGTTCAGCGTCCCTTATGGAAGAGTGTGTGTGTGTTTGCTTTGTGCTTTAGCCTGCAGGCACTTTTCTCTGGGTTAGAACCTGATTTTTGACATGAAGCTGTATTCCATGAAGTAAAAAGTTTGCAAAATAGTTTCTGAGGTAGGCCTAGCTTGGCTGTTACTTTAAGAATTCATGAATGCATTAATGAATACTTTCATCCTCATCCCTCTTCTGTCTTTTATCCTCTTGTCAGAACAAACGAGACGAACATTTACTGAAGAAGAGAAATGTCCCGCAGGAGGAGAGTCTGGAGGACTCTGACGTCGACTCAGACTTCAAAGGGGTAAGTGTGGGTGTGTGGTGGGTCTTTGCTTCAGTGGGAGAGATGCTGTGAGACGGGAAAGTCTGGGTAACGGGTCCAAAGAGTTAGAATCCAGAGGGCGGCATATTTTATTTGCAGTGGATGGAAGATTTTCAGACCCTTTTTAAATGGATTCAGACACATCCGTGGGCTCTAAGTCAAATAAGCTTGTGATTTTTCAATTTTTGCTTATTTCATTCCTCGTAGCTGTTCAGATAACTGGCATTGGTTTCAACCTAGTTTGTTAATTTAGTTTTCTAGCTGATCTTCATTTAAGGGGTAACCCTCCTAAAAATAGGCGGTTTCACATTACTAGGTGAGTCACAGTTCTCATGCATTGCAGGGAGGATGAAAGATCTTTCTGAAGATAAAAAGTCTGAAATAGTGCAATGTCTCGCAAGAGGCCAGAAAACCACTGATATTTTGTGAAACTGAAGAGACATCATCAATCTATGATAAGATTTGAAAATGATTCTGAACATAGGCCGATTCTGTCAGTTGAAAACTTTCCCCAATAACCTTCTATCACACAAATTATTCGTATTAAACGGGCAGCTGTAGAAAAAAGAGTGTTGTGCAGTAAATGGGATTTGAGACTGCTTCATCCTCTTGATGCAGGATCCTTCTGAGCCTGGAAGTTTGTGCTTAAAGGTGCGTCTCAGCCACCCTTAAAACGTTCACAGTGGACCACAGTGGACTCAGAAATGCAAGAAATCTCATTTTGAACCAGTTTTAATCGCTGATGAAAGCTGTGCTACGCTGGATGGACCAGATGGTTAAAGACTGCAACGTCTGTGAGGAGATGATCTCAGCTGTTGGTGTCAAAATGATCGTTTTAAAATATGTGGTGATCATAACTAAAGCTTTTCTGCCATGATAGTAAAGAAAAATTGTCTTATGAGACAAAATCATTTTCATGGTGGGCAATACAACATCCCATAATGCCCAAAACACCACTGACTCCTAGGTCGCTATGGGAATATTTGGAGGAATATCATGTTGTTCCCCACAATCATCCTTAAAATGAACATGTGAACAAGCAGGATAGCTTGAAACAACAGCTCTGGGAGGCAAAACTGGCATCTTCAAATGAAATACAAGCAGGAACTTTGTGTGAAGCCTCAAGTTCATTAAGTCTTTGAGACGATATCAGAGAGAGCAAATTGATACGCAACTTTCTGTTCATGCATACTATAATACTATAATTGTCATAATTATGTGGACTTTGAAGAGGCGTTGCTTTAAATGGGTCCTATTGAGAGGAAAACAACATACTGATATGGATGAGGCGATTGTTTTGGTGCCATGTTCAATACTGCTGGAGACTCTCATAAACATGCATTAGAACATGAACAAAAATTTAACATATGCTGTAAAACAGGGTCAGTACAGTTCAATATTGTCATAGCCATACCTCAAAAGGAGTTACATCCTGAAATTATATAAAATGTAACAATATAAAATACAATCTAACCTATATATGCTACAAATAAAATTACCATTTTGTACAAGCATGTAGTGTGTCTTCAGTTTGTTCTCTATTTTGTTATTGTTGCTGATGAAGTATGCATAGCAAATTTTTGACAGTGCTAATATTCTTCCGCTTTTCTCTTTGTGCAGCAAAATGTCACGCTTGATGCCATCTTACAGGTAAGGTTATGTCATTCAAGTTTTCAGTTTTACACTAACTTGACCCATCTTACCTGCTGGCTAGTTATACTGTACTAATCTGCACTGTGGCTGCTTGTTCCTGCAGAATGCTACCAGTGATAATGCAGTTATACAGCTCAGTGCTGTACAGGCAGCCAGGTGAGTGGCTGACAAAACACACACATATATACACACACTACTAGCTGTTTTTGAATAATATGTTTTTGAGATTTTTTGTCTGCTTTTTATCAGAAAACTGCTCTCAAGTGACAGAAACCCTCCCATCGATGACTTGATAAAGTCTGGGATCCTGCCCATTTTAGTCAAATGCCTGGAAAGGGACGACAAGTAAGTCTGTCTGCAAAGGAGTTTGTGTTATTTTTCTTTTACTCGATGAACTGAGCGGTCAGTTAGATAGGAATGAAGACTGCTGTGCATTTTTTTTTTTTTTTATAGATTGCTGATGCTGCTGCATCAGAGGCTTTGTATGCATGAGACTGTTTCCCACTGTGGCCACACGTGAGAGTGTGCAGAGGCATGCAGGGCAGCTGGCTGGTCCTCTCAGTGCAGGCCAAGCCAAATATATCAACATTCCTGTCTCTCAGAGTTCCCCAATTCCCAGGACCTTGTGTTCACTGAGGGGGCAGAATGAATAGTAGGGGTGGAAGAACATGTAAGGAAGAAATTGTAAGGGTTTTACCATGGCAACCCGCAGCAGCTAGCATCACGTTAACGTGGAATCAAAGCTTGTGTTGGACATTTGTTGTTTTGGCGTTCTTGCAGTTTAATGCAACGTGAACTCATTGAGAAAATAATGGTCAGAAAGCCAAGTGGGCCTAGTTTGACCTACAGCTTTACCAGGGTTTCTGCAGGGCATTAAAAAGCATTAATAGTCATTAAACTGATTTTCTGAAAATTAAGGCCTTAAATGGCATTAAAAATCATTACATTTGATTCTCAGTGGCATTAAAAATTATTTCTGCAGTTTTCAAAAAAAATATTTGATAATAATGATACAATAATATATAATTATAGACTGTGATTCGTCAGATATGTGCATCTGCGTAAACATGTCGAAGCATTGTGATAATTGTTCCAGCCGGTCGGGGACAATTGCCAAAAACTGCATGTTTCTAAAGTGGCCAGCAGACTGGACCAGGAGGAGGAGAGCTGGGAAATGGAGAAATGCAAATTCCAGCAAAAATGGCTGGAAAACGTGGAATTCAGAGAATGACTGCAGCCCGTTGGTGGTCAGGGGTGGTTTCTGGATTCAGAAGTAGTGAAATGTAGGGACAGTTTTCATATAAAAATCATCTTTTACAGAAAAACAAACCTGTGTAATTTGTTGAGTTCACTGTTGTGGCATTAAAATTTTACAGTATAGCATTAAAATGGCATTAAAAAGCATTGAATTTGACTGATTTCTGTAGAAACCCTGTTTACAAAGAAATGTACAGCATGAAAACCAGCACCACTTGAACAGAAGCAGACTAATGTGAAATCTATGAACACATGACAAGGCAGAAATGAATCCGTCCACAGGTAACTACAGTTTCTGGTTACAATCCAAAGAACACCGCTCCCTGTTAACTGTTTTACAGCGCAGCTAAAGAAGGTAAAGCTTCAGGAACCAGTAGGACCTCCACATCGTGGTCGGTTGTCTGATGAAACGTTCAGTGGGGTAGACCATCCTTCGCCACAGTTTACTAGCATTTGGCTCGTGGGTGGTGTGAGGATCACTTGCAAGTGTGTGATTTCTAATATTTTGTGTTGCATCAATTTTTCGTAAAATCATTTCATGATGTTCCTCCATTTTGAACACAGCCTCAGTTTGCAAAACGGCATGATATCTGGAGTCAGATGTGTTGTCAACCACTCAGACTATGTGATAGTATGTAGTTATTATGACTCTGTAAAGACAGTAATGCTGTAAAACTGAATGCCCACATGAGCAGCACGTTTTCCTTTGAGATGTTTAGTGCTAGAAGGCCAAAAACAGACAGGTGTATTGTCTTGGTGGCTGGTGCTTGGGGGGGAAAATACAAGAATCTGCCCTGGAAAAACATGGAATACAACTGGAAATGTACAAGCTATGCACATCTATATTTATCATTATTCATCTCCCCCTTTCTGTCCCACCTGCTGTGGAAATTAAATAAGTTTAATTTAGCTGGTTTTGTTTTCTTTCTGTCTTCCAGTCCCTCTCTTCAGTTTGAGGCAGCTTGGGCTCTGACCAACATTGCCTCTGGGACGTCAGCACAGACACAGGCTGTGGTTAAATCCAGTAAGTTGACCCCACATTCTGTCTTTCCCCAATGTTACCCCTCCAGTCTGTGTTTATACACTGTCTGCAATCTGCCAAGCAAGCATATTTATTTGTTTCTTCACTCAGTGAGGCACAGTTATTCTCTGGATGTTGGCTTTCTTTCAAAGTAAGAGCGCACTGTTATCTAATAAGAACAACATGACTGGATAGTGGAAAACACGATCAGTATTCATGAGATTAGCTGGCAGTTACAAACTTGTTGCAATTTAATTTCCAACTAACAAATGTCACATATCTTAAATGTACCGTGAATCACACCTTGAGGTTAAAAGCCAAGCCCGTGACAGTGCCAATAAAGTTTTTCCAAACAAGATGTCCTCTGTGAAAATTTTGCAGCTGAAATTGCACTGTTAGCTTTAAGGGTTAATTTAAGCTAAATGTGAACATGTTTCATTTGTCCTAATGGGCATTTTTTCATTTTTTTCCCCCATAACTGACAGTAAGCAACTTTTCTTGTTATTGAAAATAAGAAATATGGCCAATTAGAAAGGAATGTTCTTTTTTGTTGCTGTCTTTGTTGTTGTCTCTGCTGTTACATCCCTGAAAGTCAGCAATTTAACAAATTTAAATATTAAATATTTATTTGCATGTCTAATTAGTCTCATCTGTTGCATATGGTTACACCGTTTCCACACGACAAGTGTAGCAATAGCAGCACGTTTAACAGAGTAACGGAGGTCGATTCATCTGTGAGTTTACACAAAAGCATTCAGAATCTAAATGCTGTCTGAATTTTAGATGTAGTGTTAAGCATTGGACAGAGCCCAAGACACAGTGGTTGTAGTTATGTACGTAAATTGAAGAAAAGTAAGCTGGAAGCCTTCTGGCCACAGCTGTGTGCGTATACTGCATGTGACGCACAAGCTGTTAGACCGATGGCGTAGATAAGTGCACTAATTAACACAAAGGCCTATTGTTCTGTCAGATACTCAAAAACGCAGCTGAAGCGCTTTATTTGTAGATACACTGTTTGTTTTTAGCTTGTTCGCAATCCACCCTAATTGGCAAAGGAAGCACCAAATGTCTGTGTAAAATTAGCTGCTTGTGTGGCGGTTATGTGGAAAATAACCCCCCACCGTCCCCCAATAATCATCATTTAGCGCCTGTCTAGCGGCCGTGTGCACATTTTGCAAATTGCCAGTGTCACGACCTGTAAGCACCGTTCAGAAAACGAGTTCACAATGTGGTACAGGGTCACAAATTTCAATTCATCTCCATGGAAACACATGAGGTGGTATATGCATTTCATCCCCTTATAGTCCAGGGAAATGGTGGACAGAGTAGACAGAGGTTTGCATCAGATGATATGTGGAGAAGTAGTGGCACAGCAATGGGTTTATGTTGAATGTAATTAGGAACCTGGTTGTTCTGCCACCTTGGGCGAGTTTCTGATATGTTGATGTTTGTGCATCTAGATGCAGTGCCCTTGTTCCTGCGACTGCTACACTCTCCTCACCAGAACGTCTGTGAACAGGCTGTATGGGCTTTAGGAAACATTATAGGTAAGTGTCGCCCTCTGTTAGAAGTGTGTATACCGTTTGGAAGCAGCTATGCAGAGATGTGTTGACCTGCGTCCCGCCTTCGCTTGCCCAGGTGATGGTCCACAGTGCAGGGATTATGTCATCTCTCTGGGCGTGGTCAAGCCCCTGCTGTCTTTCATCAACCCGTCGATCCCCATCACCTTCCTCCGCAACGTCACCTGGGTCATCGTTAACCTCTGCCGCAACAAGGATCCACCGCCACCCATGGAGACTGTGCAAGAGGTGGGTGTGTCTGCGCGTTTGCCCGTGCGCCGGCTTTCATGTGCCAGACAGATGGATGTGTTTCTTTGCAGTTGACTGTGACGCTGCAGGCTGAGTCACAAAGAAGCTTCCGCAGCGCCTTTTCGGTAGCCAAATCGGCCTCATCACCCAGGAGGATTTCTGACTTTAAAGCTCTTTTGGCATCAATTGAATTCTGGTTGACAGCTATGTCCCTGTGTGACGCTCTTTGTCTCTTTGCACTGCCCTGTTTTTTTTCTTTTTTACCTTCATGTATCCATCTATTCCGCTGCCTACATCCAACCCACTCACAACCTACGTTTCTTTCCCTGCAGATTTTGCCAGCCCTCTGTGTGCTAATATATCACACTGATATAAATGTAAGTATCACACTGAAATGGGATTGTTTAAGTCATTTTGTGTTTACTGATTTGTGTAGACAGTGCTGCTATATCCCCACAGTTCTAGCAGCATAATTATTGTATGTGTTCTCATGAGTTTTGTGTACTTTTGTTTAGATCCTAGTAGACACGGTGTGGGCTCTGTCTTATCTGACGGACGGAGGCAATGAGCAGATCCAGATGGTCATTGATTCTGGAGTTGTTCCATTTCTTGTGCCTCTCCTCAGCCACCAGGAGGTGAAAGTTCAGGTGAGACGTTTGTTTTTATTGAGCTAATTTTGCCTTCTGTCCACACTTAGAAGACCATTGTTATTTTCATCCTCCTTGAACTGATCAGCAAAATAATTTCAAGCTATCGTTGCCTTCTCCTGTCCACAGACGGCAGCTCTGAGGGCAGTGGGAAACATCGTGACAGGGACGGACGAGCAGACACAGGTGGTTCTCAACTGCGATGTCCTCTCGCACTTCCCCAACCTGCTCACACACCCTAAAGAGAAGATCAACAAGGTATTACACCACCGTCTGCATGTTGCTTTTATTGTGCAAGTCTGGTGGTATCTTATAGCTTTGCATGGAAGCAGGATGGAGGTATGTGCTCCTTAAGAACTGCAGCGAAGTTCAAAGCACTTATGAGGAAGTTCTGTTTCACTGTTAGGAAGTATGATATAACAGGGGCATGTTTGCTGTGCTCATTTACTTATTCAGTGACACAGCAGTTTAGCTTACAGTAAAGTATCTGTTCTTTTTTTCATAAAAAATACAACCGTTACTAACTACACTCCAATCATTTTCCACGTTTTTTATTTTTTTGTATCTTGTCTTAGTTTTACTCAGTGTGAGCTAATTTTTTACTGCAATATAAAGTCCTGCACCTCCATGAAAACAACAACTTTTTGCAGTATGACACAGTTGTAATACTTTAAATCATTAAAAAAAATGAAAAAAGCATACAGAAAGTAAATTTTTTTTGCAGTCATTTATTTTACAAAAATGTGAAAAAACCCGGTATCAACATGTACAATTGTTTTCCAAGTGCCCACAGGTGTTGCCAAACTATACATATTATAGATATTTTACCACTTGCATCGAGGTGTGCATAAGTTTTTGTTGTTTTACTGCAATTTTCTTATTTTTCCAAAATTTTTAAATAAGATATGTAGAATGAATTGATTTTGATTAAATATCCAGATTTTTAAGCTTAAATTTGGTTGTTTTTCCAGACAAAATTAAAAGCAGCACGATGAGTTAATGGGCAAGTTAAAAGTAAAAAATCCTACGATTGCTTCTATTTTTACAGGTACTTGCTATGATTGTTTTTAACTAGAATACCTTCCAAACTATCCAGAAGGTTTTAGGGTTTAGTGGGTTAGTAATGAATGAATATTATAGTGAATAAACATAATTTTTTAAAACAGTAACTAGAGATGTCTGATAATATTGGCCCACCGATATTTGCATAAAAATGTAATATCGGTCAATATCGTTATCGGGTTTTTTTTTTTTTGCCTATCATGAAAACTGATAAAATAATGCCTGGATTTTGCTGACAGTTTTCAAAATTGTACAATATAGTTGCCACATTGTATTAGACTCATAGAGAGAGGGGGAGTGTGAACTGTTGTTTGAGACAATTTAAAAAAAAAAGAAAATGGCATTTTTTCCATAAGTTGAAGTAGTTTTCTTATTTTACAGACAATGTTTCCATCTGAAAGCCTTGTTTCATCTGAGAATGCATCCTATGGAACATCACAATAAAATGAGGCATGATGTGTTAATTCCACCACAGGAGATATGTGATGTTACCTAAAATTAGATAAATAGCCCACACATATCGGTGTCTGTTGATATCAGAATTGGAAATTGAGAGTTAGACAATATCGGTTATCGGCAAAAAAGCCAATATCGGACATCCCTAGCAGTAACTTTAGCAAACATGTTCAAGAAATACCCACATAAACGTGATTCATTTAGACTATATGAAGCTGGAACACAAACAGTGCCAGAGTTTTACGCTAAATCCAGAAATGATTCATGTTTGAAGGAATATTTCTGTGTGTTGAAGCTATAATGCTGGTTGTGACCATTTGCGATTGGTCTGTTTTCCAGGAAGCAGTCTGGTTCCTGTCCAACATAACAGCTGGGAACCAACAGCAGGTCCAAGCTGTGATCGATGCTGGGTTGATTCCTATGATCATTCACCAACTGGCTAAGGTTTGTCCATGGTGGAAAAAAGCTTTAGATTTTCTGTTCTTTCTCCACAGATGGTACCAGACCCTAATTTTTTTTTAAACTTTAATGTTGGCGTTACTCGACACTTTTACTTTTCATGTTTTGTAGGCAGATAACCAAACTGCTCTGATAAATGAAATGGACACTGAATTGCAAAATGGCCTAGATTATTTTGTGCACCATGGCAATATGCTGTTGTAGTACATCTCAGTGACAGCCTGGCTCTCTACAGGGTGATTTTGGCACTCAGAAGGAGGCAGCATGGGCCATCAGCAACCTCACCATCAGTGGGAGGAAAGACCAGGTGAGCTGGGTTGTGGGACCAATGATGTAGAAATTTTACGATTGTGTTTAAACCTCCTGTTGTCCTCATTTACGGGCACCAAAAAATATTGTTCCAAAAATTATAGTTCCAAAATCCAAAAATTCTGCAAAAAAAACCTCCCCAAAGTTATACAAATTTGCAAAATCTTCAGGAAGAAAATTCCAAAAATTCGTTAAAAGTTTCCCTTAAAAGTTTAAAAATGAATAAAAATTTTCAAAAAAAATCGTAAAAATATCTAAAGTGATTCCATATATATCTAATATTTTCTTTAAGAACATTCAGAAAAAAATCAACCAAAATGCAGCGAATTTCAATGGATTTTGGTTGATTTTTTTTTCTGAATGTTCTTAAAGAAACATTTTTTTTCACATTTCTTTTTTTCCGAAAATGTGGAAGTTGTCAGTGTGAAAACATATTTTCAAACATTTTCCAAGTTTAAAACGGGTCAATTTGACCCACAGGATGACAGGAGGGTTAAATGTGTTTGCTACAATCAGGGATATGTATATTTAAAAATATTTTACTTAAACCTTAGAACCCTATTTAGCCTGCCAGACATATAAGATTTCATAATTTCATGCTATCATTGAAGGATGAAGCTAGGCAATGTTGACTTGTCCAGTTAAGAAGTCATTGTGAGTGAATTGCAGTAACACTTTCCACGCTTGTAACCATGTGCCTGTGTTGTAATCAAGTATGGATGTGGTGTGTATGTGTGGGTTTGTGTAGGTGGAGTTCTTAGTGGAGCAGAACGTCATCCCTCCGTTCTGTAACCTGCTGTCCGTGAAGGACTCCCAGGTGGTGCAGGTTGTCCTGGACGGCCTCAAGAACATCCTCATCATGGCAGGAGACGAAGCCAGCACTATTGCCGAGATCATAGAGGAGTGTGGAGGTCTGTATTTAGCGGATGATTTCTGTGCGTTACGCTCCAGGTTTTTCTGGTTATTTTTTAATAATCTCCTCACTAATTTAAAGTTTTGTGTGTTCAACTGAGAAAAAAAAAAATTCCCTACCCCAAAGACAGGAGTGACACAGTTGTTTTATAATTTTTAATTTCTTAACCCTCTGAAACCCCCAAACGAAGCTGGGTTTGAATGGCATGTTACTTTTTAAGACATTTCCAGAACTGGAAACCTCAACATCAACAACAATATCAGTCCGTTACAATATTCTGTTATCTTCTAGTAAAATGATCTGTACATGCATGAAAGTCGTTGGTGTTCATGACTTTATGAAGAACTGATCGATACCGTGATGCACGGAATGACTTTGTTTACATTTTCACCTGAGTTCCGACTTACGGCGAAAATCAGCTTACGTAGATCAGTAGGAACGGGACTCTGATGTAAGCTGAGGACCCCCTTGTACATTTTTTAAATGGGGAAAAATAAACTGTACAGTAACCAGATTTTGTGAAAATCAAGTAAGATAAAAACAGCAGGTTTTTATCCAGATTTTTGCGCTTAAATTTGTTTGTTTTTCCAGACATTAACCCTCGTGTCGTCCTGCGGGTCAAAATTGACCCGTTTGAAAATGTGGAAAAATATATATATTTTCACACTGAAACTTCTGATGTCCACATTTTCAACATTTTTTGGGAAATGTTTGAACATGTTTTGGTGGGAAAAAAAGAAATGTTAAAAATGTTTCTTAAGAACATTCACAAAAAAATCTACCAAAATCCAGTGAATTTCACTGAATTTTGGTTGATTTTTCTGTGAATGTTCTTAAAGAAAATATTAGAAGTTTTACTGATATATATGGAATTACTTTAAATATTTCTAGGATTTTTTTTGGAAGATTTTTGCTCAATTTTTGAAAATATTTACAATAATTTTCTTGCCAAATTCGGGGGATTTTTTAAAATCAAACTTTTAAGGGAAACTTTTAAGGAATTATTGGAATTTTCTTCCTGAAGGTTTTGCAAATTTTCAGAAATGTGGTGAATTATTTTGCTGAATTTTTGGATTTTTTTCAGACAAGGAAACAATATTTATTGGTGCCCGTAAATGAGGACAACAGGAGGGTTAAAAGCATTACAATGAGTTTATGGGCAAGTTAAAAGTAGAAAATCCTATGATTGCTTGTATTTTTACAGGTACTTGCTGTGACTTTTTGAAAATATTTTTAAATTCATTTAGATTATATGAAGGATTATATATGATTATATATAAACTTGGTCATACTACACAGTTTTTTCTGTAGAGTTGTGGTGTCATGACTCTCAGAAACTGTTTGGGGTTCAGAGGGTTCTCAGCTTTGTTTGCTTGTGTCTCATTCTGTACTTGAACGGTGTAAACTGTAGCAGCGAGTTCATGTTGCGTTTGTCCTTGTTTTGACGTCCTTCAGGTTTGGAGAAGATAGAAAATCTGCAGCAGCATGAGAACGAGGATATCTACAAACTAGCCTTTGAGATTATCGATCAGTACTTTTCAGGAGATGATGTAAGTTCACCGCCAGTAAATTTTACCTCACGGTTTTCTTTTATTTTTTTCCTCCTCAGTCAACAACTTACTCCATTGCACTCCTGCATGATTTCTTGTTTTCAGATCGATGAAGATCCCAGCTTGATCCCTGAAACCACTCAAGGAGGAACCTTCAACTTTGATCCATCTTCCAACATGCAAACGAAGGAGTTTAATTTCTGAAATCCAGGATGTTTGGTTGAACCGGTTGCACGGGTACTCTGTAATCACCGCAGACATTCATCCATCTTTCCTCCAATCTGGCAACCTGGTACCGAAGGATTTACTTAGCATCACTTCAAAATGGAAACTCACCACTGAAGAGTTTACCCACCCCCACCTCTGCACTGTGGGGTGTTTTTTTTTTTCTTCTCCTCTTCTTCTTTTTAAAACGGTCATCCTTCACCAAACACTGCAACCTTTCATAGGAGTCCTGGTTATTCGACAGGCACCACCACCATCTGGCAACCCGCATCAGGAGGATTGTCAGTCTTCTCTGCTGCCAGTGCTTCTGAAAATCACACAAAAATAGAAGGAAGAAAAAGCCTTCGTGGCAAGATTTAATTGCCAAATGTCAAATCTTCACAAAGACAAAAAGAAAAAAAAAACCATACAAGCACATTTTCCGACACAAACACCCTAACATGCATATATACACACTTTTTGACACGTAGAATTTGTGTGCATACTTCTGTTAGGAGCCACATATCATTTACGGGGAAGAAATACTGCTGTTTGTTTGTGGTTTATTTTTGTGCTCTCCCCCCCGGATCGTCCTCTGGTGTTACTTCACCCACGCACACTGACGTACATCCACACACTTTAGTCACACGATTTCCTGATGACCAGGCACACCGATACCCCCTCTCTCACCCAGTTTAAAGAGTTAATCCCAGAGCTAAGCCATGATTAACCACGGACCCCCGCTGCCCTCCCAGGAGACTCCTGGGGCAGGTGGAGGGGGTGAAAGGGCTCTAAGGCAAAAAGAGGACTCCGTGGCAAACTGACTGACGGGACTTCTGACTCGATGACGTCACTTTTTTAACGTGACCTCTGTTGAATTATCAAACTTAAATGTTTAACAAAAAAAATCAACAAAAATGTGAAGAAAATGCCATAATTCTGTCTTTTTTTTTCAACACGTGCAACTGTAAGACCTGCTAACTGCCTGCTTCTGATTCAGCAGAGCGACAACATTAATTTTTTTCTTGTTTTAACGGATGTGAATACCTGTCACGGGAGGAAATGACCTTTTTGAGTGAAGACACAGAGACTTTAGAGAAGAGAAACACGTCAGCTGTAGCGTTTATCTCCCCCCAACAGGAACATCCGTTTTCTGCAGCGTGAGCTCGGGTCGTGATCCGCCGAACTGTTTGCTCCAGACTCCCCTGTAATGTGAAACTCAGAAAGGAGGGTCGGGGGTTTAACAAAAACAACTAAAATCGTTCTGAATTGCTTATCTGACCTTAAGGTTATTTAAATTTTTTTTTTTTTTTTTTTTAAAGAAAAATTGTGTCTTCAAACAGAAATCTTACTTTCATGTTTCAGCTTCTTCTGGTTGAGTCTGTGGAGCTTCCTTATGTCTGTTTTTACTTTTTTCTTTCGTTTCTTCAGTCTTATGCACATGTCTGAGAGGCATAATGATGTCTGCCTGCAGAAAGGGACCTATACTCATTGAAGACTAGACTTATATGAGGAGTACAGGTCCTGATCTTTAACTACTTTCGATGAAGAGGTCACATGTCATCACTCAATTTGAATAATTGTACAAAAAAACAAACATGATGTGTATCTCTCCTTGCCGTCTAATGAATATATGAATATATTTACATAAAGCCTGTACAAAGCTGCTGCAGCTGACAGTCATTGGATGGACGATAACTGTCAAAGATGGCTTGGGAGGGGTTTTTTTTTTTTTTTTGAAGCAATATTTTCTTTGTTTTATTGTTTTTATTTTTGACTTGCATATGTATTGTGATGACATGCTGATAAATTGGAACAGGCTGGTTTTTTTTGTTTTTTTTCCTCTTCGTAGTGGTGACGGGGCTGTTTAAAATGTACCGTCCCATGTCCCAGTCGGTGTGCGGGTTCGGGTTTAAGGTGTCGAACCTTAATCCCGACTCTAACCCTGGTCTCGAAGACTTTATGATCCCCCTGGTTGGCTGCTAACTACTTAGAAGGGGGTAAGAGCGGGGGCAGGGTCACACCGGGGTTTTAAATATTGGGTGGGGTTGTTACGAGCAGCCCAGGCTTGTTTTTGGGACTAGCTGTTTATTACTGAACAAAACTATAGAGAGGGTGTACAGTCATGAACTAGCAGACTAGACCGAGCCACTTTAAAGATTTACAATTTCGTTGCCTTGTATCCGAATTGGATACAAGCTTATGTTTGTTGCAAGATTTTTACTTGCTAATGAAAAGTTGTTTTAAATAAAATAATAGGAGAAAAGCAACAGACAGCGTTTTGGCCTCTGATTGTTTATATCTTTTTATAAATTTTAGATTGAATTCTTCTCTTTAAGGTGGCTCATTGATGCTTTCAACTCTTGTGCATATTAAAGACAAGAATGAGTTGAAAATCATTGTGCCTTTTGTTTTTCATTTCAACTAAAACTTTTAGGTTTTATTGAATAGAAAAGACTCAGAGCGACTGGAGAATCTTTAAAACGGGAGATGTGGCTGCAGTAAATGTGTAAGTCTCCTTGTTGATGGAGTTTGCCATGGGAATGGTCAATGCTGCTCTCTGCTGTTGAGAGTAACTGCTCCCCTCCGATCTTATTCACTGAACATTGTAACACAGCATTTCTCCCACTCATTACCTCCCCTCCTCCCCCCTTCCTCTCCCCGAACACAAACCATCATTGCCATATTTCAGTCGGGGGATTTTCACGTCTCCTCTCATCTCGCCCTCAGGACATGATCTGTGTTTCTGATCCTAACCAAAATAAACTTGCTGTTTAGCCGTTGGATCCTTCGTGCTTGCAAGTGTTGTGATTCACACATACTGTAGTGGTTTTAAGCTGTCAGAGTGCATGTGATTATCTTTTGCTGACGAGGGGGAAAAAAAGCGACCCATGTTTTTACCCCCTGAGCTCAGCTTTATAGTTTAACCCTCCTGTTGTCCTCATTTACAGGCACCAAAAATATAGTTTCCTTGTCTGAAAAAACATGTAAAAATTCAGAAAAAAAATTCCCCAAATTTCTGAAAATTTGCAAAACCTTCAGGAATATTTTTTTTTTAAATCGCCCAAATTTGGCAAGAAAATTCTTGTAAATATTTTCAAAAAAAATGAATAAAAATCTTCCAAAAAAAATCCTAAAAATATCTGAAGTGATTCCATATATATCAGTAAAACTTCTATTTTCCAAAATCCAGCGGATTGATTTTTTTTGTGAATGTTCTTAAGAAACATGTTTAATATTTCTTTTTTTCCACCAAAAAAATGTTAAGAAATTTCCCAAAAATGTTGAAAATGTGGACATCAGAAGTTTCTCTGTGGAAATAGTTTTTTTTCCACATTTTCAAACTTTAAACCAGGTCAATTTTGACCTGCAGGACGACAGGAGGGTTAAGATCCACATCACCTCCTCTTTTTAGGTTATCTTATCAGAAAGAAATGGAATGTGCTGTTCCTCCTGTCTGTGGATCGTCCTTCACAGGTCGGATCGATCGACAACGAACCACAGGACGATCCTCTTGATTCTGGATCTCAATTCTTCTCTTCCTTTCTGATGTTTGAATTTAACCCATAGCAGAGTTATTTCCTGGAGAGGTGACACTTTTTCACTGCCGAGGAGTGGATACTTGGAGTAGCTCGTTGTGTTCTGTTTGTTTCCACTAGCCAGATCCATGTGTGTGTGTTGGCTGGCAGGCAATGATTAACTTGGCCTGCAGATAGTGAATTTGGGTTTCCCGTGGGGTCTGTTTAAAAAGCCCCCAAAAAAGTGCAAAAGACGATAACAGGCTTCCAAGTGGAACATTAATCCTGCTTGACCCAGATGGAGTTGCAGCAGGTTTACTGTGTAGCAGTTGTGTTATGGTTATTTTACTGCAATTCTGAGGGGGGCGCGCTACCAAAGCAAACTGTAAATTAAAATGATAAAGTCCTCAAGGCCACATTTTTAGGATCAATGTACAACTGAGGGACTTTTGAAGTCCATGGGATGTATCTTTCATACATACTTTTTTTTAAGTCAGGTTTTTTTATGATCATGTCTTAACAAATTCATAATTAATTATTATGGAAACAATCACTTATTAATAAAAAATGACTGGATATCACTACAATGTCAACTAAATAACCGCCTGAATTTAATACCAGCCACCTTCTAATGAGCTAAACAATAATAAAATGAGCTGATTCAGAAATAGTTTGGATTGTGTTCTTTTATTAAGTTGAGATAATCATGACAAATATTTCTTTTTTGGCAATATATCACATTTTATATGGAGAATAACAAATCCCTTTCCACTAAGTTCCTCATTCCAAAAACACCTCTCCAGGAAGTGTGTTAATTCCAGATCACATGACCTGCTCCACATGATGTCATTTCCTCCTGAAGAACAGACTGGCCAGACTCCAAGGCTTTCTGACTTATTTAATATAATAATTAATTTAATGACAGTGCTCTCCTCCGTGTATGCAAATGTTCCTCCAGAACAATTCGTCCTCCACTTTTCTGAGTGAACACAGTTGCTTCATCCTGTTCTTAGCTCTGCCCAAAACGATTGTGATTAGTTTAACCCTCCTGTTGTCTTCATTTACGGGCACCAAAAAATATTGTTTCCTTGTCTGAAAAAAATCCAAAAATTCAGCAAAAAAATTCCCCAAATTTTGGAAAACCTTCAGGAAGAAAATTCCAATAATTCCTTAAAAGTTTCCCTTAAAAGTTTTATTTAAAAAATAAAAAATTCCCCCAATTTTTGCAAGAAAATTCTTGTAAATATTTTCAAAAAATTTGTAAAAATCTTCCAAAAAAATCCTAAAAATATCTAAAGTTATTACATATATATCAGTAAGACTTCTGATATTTTCTTTAAGAGCATTCACATAAAAATCAACCAAAATCCAATGAAATTCGCTGGATTTTGGTTGAGTTTTAAGTGAATATTCTTAAGAAACATTTTTTTTTAAATTTTTCCCACCAAAAATGTTCAAAGATTTCCCCACAATGTTGAAAATGTGGACATCAGAAGTTTCACTGTGAAAATATATTTTTTTCCCACATTTTCAAACTTTAAATTGGGCCCACTTTGACCCGCAGGATGAAACAAGGATTAAAGAAATACAAACTGGCCTGTTGGGTGCAAGTCAAACGATTCTACACAGTGTTGCATCAGTGCTAAAGAATGGTCTGACCGTGCCAGACATTATTTACATAGTTTTAAATCACAAAATGATATATTAAACCTGAGCACAGATGATACACCGGCCTTCTGGTGTCAAACTCTGCACAGTGACTTTCTATCTCATAATTATGACTTACTATCTCATAATTATAAGATAGCATGTGACTTTTATATTTTTTTGTTAAGTGGTGGAAACGGGCTTCCATACTAAGGTGACACCAACAGCCGAAACCAAACTCCTCCTATGTTTCGTGTTCGTTCCATTAAAGCAGATTGTGATTCTGATTGTTCGAGCAGTGACTCCATCTGCGATCGATTATTGTGGCCTTGCGATCACGTGATGCTATTTTCCCCCCTACTTCCGTAAATAAGCAGCAGTGGCGCCAGCAGCTTCAGTAGAAAGTGAAAACACACACGGACGGTCTACCACAGCTCTCTTCCATGGTCACACCGTTAACCGGGAGCCGTTAACGACTCCAGAACCTGACAGGTGAGTTTAACGGACGCGTTAGCAGCCTTCTTATGTAGCCGTTAAACTTTGTTTCCGGTTAAAATAAAGCAAGTTAGCGCGGATTAGAGCGACTTTTCCCAGAGGATCAGTCTAGCAGCAGCTCGTCTCGCTTCTCTGTGTTGTGTCAGCTGGACTGTTTGCTGAATAATGTCTTTGGGACAATAGCAAACGTTAAAAAGCGAACTAACTGTGTCCGTTTAACGGTTTCTGTGGCTGTCCCGGGTCTGCTGGCTGTTTCACCTCACACAGGTGGACGGGAGAATTAGCGTCGGTTTAACAGCGCTGTTACAAAACATTAAAACCTCTGTGACCTGGCTCTGGACACTTTCAACACCCAGTAAGTCTGTTTTCACAGAAACCCTTAAGTCCTCTGGGTACAAAACTGTTTTCAGCAACAACAGGTTTAGTCAGATCAACATCTCTCACTGATTTAAAAAGTTTCTGTTTGACTTCCAAGTAAGTTTCATTTGAATTCTGAGGACACCAGGATTTATCCCTGAGACCCGAGCCATTCATTTATGTCCTCTGTAGTGGATATCTATCTATCTATCTATCTATCTATCTATCTATCTATCTATCTATCTATCTATCTATCTATCTATCTATCTATCTATCTATCTATCTATCTATCTATAGTCTATCTATCTATCTATCTATCTATAGTCTATCTATCTATCTATCTATAGTCTATCTATATCTATCAATCTATCTATCTATCTATCTATCTATCTATCTATAGTCTATCTATAGTCTATCTATCTATCTATCTATCTATCTATCTATCTATCTATCTATCTATCTATCTATCTATCTATCTATCTATCTATCTATAGTCTATCCATCTATAGTCTATCTATATCTATCTATCTATCTATCTATCTATCTATCTATCTATCTATCTATCTATCTATCTATCTATCTATAGTCTATCTATCTATTGTCTATCTATCTATCTATCTATCTATCTATCTATCTATCTATCTATCTATCTATCTATCTATAGTCTATCTATCTGTAGTCTATCAGATAGTGGTGTGTATATATGCGTATGTGTGTGTGTATGTATATATATATATATATATATATATATATATATATATATATATATATATATATATATATATACACACACATACACATATATACACATAAAATTGAAAATGATAAAAAACCAAAACTGATGATGTATTTTTGCAACAGTAGACTTTACAGGGCTAAAATACTGGCTGATACTATGTACGTTGGTGGGAATTAATTTGTGTAAATGACTATTTATTAACAATATAGTCTGAAAGAATATTTAGTATTCTAGCAGCAATATTAGAATTTACTCTTAGGCAATACTAGGGCTGTATATGCCTAGTATCTGTGCTTTTTTCCCTGTTTACTGTAGGCTGGGGTTTGGCTATTGTGTGAAACATGATCAAACCCCTATTTCCCATCATTAGTGTCAACAGATGAAACATCTTTACATGCAGCGGTCAGCAGCGTTTTCCTGCCTCACAATGAGCCTTTAGGGGGAAGACTACAGGACATTATCGGTCCATGTAAACAGGAAAAGCAGTGAATCTGTGTTTCCTTATTTGACAGAAAGGTCTGCGTTTTTCTGCTACGTCTCATTATTTCACAACAAAAATGTCCGTTCTGTGTGAGTACATGAACGCCAAATTAGCAAAACTGATTTTAAAAATGTTTCCTTGTCATATTGACGCTAGGGAGTTTTCTTTGGCTCTGCCTAAAACTTCTTTTGGGTGTGTCTAAAATTCCTCTATGCAGGAAAAAACTCTAATCAGTCATGGAAAGAATAGTTAGTTCTCTTCCATAAGGAAAAATAACAATACCACAGTGTTAAAACGCGCCATCACATGTCCGTCATTCAGAATCTTTTCAAGCAAGTAACAAAAAAATGTGTTTTAATCCATCTTAATCCAGTAAAATTGACCCTGTCAGTGTTTGTTATTATTCAACCTTTTTGTTGCTTTATTATTTTGAATCATGGTCGGTTTAATGTAGAATATTTGACAAGAATTTACAAAAAAAAACTTGTTCATGTCAAAGTGAAAACAGATTTATTTATTCACCCCTTTTATAGTGACTCACCTGATCACTTACAGTGAAGACAGCGACTGTTTTACCGTATTTAACAGAAATCTGTGTCTTTATTTCTGACTATTTGATGAATAAAAATGCATATTCTGTAAAGTGTCTTGAGACAATTTGACCTGTAGTTGGCACTATATAAATAAAATTGAATTGAATAGAGTATCCCAGAGTAAATGAAACCCCAAATAATAAAATTAGCCTAAAAATCATTTTTTGTTCTCAATTCTTATTGTTTCGGTGTTGGGGATTTTCCTTTGGACTTGGCTAAAACGTCTTTGAGAAGTACTGAAATTTTCTCTAAGCATAAAAATCCCTGATGGTTAAAATTTATATATTATTTTTCATCTTATTTGCCATCTGTTGGTGCCTTCTAGCTGTTCTCCAGAAGTCTCCTAAATAATTTGGGAGCTGAAACCAAGACGTAACTCTTAGCGATGTTCATGCATCTCACATGATGTTAAGTCTAAGAATTTTCACTCGTTTAAAAGCGTTTCTCCAAGGAGCTTTTCACGTAGCACCCCTTATCTGTTTATGCTAATGTTGAACCTCATGACCCAGCTTCTAATCTCCTCTGAGATCATGTGTGGGTTTACCTTAGTTGCCTACTAAGCTTTACATCACTGGGGTAGCTGTGGCTCAGTGGTTAAAGCTTTGGGCTGCTGAACAGAAGGTCGAAGGTTCAAGGTCTATTTATTTATTTATTTATCAAGGGAGGACATTTTACGTCCCATTTTGTGTCTAATTTTTGTCATTTTATGTCTCGTTTTTGTCATTTTATGTCTCAATTTTGTCGTCAACATCATCAAACAGCTTTCCTAAAGAATGAGTAGAGTAAAGCTATGTCCTGTCTTCTATTTTTCATATTTTCATGACGTTGTTAACCTTGATTGATTGTCTCACTCTACCTCATGCAACCCTGTTATGCATATTATCAAGATAAGACAAATTCTTTTTAGTTTTTTCTTTGCTTTTTTCCATCAGTAAGTTTGTCCGGCGGGCGAAAAAGCTAACATTAGTATGGATTTGCGACCCCGTTACTGTGATTAGAGTAGAGAAGAGTAAATGACACATAAAACATGGAATAAAAGTACTACCATTGATGTGGAAGCTGAGCCAATCAAGCCTTTGATAGTTTATTACCTATTATTGATGAATATGTTGCAGGAAATCGTAAAAGAAAAGGTTTGTTTTTCAAAAATTTTGAAGCCCAAATGTCCTCCAGTTCTGGAATGATCCTTATAATCTATTGATCCTTGGGGGATTGATAGTGTATATATGTTAGCTTTACTGTGAAACTTGTGACAGCACCGAATTATGTAGTTCTTCTTCTCCCAGCTGAGACTGTTGTATTAATAAGTGTCTGTTCTGTGTGTATTTTCACACCGGCTCACCGCAGTGACTGCAGCAGCTTTGGCAGCCTCACGTCCATCCAGACCGTCCCCCTGCCCTCGTCCCCTGCCCTGCCGTCAGACTGAAGTTCATCCCTCCAACCTGCCGTCCCTGCTGCAGAATCACAGCGAGCACATCATGGTGGATGTAACCAAATGGCCCCTTTTCAGCCTGATGGGGCCTCAGGAGCTTTCAACCATCCGGAAAGCGTGCGTGTTTGGAACGTCCGCCAATGAGGCCATCTACATCACCAACGATGACGAGGTGAGGGGTCCAAAGGGAAAGTCATGCCAGGGATGATGTAAGGGGTTTAGGTTGTTTGGAGAAGTTACGTGGTGCATAGCTAAGAGGGAAAGGACATTTTTGGGTTGTTTTAGCTGTAATCACATTTAATTTAGATCACTATAATTTTCTTAAGCACCCTCTGGAGCTTCCATAAAAGCTGCTGTTAAATTCTGTTCACACCACATTCACATGAACTTGTAAAAGAGGAAAAGCACGCATGTTAGGAAATCTATGACAGAGGATGCTTAGACTGCATTATATTTTTAAAAACAGTGAAGTAACGGTGAGATGACTCTTTTGATGATTATACCTGAATACTAATGAAAATCCCAAATTCAGTATCTCAGAAAATTAGAATATTACTTAAGACAGATACAAAGAAGGATTTCTAGAAATGTTGGCCAACTGAAAAGTATGAATATGAAAAGTCTGAGCATGTACAGCACTCAATACTTAGTTGGGGCTCCTTTTGCCTGAATTACTGCAGCAATGCGGCGTGGCATGGACTCGATCAGTCTGTGGCACTGCTCAGGTGTTATGAGAGCCCAGGTTGCTCTGATAGTGGCCTTCAGCCCTTCTGCATTGTTGGGTCTGGTGTATTACATCTTCCTCTTCTCCCCCACATTTTTGAATGGGTTTTGTTTCACAATCCTCTCCAGGGTGCGGTTATCCCTGTTGCTTGTCCACTTTTTTCTATCACATCTTTTCCTTCCCTTCGCCTCTCTATTGATGTGCTTGGACACAGAGCTCTGTGAACAGCCGCCTCTTTAGCAATGACCTTTTGTGTCTTGCCCTCCTTGTGCAAGGTGTCAATGGTCGTCTTTTGGACGACTGTCAGGTCAGCAGTCTTCCCCATGATTGTGTAGCCTACTGAACTAGACTGAGAGACCATTGAAAGAGAAGTCCTTTATAAGTCCTTTATTTCTGCCTCTGCAGGTGTTTTGAGTTAAATAGCTGATTAGAGTGTGGCACCAGGTTTCTTCAATGTTGAACCTTTCCACAATATTTTAATTTTCTGAGATACTGACTTTGGGATTTTCATTAGTATTCAGGTATAATCATGAAAATTAAGAGAAGTAAACATTTGAAATATATCAGTCTGTGTGTGATGAATGAAGATAATATACAAGTTTCACTTTTTGAATGGAATTACTGAAATAAATAAACTTTTTCATGATATTCTAATTACATGACCAGCACCTGTATATTAACCCGTCCAGAATGACTTGAAAATGATCCATATTTATGGAAAATTAGTACAGAATGACATTAAATTTGTCCTAAATGGCTTTAAAATTATCCCATAGACACAAAAATGATCCAAAATGACGAGAAAAGATCCAAGCTGACATAAAACTTGTTGAAATTGACAAGAAAATTGTAGATTTAATACTGAACACATGCTGGAGTCAGATGAGAAATACCCTCCAGGCTCATCCTGCTGTCACCTCTGTATCAGTGCTGTTATTATATCTTGGCTTGGTGCTACCAGACCTCCACCTCCACCTCCTGCTGCTGCTGCTGTTTGTGTGTCTGGAAGGTGACCTGTTACCTACTCAGCTGACTGCTCTCTGTTTAGCTGTGCTTATCACTGATCCACATTACATATTTTCTCCGTCCACGCTCAGGTGTACGTGTTTGGGCTGAACTGCAGCAACTGCTTGGGAACAGGAGACAGCCAGAGCACAATAGTGCCCAAGAAGCTGGACTTCCTGAGTGGCAGGAAGGTGGTCAGCCTGAGCTATGGCAGCGGACCCCACATCCTGCTGGCCACAGAGGGTTAGCTTCAACAGAACATGTAATCCTCCTCTTCACAGTTGGATTAGAAAGTGCAGCAGATTGACTAATCTCTGTGTGTTTCAGATGGAGAGCTGTTTGCCTGGGGCCATAATGGCTACAGCCAACTGGGAAACGGCACGACCAACCAAGGCGTCGCTCCAGTGCTGGTGTCGGCCAACCTGCTCAATAAGAAGATCACAGAGGTGGCCTGTGGCTCGCACCACTCCATGGCTCTGACCGACTCGGGGGAAGTGAGTGTCCAGGGCTAAAAAAAACCCAAAAAGAGTACTTTTATCATGACAATGTTCTGCATAGAGCGCTACTGAAGAACATTTGAAACCTCTATAATGACACGGTCAGGTTAACCCTCCTGTTGTCATCCCATAATTCCTGAAAAGTTTTCCGTAAAAGTTTTATTTTAAGAAAAATCCCCCAAATTTGGCAAGAAAATTCTTGTAAATATTTTCAAAAAATGAGTAAAAAATCTTCCAAAAAAATCCTAAAAATATCTCATTTGATTACATATAAAACTTCTAATATTTTCTTTAAGAACATTCACAAAACTGTGAAAATATATATTTTTTCCACATTTTCAAACTTTAAAACGTGTTAATTTTGACCCGCAGGACGACACGAGGGCTGAACTTATTTTGAATTTTCTTGTAAAATTCAACTCAAAACAAGATAATTTCAAGATTGTTTGACTTAATAAGATATTTCAGATGCATTGTCTAAAACAAGTCCCTCCATCTGCTGAAATGTCTCTTGTTAATTTCATTTATCTTAAATCGAGAGGGATGAGACATTTTGACTAAAAATAAGACAAATAGACTTGGTAAGATTTTGAGTTTTTGCACTGCAGTCAGATTAATTGAGGAGATGAGTAATAGTCAAGCCCAGTAACCATTTCAAAAAGTGTCCTGCTTTCACAGCTTTTCATAGAATCCCTCTCTATCATTTGGTGTCTCACTTTTTAACTTCTTTTCTGCAGGTGTATGCGTGGGGCTACAACAACTGTGGTCAGGTGGGTTCGGGCTCCACAGCGAACCAGCCGACGCCCCGCAGGGTGTCCAGCTGCCTGCAGAACAAGCTGGCCGTCAGCATCGTCTGCGGTCAGACCTCGTCGCTGGCAGTCGTGGATAATGGAGAGGTGAATGTTTCATTTGTACTCGGAGCTATGAATATATAAAATGATATCCTGCTCTGACTGCAACAACTCTCATGTGTCTGTGCAGGTGTACGGCTGGGGCTACAATGGCAATGGGCAGCTCGGACTTGGAAATAACGGGAACCAGCTCACTCCCTGTCGACTTGTGGGTCTGCAGGGTTTATGCGTGCAACAGGTGAATCTCAGTGCACATGCATGTATAAAACATACACAGAACTCCAGTGAGAATCTGTCTGTTTTTAGGTTTCCTTGATTTCGTTGTTGTTAATGGGGAACCAAGCGAGCGGGTGATTGTTGCATCGTGGCCCAAATAACTTTGCAAAACATCTCAAGTTTAGTTCAGTTGTTTATACTGAAGCTCGTGCACAACCACCAAGCACATATCTTTTAGGTACCGCTTCTTCTGTGGTTCTCTCACAACAGTAACATTCAGTAGGTAACATTACGCTCGTGCGCCCTCTACTGGAGAAACCGTATAACAACAATATAACATTGTAATAATTACTGTCCACAGTATACTTGTACATTTAACAAGCCTTGGTATAACATTTAAACCAATAATATTAAATCCCAGTATACCACAGTGATGTTTTGCCCGTTTTGTGGGTAACATATGAACCGATTGACGCGGTTTTGGTTTTCGTGTGGTCGGTCTTTAGAGTGTTTAGATGTCGCAGCTCAGACCGACAGAGTGCATTAGCCGCTCCTCGTCGTCACTTCCGGTTATACCCCGGAGTTGGGACATTCCCTTTCCGGTTACTTTTTGGTGTTGATTATGACCTTTAAAGCTTTGTGGAGCTCTATCCAAAACAGTTGAACCACTGGGCACTCCCAGAAGATATGCCAGTAACTGGCTTCTTGGTGTCCACACTGTCTCCAGCATGTTGCTACCCCACCACTGAAGTGTGCTTTTTGTTTTGGAGTAATGAAGAAACGGACCAAGCATTTCCACCCAAACTCACGCCACGCACAGGAGCTGGTGTATTTCCATTGAGAACAGCATATGCTCAACCAATCTTCATTCAGTATTACTGTATTACTCTCTCGCTCCCATTTTTCTTTAACATAATCTGTACTGTGGGGCTTTTTAGACATCAGGCTTTTATAGGTTCGAGAGATGACACCTCTATTTGATTTACCTTGATAAGCATCAATGAGAATAGCCAGTATCGGGTCACCAAAATCTGTTTCCTTTTTGATGTTGTGCTCAAAATGATTACGTACCTGAAGAAATCTATAAAAGTCAATTCTTTCAAGATTATATTCCTCCCTCAATTTTTCAAAGGTTTTAAATTGTCCTTTTTCTGTAAGACAGAGATATGTTGTTATTCCTTTCAAAATCCATGATTTAAATCCCTTATCTAATACATTGGGTTTAAACTCAGGGTCATGGGCACACCACTGGATTATTTGTAATTTGTTGCTTAATTTATATTCTTCTTTTACCGTGCTCCAAATTTTTAGCTGTGTTTTGATCCATGGGTTTTGTATTTCGTCAATAAGTTTTACTAATTGTTTGTGTGCAAGTGCTGCTTGTATTGGGGGGTCAGTCATAATTGAGAGTTCAATGTCTTTCCACCGAGCTTGAAAAGATGGATTACACAAGTTAATTAGTGGACGAAACTGGGCTGCATAAAAATAATCTTTAAAGTTTGGTAGTGCCATTCCCCCCTGCTCTTTTGGGAGCTGTAGTGTTTTAAGCCTGATCCTGGGTTTCTTACCTTGCCAAATAAATCTGGAAAGAATTTTGTTCAGTTCAGAAAATTCTTTTTTTGAGATTTCTACAGGTAGGGCTTGGAATAAAAAGAGATAGCGTGGAAGGATATTCATTCTAACACTATCAATTCTATGACTAAGACCAAGGAAAGAGATTTGGTTCCATCTGTGTGTGTCTTTTTTAATTTTTGAAAAGAGGGGGCCATGGTTTATTTCTGTTAATGTTCGAAGTCTCTTTGGTAAGTTTATTCCTAAGTATTTTAATGAGTCTCGGTCCCAAGTAAAATGAAATTTTTCCCTAAGTTGCTTTGTGGGTTGATAGTGGATACATAAAATTTGCGTTTTGTTTAAATTTAATTTATATCCAGAATAATTACCGAATGCTTCCAGCAGATCCATTAATTGGGGTAGTGAATTATGGGGATTACTTAAAAAAACTAAGATGTCGTCAGCATATAGTCCTTTGATGCAAATGCCTTTTGTCTTAACCATTGAGCAAGGGGTTCTATATACAGAGCAAAAAGTAGGGGTGAGATTGGACATCCCTGTCTCGAACCACGTTCCAGTTTAATAGGATCTGAGAGATATCCATTTATCTTTATTCGAGCTGTGGGTTTGCTGTATAATGTACGTATACCTTTAATAAATATATTGTCCAAGCCAAATCTCTGTAGAACTTTATAAAGGAAAGACCAACTTACTGAATCAAATGCCTTCTCGGCATCTAGACTAACCAAGCAGGCTTCCATATTATTTTGTTGGATATGATGTATGATATGTAGTGATTGTCTGATGTTGTCATGTGTCTGTCTTTGGGAGATAAATCCAGTCTGATCTTTATGTATAAGGTGAGGAAGTATCTTCTCTAGTCTTCTGGCGAGGATGGATGTGTATATTTTATCGTCAACATTTAATACTGAAATAGGTCTGTATGAACTACACTCCAATTTATTTTTACCCTCCTTGGGAATTACTGAAATCACTGCCTCGCTCCAGGATGGTGGCATTTTAGCGTCTACCAAGGTCGTGTTACACGCTCGGAGGAGTACTCTTAGTATTTCAGCCTTAAAAACCTTAAACCATTCTGAGGAAAACCCATCAGGACCTGGCGATTTGTTTGTTTTCAAGGTTGAAATGGCTTTATTTAATTCTATCTCAGTTATAGGGGCCGTCAATATTTTATTTTGTCCTTCTGATACAGTAGGTAAATTGATGAATTTTAAAAAGTTTTCAATTCGCTGTTCATTTTCCAATTGGGGTTGTGTATATAAACTTTTATAGTATTTGGTAAATTCATTTAATATTTTGTCTTGTTTATACTGTATAGTTTTAGTAAGTCTATCCTTTATTTTGTATATTGTGTTGTCTGCCTGTTGCTTTTTTAATCTTCTGGCTAAAATTTTTAGTGACTTAGTTCCTGACTCGTAGTGACTTTGTTTTGTGAATATCATCTTTTTTTGAATTTCCTCCGTATATACTTCATTTATTTTGTTTCTAATTTCTTTTATCCTGGTTAATATTTCTTGCTTTTGTTGTATTTTATGTCATAAACGTGAATTTAACGTGTGACATGTAACTTTTTAAGATATACACCACTGTTCAAAAGTTTTGGGGTCATCCAGGCAACTTCATGCGTTCCATGAAAACTCCCACTTTTATCCATGTTCTAACATAATTACACAAGGGTTTTCTAATCATCAATGAGCCTTTCAACACCATTAGCTAACACAATGTAGCATTAGAACACAGGAGTGATGGTTGCTGGAAATGTTCCTCTGTACCCCTATGGAGATATTCCATTAAAAACCAGCTGTTTCCAGCTACAATAGTCATTTACCACATTAACAATGTCTAGACTTCTTGTAAAAAAAAACTGCTTTTCTTCTAAAAATAAGGACATTTCTAAGTGATCCAAACCTTTAAACAGTGGTATATGTAGTCCAAAATGTGAAAGGTTATAAAGAGAACACACCAAATCATTCTCTGTCAAATCAGCATTTTTCAGCATTAAAAATCTGCACTGAAGGATTTAAGATGTCATTTAAGTGTTGGGATAACCGTTAAAATTCTTGCTGCAGCAAAATAACTTTCTCATTTGAGACATGAATATTCCACACAGAAAATGTGAAAAAAAACTTTTATGGAAAGAGAGATTAATAGATTCACTGGGACAAAGAACAGATGGAAACAGTGGATACTAAAAAAGAATAGCAGATAATAGTGTCACTTTGAAGTTTAATTATACATTGAAGCTCCATTTCCTGCAAGTCATCCTTTGCTTCACAAAAATAGCTGAATTAACTTTTGGTTAAACATGAATGCTGAGGCAGAGTTTGCTCTTAGGTTTAATTATTCAAATTACCAACACAGACCCTTTTAAGTTGCAGGACCTCCGAGTGTGATCAGATCTTGCACTTTTTAGTTTACTTTTCAGTTTGCCAGAGCAATAGAAACCCAACTGAACCTAGTTGAGTTTTTGTTCACTTTATTCTTCTGCGTTTATCAAGACGTCAGCAAAAGTGTGTTTTCAAATTTGGCATCCTTTATAGGATAAGTAACAGATACATTTAGTAAAGCACCCAAAGCTGAATGTGATACTGTGTGTTGTCTCACAAAGCATCAAAAATCATAAAATTTACAGTTTAAAAAACAGCAAATTTGCTTGTCTTTTTATGTTCACTGCAAAAACTCTAAATCTTACCGTCTATTTGTCATATTTTTAGTCAAAATGTCTCATCCCACTCGATTTAAGATAAATTCACTTAACAAGTGACATTTCAGGGAGAGGGGGCATTTTTCCTGTGTAGTCAGACTAATCCATTTCCATTTTACCTGGTTGGCATGTTAAAATGGTGGGTTTGACATCTAAAGTTTCTTTTTTTCTCCTCTCTAGATCGTCTCAGGCTATGCCCACTCCTTGGCGCTGACCGACGAGGGGCTGCTTTATGCTTGGGGTGCCAACACATATGGACAACTGGGCACCGGGAACAAGAGCAACCAGCTGAGCCCAGTTCAGATCATGACTGAGAAAGAGAGGTGAGAAAAAGTAGCGACACACACCACAAACAGAATAAATCCGCCTGTCACTGCACCACCGCTGACTGTCTTCTCCTCTGTGGGTTCTTGAACAGGATCGTAGAAATCGCTGCCTGTCACTCCACCCACACATCAGCTGCTAAGACCCAGAGTGGTCAGGTGTACATGTGGGGGCAGTGCAGAGGTCAGTCCATAGTGCTGCCTCACCTCACGCACTTCACCTGCACCGACGATGTCTTTGCATGCTTCGCCACCCCTTCGGTGATGTGGAGGCTCCTTTCCATGGGTAAGAATGGGGCTCTTATGCCCGAAAATGGTAGTAATTATTCAGTAGGGATGAACGATATTCACAGTTCTTGAGGATATTTTTCAATCCATCGTTCTGGTACCGTTATGTGCACATACGTCTTTCCTGCAGTATTGTTTGCATATTATTACTCCACCAAGGAACAGCGGAGTTCTGTCACGACCGGTGTATGTTCATCTGTCTGTCTGTCTGTCTGTCTGTGTGCAACATTACTCAAAAACAGACCGAAGGATTTGGATGAAATTTTCAGGAAAGGTCAGAAATGACACAAGGACCAAGTGATTAGATTTTGGCAGTGATGCAGCTTATAGTCTGGATCCACGGATTTGTTAAAGATTTCTGCATCATCGTGAGATAGCGTCACTGTTACCTTGACAACAAGTGAACACTACATCAGCTGCCTGCTGACAATCACATGATTGCGATTCTACTACTAAGTCCCACTTTTTGGGACTTTGTAGTAGAATCTGTTGGAAATGAGCCAAGGAACAGCTGATTAAATTGTGGGGGTGTTTCTGAATCCCATCAATTCCCGCCGCCTGCTACATATTTAGGTCACGTGATTTGGTATCCGTACATAACGTACACATGCAGAACACACACCTGTACTCAGCGCAAGATCATTTTGTTTGTGGGTACATCTATATTAAATGGAAACATTCTATGGTGGCGTGATTTCTGTCACAGACTTTTTCAAGATTTCAGCCGTCGGAAATGATACGACGACTGAGCAGCCTTGGAGGAGGACTGAGCTCTCTGAGGGCTTTTCTTGTTTTAGCTACTCTTATCATGATGGTCCACTGGCAGGTGCAGACATAAGATGTAATGCTTCCTAAATGTTCACACAATCAGGTAAATTAATAAATCTACTTGCATGTACTCACATGCCGTATTTCTTCTTATGTAATAGCGTAAACTCTTATTCAGGAAGACATTATCTGCCCATGTGGATATCATCATGACAAAACAATTACAACAAAAAGACAATAAGAAACACTGGAATAAAAATTTACATTTAAATAAAGCCATGATTGTTGAGACATAAATGTTAGCTGTGATGGTTAGCCTGATTTAGTAAGTCTCTGCCACTTCAGGTCTATAAGTTAAATAGAAAAAACTTTGGTGCCACAGAGGTGTGAAATCAGTCTAAAAATGTATGGTAGTATAAGTAGGGTTAGTAATTTGTAGTATAGTTGTATAAAATGCAAAACATAAGCGCTGTTGCTTGTGCAGGCCTTTGGAAATTGGAAAAAGAAGAGTCTCTTTTAGGTAGTTTTGTTAATTGAAAGACATTTGTTGTTCCTTTCTAGAGGAATTTTCATGAATCCAACTCTTCATTAACCCCAGCTTGCATTCCTTTTTTTACAGTAGATCTTTTGAGTGCTGCTAAATCACAATAACAACAGTTCTGCTCTGTTCATGTGACTTTAAGCCAGCGTGCACAAAAGGAGCTGAAATGATTCATTAAACCTCTGATTCTCCTGTTGTGACATATGAAAATGTCTGGTGCAGAAAAAGTTCCTGGAACTGTGTTGAACTGCTTACCAGGAGACAAACTGCTGACCCGCTGTGCACTTTAGCTCACACTAGATTAGCATTTAGTTGTAATAAATGTGATCCATATTACAGGGTTAGTTGGAGAAACAGGAGATTATTACTTCTAAAATAAAGCACGTAGGAAACCGGTGATGCTTCCTGTCTGAGTTGCAGAAAGACGAGTGCTTAAAGCCGCTGCTGCAGTTTTCTTTCCTTCAGCTTGATGTTTATGTGCCGGTTTCCTCCCTCCAGAGCACGACGACTTCTTGACCGTGGCTCAGTCTCTGAAGAAGGAGTTTGACAACCCAGAGACAGCTGACCTCAAGTTCTGCGTTGATGGCAAATATATCTATGTCCACAAAGCGGTTCTCAAAATCAGGTCAGGATTCAATACTACAAAGCAGAAAACTGTCACAAGAACATATATGATCAGTATTCGCAAAAGCTGGATCTGTTCTACATGTGGTGCTGTGCAGGTGTGAACACTTCAGATCAATGTTCCAGTCCCACTGGAATGAAGACCTGAAGGAGGTGATTGAAATAGACCAGTTCTCCTACCCCGTCTACCGCTCCTTCCTGGAGTTCCTCTACACCGACAACGTGGAGCTGCCTCCTGAAGACGCCATCGGTGAGACTCACACACACTTAGCAGGATGATCTCTGCTGCCACATCAGTGTCATTATTAAACGTTCATTCTTACGCTGTTTTCAGGGCTGCTGGATCTGGCAACGTCATATTGTGAGAACCGCCTGAAACGTCTGTGTCAGCACATCATCAAGAGGGGAATCACGGTGGAAAACGCCTTCTCTCTGCTGTCTGCTGCTGTGCGTTACGATGCAGAGGTCAGTCTTCACCGACAGTCTACAAACCATCATCTGTTTCCATGGACACAATAGATAAAGGTCTATTTATCTTGACATTTACATCTAGAACAGCTTTTCCAGATTAAAGTTAGGACAAAATCTGCACTTCTTTAGTCCAGTAAGGAAGAAAAAAATACTTAAAAAACAGTATATCAAAAAAAAAAACAAGCTTATTTATTCTCTTACTGAGAATTTGATAAGATTGATTCCACTGAAGTTTGTTTGATCAATATGAAGCTTCAGCTAGCATTTGGTTAGCTTAGCATCAAGTCTTCTGATTATTTACCGAAGTTAAAGTGCCAGTAAAGCTGTGTAAAAATACTCAACAAGTAAAAGTCCCAAATGAAAACTTGTACTTGTAAAAAAAACTTGTAAAAAAAACACAGAAGGTGCAAAATGTAGTAAAAAACATAAAGTAATTATATTTACATATAATTTCACACACCAGATATTTATGACATGTATTCAAGTGATTAATGGACAATAACCAAATCAGTTTTCAGTTTTTGGACTTTTATTCAGTATCTTTGACTTTTGGGGCAAATATTGGATCATTTAAACTTTTATTGAAATGAAACTGTGTGACAGGTTTAGAAGTGAAAATCACTATATTGTGGAGTTGTTCACAACTAATAGACATCAGAAATGTAACCCAAACTACACACTGCTTTTTAAACAGAGGGCACCAAAAATCCAGTGAATTTCACTGGATTTTGGTTGATTTTCATGTGAACGTTTTTAAAAAAAATATCAGAAGTCTTACTGATATATATGGAATCACTTTAGATATTTTTAGGATTTTTTTGGAAGATTTTTAAAAAAAATTTGAAAATATTTACAAGAATTTTCTTGCCAAATTTGGGGGATTTTTAAAAAATAAAACTTTTAAGGAATTATTGGAATTTTCTTCCTGAACGTTTTGCATATTTTCAGAAATTTGTTTCCTGAATTTTTGGATTTTTTTCAGACAAGGAAACAATATTTTTTGTTGCCCATAAATGAGGACAACAGGAGGGTTAAGTTAAACTGACCAGCTGCTACCTTCTGAAGTCGCTGTCTGGATGTATTTGAAGATATATTTGTTCCATTGTGTTGGACGTGTGAGAACATCACCTTGCAGACAACCAAAACATTTTTGAGTCATTGAAAATGCCTCTGATTGAATGTCTTTTTATTCGTCATTCAGGACCTGGAAGAATTCTGTTTCAAGTTCTGCGTAAATCACCTGACCGAGGTGACCCAGACCACCGCTTTCTGGCAGATCGACGGCAATCTGCTCAAAGACTTCATCTGTCGAGCCAGTCGCTGCGGAGCCTTTAAAAACTGACCTCAAGCCGAGGTGATGATCGGAGCAGAGGATGCTGCAGGACTCCAGGAGTGATTTCTCCAAGTATGTCATCACCTCTCACTGACAGAAGGTTTTCGATAGTCATCTGTTACTCGTCTCATTCCAGATGAGAAGCTGTACATACTGAAACGATGAGCTGACAGGTAGCAGCATCGTTACATACAGTAGCTGTTTCCCACAGTGCCTGGCCTGCTCATTTACACACATTGTGTAAAGTGGGAGCTTAAATGCGTGACGGAGCATGCTGTTGCTTGATCGAGTTATTTCTTTTTAACTTGAAAGGTTCTGGCCAGTCGCCTGATATCATTTTGTGTTTTCTATTTTTCTGTTGAGTTGACCAAGTTACTTCCAGGGTTTGCACTTGTGTTTTGAATATCCTAGTTTGGATGTGCCATCTGGATTCACGGTTTTTAGGCTGAGATATGAGACTCTTTGCACTTGTAGATGTGAGGATAGAAAACCATTTGGAGTGTGAACACTGACATTAATACTCCAGCATTCAAGGCTGGATTCAATCTGTTCAGGTCAAATTGAACTCAGTGAATATTAGTCCTTGTGGCCTCCACAGCTGCAGTGCTGAGGGCTGATATTCTGTCCAAGGATGCAAGTTACACAGTCAGGTTCAGTCTTAGTTTGTGGATGCTACAGGCTGGATTGTGTTATTGTGGACAGCTACTGCTCTACAACATTAAAAGCTTTTTTTAAAGTATGTTTTTACCCCACAAAATAATTCAGTTAAATTTACCCGGTTGTCAGCGGATACAAATGTATGGAACCATTAAAACGAAGGAGAATTATGGTCAATAGCTCCTATTTATGTGGCTGTTGTGGCTTTAAGTGTTTGCACTCACCTCCATTGTAGAGGTTCGGGGTAATGAGGAGTCGCACAAAACTATTTAAGAACGACATTTAGCCTGAGCTCCCTGCAGCTTTCCAAAGAAAGATGACTTTTACATTAATCATTTTAAACATTTGCACTTAATTGTGACTAAAAGTAAACACAGAAATGACTCAAACAGCCTTTTTGAGAACTTCATTGAGGCGTTTCTTACAGTATAGAGAGCTTAGTGTTCACTCAGCCTGCTCTTGGTCTTTTCTTCTAGCTGTTTTTAGGGAGGTGAAACTAAACACCATCTCCTTGACGGCAATGTTTATCAAAGATTCATTAGTTGTAGTTCCACAGTTAGGATTACTTTCATCCATGGATTCATGGAAATTTTCTGACTCTTTGCAGTGAAAGTTCAGCAGCAGAGCAGTGAGTGCAGGAACATCTTATTCTCTTTTTGCCTCCATCTTTTGTGACCTGTCTTCCAATTGATTTAGCTCCTCACCAGTGTACACCGGATCATGTAATACAGCCAACCTTCAAAATGTAATTACTTTAACCCTCCACTACTGGATTTAGTTGCAGTTTCCTCAGAAGACTAGTGTGACCACAGTGAAAGTCGTCATGATTATGTCTGGCAGCAAGTATCCCCTGGTGACAGACTTTAGGCTGCAAAAGTCTGTTTCCCTTCGATCACACACAAAAACCAACATTTAAAATGCTTCATATAGAAACTAGCTCTCTTTGGAAGGCTACAGGAAGCTCCTGCTAATTGCTTTCAAAGTCTGTACCATTCCCTGTGTGAGGACGCAGAAACCAATAATTAATCTTTATATGCTTTGTGTCCACAAGTACGCAGGGGATGTGAATAAGAGAGGGTCTGCAGACGTCTACTTGCAGCCCAGTTTTTGTGTCCGGACACTGCAGTAGTAGCTTGGCAGTAGTGTGCATGTGTGGAATATGTAGACATAGTCATCCAAGCAGACTAGAAAGTAGCAACAAGGGAGTATTACACTGCTTTGTTGACACTGCAGATGTATAGCGGTTGTGACAGAACTTCCTTGTCTGCTTGGTGGACTCCGTTCCATACAGATTCAGACTGACATCTATGTACTTGGGTCACTGTCAAATATTCGCGGTACTGCTCTAGTGTCCTTGAAGAAACTAATTTGGGACGGAGCATGGACATCCACATGAACATGAGGTCTGTCTGCTACATAAATGTGTTGCGTTGCTGGTCAGTTTGAAAACACACCGAGCTCTGGATGTGTCTGGAAGGCTGGCTGCGATAGAGGAGATAGAGTCAGAGCAGCTGGTTACAGGTTGGACTGTTGGGCTGTCAGTGTGAGGTCTGCAGAGCACACTGTTCGGACACTTTACGGAGTTCAGAAGTCTGCACTGTGTTTGGGCACCATCGATGGAAAGAATGTACAAATCAAAGACTCCCAAGCACAACTCCTAGAGTGATGAATTTAAAAGGTGTGCATGACAGAAAATGCCCTCGCAGATTCTGCAGCATTTGTTTTGCTGATCTGTGTGCAGTCTGTGCTTGCAGACGCTCATTTTGTGACTTCTGAGAGGAGTCTAAAGGGACAGATGATGAACTTTACGTCACGCAGTCCCTTGGAGAGATATGGAAAGCAGAAATTAGCCTGATTCAAGGCCTTAAAGCCACAGTAGCCACAGATAAAGGGTGGAAAATGCCAAGTTGAACTAAACAGAAACTTTCCTTTGCGATATGTGGCCTTGCAGAAGAAGCTTAGGTTGTGTGGTGTTGGGTTTTTTTTGTTTGTTTTTTTTTATCCCCGCACGATTTATCTGCTGTATGTTGAAAATGTCATTTTACATTGTTAGCATTTATTATGGTTTTTTTTAGAGACTTCTGCACTACTGCTGTGTGTATTTTGAAGAGCATATTTAGTCATATCTATGCAGGACATTCAAAATGAATAAGTGTGTCTATTGATACTGAGTATTATGAAGTGCCAGTTAAATTTTGTGACCTCCACAAGCAAATAAAATGACTCTGATCTGCTTAAGTGAAAAAAAATAAGTTTTGAGTTGTCAAACTTACTGCATTTAACCCAAAATGGAAAAGAAGGGAGTTTTCATGTGTTGGTAAACATCAGAGAAGGTATAATTGGGTTTTACAGGTCAGTAACACAACAGAGGTTTGTTTTTGCATGAGGTAACCAGAAAGTAAAAATGAATCTTTACCAAAAATACGGACCATAGCGTATAAAATATAGAATGTGATTGCAACATGACAAAAGAGTTTTCCTTTATTATACATCAAACAAGATACACAACTCCAACTGTTTGGCAATGACATCTTTAACCACACCTTGCTCAGTTTTTCAAATTCTTCTCATTATTTCAAACTTATTATTTCAACAACACAAAAATTCTTCACATTTTTGGTTTGTAAAAATTAAATGTGTTTTCCTCAAGGCTTGCCACATATTGGTACAGTTTTATCCATCCATCACTGTCACGACTCTTACATAATCAATAAAAATATAAATATACCGTTTTCATAAAACATTCAAAAATTAAAAATATGACAAAGTTTAAATACAAAACAATACCAGGACTTCCAGATTAAAAAAACAAGAATAAGTAAAGTGTAGCAGATGTCCACATTCTTGCGGTAGCTGCTCGTAGACTCATTTCCTCAGCGCTGAGACGACATCTTTCATAGCTGCCGCTGCCTTTTGCAGTTCGATCTGTTTCCTTTGTAACTCTGTAACCACAGTGAGGTGACATTTAGAAAGGATCATTGTATTAAAACAAACATTAGTGTTGAACGTTGTGCTCGTAGACCTACTATCATTTAAAAAGTTCAAGGTCATAAAAATGAAAACTCCACTTGCTCTTCTATTAACACAATTAGGGAGCAATAACTTCTACATAAAAATAGATTTAAAACACAATTTTGTTTACTCCTGAAATGGTTTTCATTTTGCTGCATGATTTCACACAAAAGCAGAGCACTCAAATTGATACTGATGGCAGAGAAAGGCACTTTGCCAGAGCTGTATTTATATTTAGCCAGATTATGGGGGGACACTAACTAAGCCCAGAACAAATTAACCTTCATGACCACAAAAGCATTTGTCACTGCAGTTTTTCAATTAAATGAGGTATTTAGACAATGGATTAAAATGAGTCCCAGCTGCAGCTCATCTAATTTGCATGAAGTCTCGCAAAATAAGAGTCTGCAGAAACAAAGTGTTCTCTGCTGTTGCTTAGGAGAAAACATTCAAACTAGACTCTTGCACAACGTGAAGGTTACTTATGGAAATGGTAGACAAATGGGTTAATTCAGTCAGTGACTTTCATCTTCATACCTAGCTGTCACTTAACATATTATATATGAACTTCCTTTGATCAGCAACAGCACTAATGCCAGTAACTGAGTGCATCCTACTGTTCTTGTAGTGGCTCATGCTAATGTTAAGGATCATGCTGCTGCTGTTCTACTGGTTTAAGTCGACGGTATGTTTCCTGTATCTCACTGTAGTTTAATGCAACCCCTTCTCGTCAGCTTTTATTAATTCATTTAGACACCTGTCACTGTAAATATGAAATGCCGAGGTGGTGTACAACTTCTAAGTGGTTCATTATTCCAATTCACCGACGGATACCTGTGTCCTCAGCATAATGTTTTACTGTTTGTCATTGCTAAAAATGTGACAAAAACGTCATAGAAACCTCCTCGGTAAGTTAGAGAAAACTCAGTTTGAGGTTCTAAAGCCGAGCCACGTCCCTTGTTGGGCTCAGTTCTTCATTTTAGATAGAAACAATCGGCTATCCAGTAATAGTTGTCTGTGCATCTCAGCTAAACTGCAGTGTCCAATGTCAGACTTGGGAAAGCCCTGGTGTAAATGTCTTTATCATTTTGTCTGAATGCTAAAATTACCACTGTACCTTAAAGCCACAGTGGCATTGTAAAATTACTCTAATGTGTGTGACACATGCCATTCTTACAGCGACGATGTTTACTTTACCTTCCTGCTGCTTGGCCACCAGCTCTGCCAGTTTCCCAGAAACAGCCATCACTGATAGTGCTAGATCATAATCTGTGGAAATCAAAGACACAGTTTAGAACATAAATAAGGTGAGTCTGACATGTAACTTAGGATTATGTCGTCTCTTACCTTCCTGGCTGGCCTCGTCTGACAAGATTCTGTTGGAGATTTCATTCATACAGTTAATGAAATCAGTAAAGATGGCCTGAGTGCATCCGGCTGCATTGCAGCTTTTCCAGAAGTTGGTGGCGTTGATGCCGGACTCTGAGTCTGAGGGACGTGCTGTGGGAGAGCGAGAGGACGAGAGAATGGACACAGAGGCAGTTTCCGGTGAAGCTGGGGCAATGGACGAGCTGGGGCAGGGAGGCGACCCAGAAGACAGCAAAGGTAATGGAGGCGGGGCTGGGGAGCTCTGCTGTGGGACGGAGGGTCCACTGGTGTGTTGGACAGTACTGGGGACAGGACTCTGCACAGAAGAGCACTCTAAGAATAGAGACGGTTCCATGTGTTACCACAGCGTACTACATTTCAGTAACTCAATTCCTCTTATTTTTGGAGTAATTTGCAAATTTAACGTAACTGCACCTTTCTCACATTAATGAATAAGTGTTTAATACAATTTATTTACTTCAGAGGCCCAACCATGTGGATTTGTCTTCAGTCATCCATCAGTTTATATATATTACAGCACTAATCCCTTGACACTGCACTGCCTTGATCAGTTTCAGCACATTTCTTACACATATTTAAGTTAATATATCCAATAATGTGAGCACAGTTTTACAGAAGATTTTTTCCATTAGCTGCATGAATGTCTGTCTGCTACAGGGGTTGTATTTCAGGGACGCAAACAGGTAAAAACTCTACATGTACAGAGAAAACTGCACAGCTAGGTGGAGTTCAGGGGCAGGTTCATTTCCAGTCACTACACTGGTGCTTGCAACTGCCTGAAAACTAATTCTAACAGCTGTTTTGCAGTGAAACAACATTACATAAAACATATAAAAGGAGCAAATGCATTAACTGATGATATTAACAAGACAAAAACAAGAAGAGAACCAAAAAAACATGCTGCTTTGTCATATTAACACCAGAGAACCTTCGTCCTTCATGCTTTCAGGCTTTTAAATGATGTTTTGCAGTCAAATCAGGACTGAAACACGTAGAAATCACTCTGTTTCAGCTCAGCATCACACAAAACATCCACCTGGCATGATCCAGAGGAACATGTCTGTCACAAAATAAGACTGCAAGCTCAAGATTTCTTTCTTGCTTACACTTTTATCTTCTTTTATAGCCAGTCAAAACTCACAGTAAGAGCCACTTAGTGGCATACACCATCTTGACCTCATCTATATCTGCCAAAATACCTTTGGGTTGTGATGGTGATACAGGCGGACAAGAAAGCCCTGAAAATGACAAAGACTCAAAGCAGATGTGCACAGGAAGCAGCAGACTCTCTGACTCACCATCCTGAGAGGAAGCAAACACATCTCATATCACAACACTGCTCTACTGGTGATGATTAAGATACACTAATATGAACTGTACTTATCAGACAGAGAGACTAACTAGAGATTACATGAAATGCTCAGTTGATTAGTAGAGTATAACATTTTGAAGGGAGGACATGTCTCACAATACTGGGGCAATATTTAAGAACTCACTGAATCTATGATCGTTTCGTCGTCATCTTTATTTTCTTCTCTGCTCTCTTTCTCTTGTTGATTTCCTGAAAAAAGACCAGATGTGTTTACAAAAACAACTGTGTCACGTTTTAGCTGTAAAAACAATGAATCTGCTGCAGATATTTACCTGCAGTGGATCCACTGGTGCTCTCAGTGTCTGCTCTGTGAAGAGAGAACACCATCAAAATAATTAGCAACCAGATAAAAACAATACATCGTCATGCAATCCAAAACAAAAGTCCTGCAAAAAAAGAACATTTTAATTGTCAATGGTGTGTTGGAGATGAAACAATTAAATTCTGTGGTCTAGTTTTAATTTGGGGGGCTGCACAGTGGTGTAGTGGTTAGCACTTTCGCCTTGCAGCTAGAAGATCCCTGGTTCATGTCCCGGCTTTCCCGGGATCTTTCTGCATGGAGTTTGCATGTTCTCCCTGTGCATGCGTGGGTTTTCTCCGGGTTCTCCGGCTTCCTCCCACAGTCCAAAAACATGCTGAGGTTAATTGACTATTCTAAATTGCCCGTAGGTGTGAATGTGAGAGTGATTGTTTGTCTGTATGTAGCCCTGCGACAGACTGGCGACCTGTCTAGGGTGTCCCCTGCCTTCACCCGAGTCAGCTGGGATAGGCTCCACCCCCCCGCGACCCTAGTGAGGATTAAGCGGTGTATAGATAATGGATGGATGGGTAGTTTTAATTTGTGTTGAACTGAATATGATGTAACTTACAAACTTGACTCAAGTGCTGTGGCTTTTCTACCTCTTTTTTACCGTTTATTTAGCCGGCACTGGCCTGTTTCTACTGGTTTCTATGGTCAATATATGAACATTCTGCTCCCAGACACAGAAAATGTCTGACACACTTCACATCCTCCTTGCTGTGTATCAGCTCTTACCCTCTAGCAGAGGATCCAGATGTTAACTAAATTATTTTTATAAACACAGTACAGACTGATTGTGGCTGCCTGGGTTCTGCCATGGATTCTATTGGTTGTATAACATAAAATATATTAGTGAAAGTTGCTCTATAATAGGTAAAGTTGCTCAAAAGGAGTTAAAGTTGCTCTACATTAGTTAAAGTTGCTCTAAATGAGTTAAAGTTGACCTACAATACAGTTCAAAAGTTTGGGGTCATCTGGACAATTTCACGTTTTCCATGAAAACTCAGACTTTTTTTCATGTGTCATAGTCATTTACCACATTAACAATATCTAGACTATAATTCTGATTCATTTAATGTTATCTTCATTGAAAAAAAACTGCTTTTCTTTCAAAAATAAGGACATTTCTAAGTGACCCCAAACTTCTGAATGGTGACATAATATGCTATATGAGCAATATATACAGTACATTTGATTTGGGGTTGTGATTTATGACAGAGTTATAGATGAGCATCACTTGAATCTGAGACAAATTTCCCACTGGGGGCAACAAATTATATCATATCATGAATTAGTTTATTCAGAGTGTAATGCCAATAAAATGCCAAGGAAAATGAAAATACCCATCAGAAGCTATAAAAGCCAAAGATGACGATATGGATTTCAAACTTTAAAGAACAGCAAGTCGTACCTGATGAGCTGAGTCACAGTTGACAAATGCAGAAACGAAAGCCAGGGAGGAAAAAAGGACATTAACTTATTAAACATCTTGTAATGATGACGATACTGTGGAATAATCAAAGATTGGACTTACCTGGTCCTCTGGAACACTGTTCCCACTTTCATCTAAATCAAACTCTAAAGGGGGGATCATTCCACTTTCAGGGTTAGTTTCATTCTCATCTGTAGGGGAAAAAAGGGAATCATGTGAATCAGTACGTTACCAAAACAATGCATGACTCACATAGGTTACATTTTGTATTTTTACAAGAGGATCAACCTGAATCTGAAGTATCATCTGATACTATCCCATTCCTGGCTTCAGTTCTACGTTTGGAGGGGCTCTCCTCCTGCCTGAGACAAAAAGATCAGGCATCATAACAAGTGGAACTGTTATGCTTTATAAACATGGACAGCAAAAAAAAAGAGAGATTCTACAAAAGAAAAGACCAGTAAGACCCTCCTGTGTCACTACAGCCCCACATTTCTGATTATAACAATTTAGAAGGAATCAGCAGAGGAGCTTGTGTTGAGAAAGCCAGACAGAATAGGGTTAGTATATGTGGCGTTCCTCCCTTTGCATTATCTCAGCCACATAGACATGCATGAACCACTTCTGTCTGGCTTTTTCAACACATTTTGACCCACAGGACGACACAAGGGTTAAAAGAAGTTAATTCAAATAAAAAGCCAATTCCAGCATGCAAAATAATAAAATAACCCCATACTTACTTCTCACTCTCATTCAATGGTCTCTGAAAGGCAAAAAAAAAAAAGCTTAAAATCCCAAGACATTTAACATCTTTATTTAAGCCACTATTAATAATTTGTGTACCTTTAAAGTGGTGCGTATTGTACTGCTGGATGAGCTGCTGTCATTGCTGTGCACAGATGGACTGCCTGCTGTAGAATTACCTGCCAATAAGAAAAGCATTCTTTAACACTAAAAAACAAAAAATAATAACTACCTAAAGCTGAACATGAGACTCTCTGAGCAAGACTTACCATTTGTTTTCTTATGTGACGGAGGAGCATGTTTGTCACAATATGTCCTTCAAAACACACATCTGGTTGTTAGAACGTGACCAGATATCGATGAGTAGGGCAATTAGAAAAAGAAAAATGAGATTGTTAAATACTCACATAGTAATGCTATGAGACAAAGTGTCCAAGCGGATGCTTCCTTCTACCTGCTCACAAGCCAGGCAGTATACCTGAGGAAAAGAAAACACTGGCATGATGGTGGTGCTTCTTAAATTATATGAAATCTACTTCTAGAAATGAATACAGACTTTGCTGAAAATTACAACATCCACATCAATGCGGAAACTACAGGCTTTAAAAAAATGCAGTTTTATAAGATGTGTCTGAGGTCAGTGTGGTAAATAGTTTTATCAATCAAACCTTAGATGGTCCAGCTTTGGCAGGACTTTTGGAGGGTCCAGACTTTGTGAGTCCATTGACATGATCGTTGTTACCTGGTCATGAAAAAGAAAAATTAACACGTAACATCTCACTGAAATAACCACTGAACAGGAAGAAGTACTTACTTTTTTGCTGGCTGTAGTGTTTGAGGCAGTACAGCCTGTTACATAAAAACACATAAAAATACAGGGTCACAAAAATGAGTACCTTATTCAGCATTTTTTGAAACATGCAGACACTGAACTGACCCATAACATCCATTATGTTCATCCTCAATAGTCTTGGCTCCATCTTGAACAGCACAGGGGTAATGGTAGGACTTCTTGCAGCGTTTCACTTCACACCCAGCAGTGGCGCCCTTTTTCTTACAATAGTGGCACAGCTGAAGCAAACAAATAAACACAGCACAAGTGATGACTGTTTCCAACACGCCGTTGGTGGAATAGGTCAATTAAGATCTGATAATTTCAACAATCTTTACCAGTTTGTTCCCTCGTTTCACTTCTTTTAACACATCCTCTACGGAGAAACCAAACAGGTCGTCAAACTCTGGTGAATTCTCGCAACAAATACCAGAAGAAAATAACTGAAAAACAAAAACGGCACAAGTTTAGAGAAAGCAAATGCAATTTTTCTGATGCTTTCTTGCCTAAAGATCACAAATTCTTATCAAAATGGCAACTGATTAACTGGTTAGTCCATCAATGGAAAATGTATCAACTATTCGTTTCAGCTTTGGTCTCCATTAAAGCTGCAACTAACCATTTTAATAATCAACTACTCTATTGATTATTCTGCCATTTAATTGAGTAATCAGATTCTGTGCTTGGCATGCATGTTAGAGCATCAAAAGTGGAAGTGAGTGCGCTGTGCAACAGAAATAACCACCCATATGTAGCATAGTGAGGGGTAATCAAATAAAATTTAGAGGTCATGTTAGTTGTAAAGGGAAGTGGAGGATGGGGTCTACCATTCCTAAAAAATGACTACATCTCAGCACAGGTTAGAGCACTATTGTGTTGGTGTAATCCATCCTATGAAACACAATGGAAAGACACTGAATGTAAAATATTATCTGACATCCCCACTCTGGCATTACTACCAGATAAAAACCTGCAGGACTATATAGACAAAATAGAAAATTCATGGATAGAATCTGTTTTGAAGGTGTGGAAAGGGGTAGTAAAAGAATACAAATTAGAAAAAGATATTAAAATTCTGAGTTGGTGTGCATACGACTCCAACTTCCCACCAAATAAATTAGAGCCCAGATTTAAATTGTGTATGAAAAAAGGTATAACATCATTGAGTGGCATCATACAGGAAAGTGAAATTCAATCACTAAAAGAAAAGTTCCCTTTGGAAAAGGAAGATTTCTATAGGTATTTTAAATATATGAAAATATATCAATATACATAAATTAGCAAAAAAGCAAAATTTATATATATAAATTTTGCTTATTTGCTTTATACATATATTATTATAAAGTTCTTGTGTGTATAATTATATATATATATATATATATATATATATATATATATATATATATATATATATATATATATATATATATATATATTTAAAAAAAAAAATTTGTTTCTATATTTGGGCCTTGCAGGGTTAAAGTCATTTAAACCGATAAAAATCAGTTGGCTTGGTTGCCTCTTCATCAGGTCGTTATTGTCAATGAGTACCAGTTCTCAGTTAACTTACCCGTTAAAATAAAAGCTAAACAAAATCTGATAAATGATCATTTATGGCAGTGAACACGTAAATCACCTTTGGGCACAACACCTCAAACAAACTCAGCACAAACTCAGCGCCTTTAAGCTGCTGCAACTTTAGCGTTAGCTCATTAGCTTCCGGTTGGAAGCCAACATTAAAACATGCTAATATTTACCAAACAGTTCTCATGAGCGGTGACTTCGGCTTTAGTCGACAAGGCTCCGGTTATCTTCGTCTCATCGGACCGTTGGCACAGTGCGCAGGACACATTCTTACTGCGAGCCATTTCTACCTCCCGTTGTCCTGAATCCTACAGTTCCTGTTAAGTTAGAACGGCTTTGTTCACTTTCTTTTTCTACGTTCCATCAAAGCTGCATCAGCAGTTTCAGTGTCCCCGCCCATCCCCGGAGTCGCTGGTTGCCATGCTCTGTAAGAAATATCCCCCTCATCGAGCTCCAAAAAAGAAAATTCAGCTGATTTTGCCTTACCTCGTAGTATTTTTCCTGCCACTTTTTTCAGGGATCTTCAGGCAGCTGGGTGTAGGTTGTCAGACATCGAGGATGTGCAGATGTTGACGAAAACGTCCGTTGACGCTGACTTGTTTGTATCAAAATAAAGTTTATTACAAAGAAGACCAGGGTTGATACCCAGGAGCATTCTCAGCCAATATGAACAACTGAACTGGAATCACAGTAATGACTCACTTATACAGATTTGTCTGTGGGAACAAAGCATAACATAAGGTACCCATCAATGACAGGCCCTGCTTCACTTCACTAATTCCCCAGACGCAGGAGCCTCTTCAACATCAACATTCTCAGAACTAAAACAGAAAAACATCCATCTCATGCTAGACATTACATGTTATCCTAGCAGAACTCTTCGCTCTCAGACTGCAGGCTTACTTGTTGTTCCTAGAATCTCTAAAAGTAGAATGTGAGGCAGAGCCTTCACTTATCAGCTCCTCTCCTGTGGAACCAGCTCCCAGTTTGGGTTCTGGAGGCGGACACCCTCTCTAATTTTAAGACCAGGCTTAAAACCTTCCTTTTTGACAGATCTTATAGTTAGGACTGACTGGGGGACCCTGAGGGGGTCAGATGGAGTCTTCCTCTTGGACGTCCCTTAGTTCTGCCCTAGTTCTGCTGCTATAGGTCTAGGCTGCTGGAGGACCTCTCTGGATGCACTGAGCCCTTCTCTATCTAGCATTATATTTAATATATATATATACCATTATTGCATTACACTCACTCTGTTTGTCCCGGTGTCCTTTCTCCGAGTGTCCCTGGTCCCAGAGCTGGATGCTTCAGATCTGTGGTGGTTCTCCCACCAACTGGCCTAATCTCCATCTGTGGGATGCTGCTGCTGACCTTCCTCCAGCCCACTGCTTCCAGCTGCTCATTTCCATACTGCACGTGACATTATTATTATTATTTTTATAAAAATATCACAAACATGTACTTTCATTTTAAACCATTTTCTTTCACATGACACTTTATATGTAGACTTGTCAGCTGCTTTATTTTGCCTTTTGGAAAGATTTTCTACTCATACTTTTCTGACATTTGACCAATGGGTAATCCGTATATGGTTCGCTCATTCGTTTTTCCGTTTCAAAATAAAATTAAAAAAAAAAACAATAAACCACGATGTTTTTTCGTTTTTAAAACCTAAATATAGAAATGTATTATTTAACAAAGTTTTTTTACTTTAAGGTTCACTGAAACCTGTTTAGCTGCACTGAAGTTTAACTTTCAGCTGCTTTGAACTAAACCACGCTTAACTTAACATTGAACAACATTACCTCTGAATCTGCATAATTTCATTAAATTCCTTTTCTCTTCCACTGCTCAAGTTCAGTCCAGCATATAAAGTGACATTAATAGTGAATAAACTAACAACCAGCCATTGTATTTATTTATTATTGCCTGTATTTGTAGTAAAACATGAGTTGAAACATCCTACTTTTGGATCTAGAACTGCACAAGCCGTTCATTTTCAGTCACCTGACGAGTTAAACTCCCCTTTTTATGTGAGGTTGAAGCAGAAAGTCTGAGTTAACAAAGAAAGTTCTTTATCATTTGCAGTACCTGTCATCTCTGACTGAGGCTTTAGTTTTTGTTGAGCCGATTTACACGTAGAAACTTTGTTCAGGAAGATTTCTCAGTAGCTCAGAGGACAGGCTGCTTTTTACACAACCTTGTAAGAGAATGTCTGTCAATGCTTTCAGCAGAATTTAGAAACACAACACTTCCTGAACAGATATGTTGATGCTGTTAGGTTGAACGTTTGAGAGTCTATCAGTGTGTTTGTTTGTGGTCTTTCTGTTTCTAGGTAGAAGCTGAATTAGTGAGGATGACTCCTGCTCCTGTCATCTCTAAGCTCCTCCCACATCTTTACCTGCACATGAGGAAAATCACTCCTGTAGAATGCAGGTATGTTTGTCATTATTATAAAAAGATGTTGCCTGGTGACCTGTCAGAAACCCATTATACAGAGTCAGCCAAAAATAATGTTTACACACATCAGGAAAAGAAAAACTAACATAAATATTTCAATACCAAATTTATTCAGACATCATGAGATCAATAAAAGTTATCTTTGGCCTCTACAATTACAAGAGGTGCTCAAAGTGGAGGCCACTGGCTTCCAGACATTTCTGTTGTGTTGTAGACGTCACTTGTTGATGCTCCATTCATGAGGGTAGCGCCATCTGTTGGTAAAACATCGTACAACAGGACAGAGTTATCGTGATTTGATCAAACTTAGAAAGAGGAATCTATATGTATAGAAGTACTGATACAAATGAAATATTTATAAAAGTTTTTCTTTTCCTGATGTGTGTGTACATTATTTTGGCTGATTCTGACTCTGCGAACTTAATGAGAACGAACCTGTCATTTAATTGTTGCTCTGAAAGCTTCTTTAGTGAAAACTGCCTGGTGTTGTGCTTTGAAACAAACTGCTGTTGAGGTCTGTGTTTTTAGGTTCAACCCCACAGCTTCAGAATGAACAGTTTTAGTTTGTCCTGCTCAGGGTGGCAGCTGGCATCAAGGACTGCTGTTGCCATGGAGACTAGGGGGTTGTTTGTCCTGCAGTGTTTAGGTGGTGGTACATGTCAAACATCCACATGAACGTCAAGGTTTCCCAGCAGAACGTTGCATTAGAACATGATGATGGATGTTGTTCTCTTCAGCTGTCAGTGGTCAGAATGTTGTGGCTGATCGGTGGATCTGTCTGCCTTTACTCTGACATCCAGAGTTATACAAAAGTGGAGTATGTGTGCAGTGCAGAAGAGATTTACTTTATTGTCTGCAGTTTTTGTGATCCATCAGAGAAAATCATATCCATATACAGATTTATATTAATTCCAGGTCTGGTTCAGTAAAGATTATAATAATAACTACATCAGATAATTCTTGGTTGCAGTTGGAATTTTACAGACTGAGAGATGGTTGAGAAGGTTTCAGTTCTTGTTTTAGCAAAATATGTTACAATAGAAGATCTTTATTGTCATTGTACATGAAATTATCTGCAAAATGCATCAGTCTGAGGTATCTAAAAATTAATAAGTAAAGAAAAATGCTTCTAAAGCCAATAATAAACAGAATGTTTTGAAGGAATATTGTAAAAAGGAAAGAAAAGCTCCATTCTCACTCCTCTCAGGATAAACTGTCATTAAAATTGACTTTAAATTTAGCTTCAACATGACATAAAAACATTTACTTTCATTACTGATGTTGTCAAGTTTTAATAAAGTTCATGCTACTTTTATAAAATGATGAAAGTGAATAAATTGTATTTCTGTGATCTGTGTTTGATTTCTGTCTTTTCTCCTGTCATCCAGATGTTCAGAGGGAGATGATGCCACATCTGGTCCAGCTGATGGAAGGTCTTGAAGTTCTCTGACTGGCCTGGACTGAAGATGGTCGTCTCACTGGATTTAAGGTTCAGATGCTCAGTAACAAACTCCACCAATGAGCCAACAGGGAAGCTTTAGGTTTATTAAATGTTGCTATGAAGGTTTCGCTGTTTTTCTTTGTGAATGCAATGAGCTCCAACTGAAACTTGAATTAGAACTTAGAAGTAAATCCTTCCATCTGAAAGGATTTAGTTGCATTAATAACCTCATAACATTCTAATTTTTATTCCAGTCTTGGTTGGAAATAGAATCTCTGTATTGATTCAGGTAAAAACTGAACTTTACAGCATGTTGGAGCAAAACAACCAGATGAAAACTGTGATGGTGTTGGATTGTCAGACCGTAATGTTGCAGCTCAAAGCAGCTTTTCTATCTCAGTTCATTCTGACATTCAGCTATGAATCAACACAGCAGATGGTGATCCATGCTGTGGAAGTCTCACATCTCCTGATTTAATGGAGCTGCTTTGCACTTTTTACACTGTTTATTCACCAACACTTTATTTAATAAAAGTCCCATCTAGTTTTTATGAGGAATGTGATGTTTTAATCTCTCTGTGAATAACTGCAGTCTAATGGAACAGCTGGAATATTAACATCTGTCCTGATATTGATCATGAAGTATTGATCAGAATACTTATGGTCAGCAGTCATCCCTGAAGTTTTACATTCAAATCTTCACTTGTGTTGTGAACTTTGGTAAGAAGCAGAAACTTTAGCGTTGCCATGGATACATGAGTGTTAAATTCTGTCCATGTTTCCATTTTGGGAAATTCAGTCCAGCACATGAGTTTGTTTTTACTGCCAGCTACCATTCAGTCTGAGATATTAAGAATAAATAAATGTGCATAATGTGGAAATGAACAGATTCTATTTTTATTTATTCCTCCAGCTGCTGCATGGAAAGTTCCAGAATGTGGAGGAATTTAGTCTCACAATCACAGACAATAAATATTATCTGAAAGTCGGGTTATTGTTGTTTATCTGCACAATACAAAAAGATTCATGTTAGACATATTCCAGTTAAGACTCTAGAATATCAGGATTTATGTAAATTTACCTCAATAATATGAATGTTCAGTTTAAGATTGTGCAGTGATATTTATTATGTAACTTTAGCTGATTAAAGTTTATGACTCTGCACTACAATATTATTTATTATTTAAACTGACATCAAACTAAAATTCCTTCACTAAGCCAGCCCTCTGGACTTCCAGGAAGCTGTGTTCCTATTGGCTGTCCAGGTGGCTGCTTGGTGTTATCAGGAACACCTGAGCAGCTCAGTGTCTTCCTGCTTTGTTTAGCTGCATTCAAACATTTCCTCTGCTTCTGTTCACCACTGACCCGGGTTTGGCTCCGTTGCTTTAGTTTGTTCTTTAGGCATTGGCTTGCAGCTTGCAGCAGTAAAATCGTCTTTAATGTGTTTCTTGGTGTGTTTCAGGGCTTTGTACTGGATAGTTGTCTTGGTAAATGTGGTTCTTTAGCCACAGTTAGCACATTGTGCTAATGTGTGCAGTGATTAGTGGATTTGGTGCAGCTGAGTTGTGTCTTTATCTTGGCTGTAGTGAGTCTTCAGAGGTTTTTGGTCAGACACATTCTGTATTCCTGTAGTGAACCAGCGTTGGTTGTCCAGAAGGTAAGAGTTCCTGTCCTGATTCTCTGTTCTCAGAGGTTGTCTGGTAGGCTGCAGGAGACTTTAGCGTTTGGGTTGTGCTAGTTTGGTTTTTGTACGGTTTCATTTGGACGACTATCTTGAGGCCCCTCCATGTGGTTTAGTGAGGTTTTCTGGAACAGTTCGACAAAGCAACCTGCAGCAGAAGAGACTTTGAGAGTTTTTAGGAAGTTCTGGAGAGCAGACTTTAGAGCAGCAGAAACATTTGTCAGCAGTTTGAGCAGGAGAAGGTGATCTTCAGAGTAGAAATGAGACGGAAACCTTCTTGACCCGTGTGGTGAGGTCCTGTACCAAGAGTTTGAGCAGGTTGTGAAGAGTCTGTAGTTCTTTGGTCTGAAAGCACAAGAAGAGTCTCATTAAAGGAGAAAACAGGAGATATTGTTGGTTCTTCTGTCACTCTGCAGTTTCCTTAGACTGAATATCAAGTTTATATTTTAAATGATTTACCATGTGAGCCCAAGAAGACTTCAATAAACTCCCTCCATCCCCTGAACACAACATATTTTAATACCATGTTAAATCTTTTTTTTTTTAAATATGTTTTTGAGTTTTAATCATAGTTTTAGCAGTTTTTTCTCTTTGCTTGTTTAGTTTTGTCATCTGTGTGAAAGGTGCTAAACAAATAAAGTTGAATTGATAAACTGAATAATTGACTAACTCATGATTGTGACAACAGAAGTATTTTTATTGTGGTTTAAGGATTTGTTTCATTTTTAAAGTTGGGGTTAAAATCTTGACAGAAAAAAAAGATTAAAGAAATAAACTATGTTTAAAAAAGCAATTAAATCAAAGGAGAAAAAAATTTAATACAACAAACCTTTTTTAAAAAAAGTAAACATTAAATACAATTAAATTACATTAAACGGATAAAATATTTAATTAGATAATTTAACAGAAGATACAAAACATGTAATTATGAAATGAAACAAATTTTTTTTAAACAAGAATATTAAACATTAAAGATGAAATATTTTAGATAAACATTTAAAAAATACAATTAAACAAGAACATTTAATTGGATTATTAAACCTTTAAAAAGACAAAACATTTAATTAAAAAAAATAAATGTTTAATTAGAAAATTAAATCTTAAAGACAATAAAACTTTAAATAGGAATTAAACAGAAAATACAATGATGCACTTAAAAAGAAAATTAAACATTAAAAGGTGGTAAAACATTTAAAAGAAAAACCTTCAAGCTTTAATCAAAAAATTAAATATTGGGAAAGAAAAGGACAATTTTCAAACAAGCCAATAAAACATTTGAAAAAACAATTAAACATTAAAAAGACAAAACATTTCGAAATCAAATCAGACATTAGAAAAGAATAAAAGGTGAGAAAAGAGCAAAACTAAACATTTAAGAAGAATCAACCTAAAGACAAAACATTTGAAAAGACACCGGTTAAACTTTAGAAGATCAAATTAAACAGAAGAGACAATAAAACGATCAAAAAGAGCAAATACAGATAAAAGTCTTAGTGTTTTCCAGTCTGAAATGAAAACAGGTTGTTTCTTCAAACATTTCCTCTTTCTATGTTCTTGGTTTAATTGTAGACAGATTTACTAAGAACTAATTTCAGAAAACTGCTTTCCAGATAAAGTCTACTAGTAATTGAAGGCATTGATCAAACTAATGTTACTTTCTGATCTCCACAAACTTTAATGTTCAGTGAAAAGAATCAAAGTTTGTTGAGGATTTCTAAAAAACCTACAGGTGAAGGTCTGATAAGAACTCAGATGGATGATCTAAATGTGAAATCAAGACTCATGGTCACAAGTTTTAAGGCTTCTGTTAACCAGAAAGTTCAAACTAACAGAGAAGTACTGAGAAACTTTTAAAACTTCAGTCCTCAGAGTGTCTGAAGGTTCAAACTAACAGAGAAGTGCTGAGAAACTTTTAAAACTTCAGCCCTCAGACTGTCTGAAGGTTCAAACTAACAGAGAAGTACTCAGGAACTGAGAGGATTTCAGTCCTTGGACTGTCTGAAGGTTCAAACTAACAGAGAACTACTCAGGAACTTAGAGGATTTCAGTCCTTGGACTGTCTGAAGGTTCAAACTAACAGAGATCTACTGTGGGACTTAGAAAATTTCAGCCCTCAGACTGTGTGAAAGCTCAGGTCCTGAGGACTCGGGAGGTGTGGAGGCTTGGAAAGTCTTGGAACTGAGGGTTCAACCCTCCAGCACAAAGGCTGAAGTCCAACCTCCTGAGAAAAACGGGCGAGAAAAGAGAAAGTTAAAAAAAAAACTCGAAAACGACAAAAAATAGATGATAAATGCGCAAAAAAAACTAAAATTAGTATCTGAGCGAGTAGCTCAGGAGGATAAGAGGATAGACTACCAACTGGAAGGTCGCCGGTTCAAGACCGGCCAGCGGCAGTTTTCTTTCTTTGTCTTTGTCAGAATTTTGAGAAAATTTAAGAAGTGTCTGGTCTTGAACCGGCGACCTGCAGCTCCATAGGCAAATCCTTAACTCACTGAGCTACAGATCATATAAAAATAAATAAATTCGTCGTCCCTTTGACATCGTAGTTGCTGATGTCACCACATGGGCGGAGCCAAGGCGGAGTCTGGGTGGAGTCAGGGCGGAGAGTAGGCGGGGAGGTGGGTGGCGGCCTCCCCCCTCTACTCCCCCGCCTCCCCCCACCACCCCACCACACCTTCCCCCGCCCCACGAGTTCTTCGAGTCTCCACGAGTTCCTCGAGTCTCCACGGGTTTTCCCGAGTTTCTGGAGTTTCCACCAGGTCGGAGGCAGAACAAGTTGTCATGAAGAGGTGTTGAAGTCGACCAGGATGGACTGACTTTTTACAGCGACTAGAAGGAAGACCACTAGAAGAGCAGGTCTTTAACCACCATCCATAAAATCCATGGAGTCGCTCCAGAGAAATGAAGGAAGGTCAACTTTTATCAACCTCCATCCAGATGTTCAACTTCATATCTTTACTTGGAGATTTTTAGCACCACAAACCTTTAGTATCACACTTTATTATCATTTATTAGGACTTTCATGGAATCCACCTGCAGATTTACTTTTTGTTGAGAAACTTTATTCTTGTCGTCGTGGGACTGCAGTATTTAAAACTCTTCCTTCTATTTGACCTCATGTTTATTAGTTTTAGTGAAGAAACTTATTTTAATTGTTCATTAGTCTCTTAAAAACCAAATAATAAATTGGATTAGTCAAGAGGTTTAAATTTCTTACTTTGTCATATTTTAAATATGACCACAAAATATCAAAATAAAGCGTCTTGAGACAATTTGACCTGTAATTGGCGTTATATAAATAAAATTGAATTAAAACTGTATGTATCTTGTAATGTTGGAGTAATTCAGATATATATGTTGGAAAATACATTTTCTTTGTCCATTAATCTGTTAATTCATTTCTTGTTTTGGTTTATAAAATGTCAAACCCAAATATATTCAGTTTACGGTCATAAAAACCAGATTTATATTCATGATGCAGGAATCAGGCAGTTTTTCACTTTTTATCTTAGTTTAGTCAGAAAGATAGTTAATAATGTGTGAATTGTTGCAGCTTGTGAGCCGTAAAAGGTTTTAATCTTTGGGGCCGAGTGTCAGAAAACATTTAGAAACCAACATCAACAAAACGCTCAACAAAGATTTGAACATCATTAAAGGGAAATCCAACTTTTGTATGACAATGTCTAATTAAATGACATTTATTTCTAATGTAAATGTGTGATATTCATCCTCTGGAGCTTTCTCTTCACATCGTCTTCCACCTGGACTGGTTTGGTCGGGAGCACGTGCAACAAACATTTGAAAAACTGCACTTTAACATCAATGAATGACACTGAAGTTTAATCTCTACATAAATGAGACTGAGTCTGGATGTGCTGCTCTGTCATTAACTCCTAAGTTTAGGGAAAGTTCAAACAAAAGAGGACAGTTGAGATCAGACTTGAGAATGAGCTTATTTTCTAACAAACATCTCAGACTTTCTGAGCTTCAGCACCTCTAGCAAGATATTTTAACAACAAGCAGCTCCAGAGATCCAGAAGTTGGAGAGAGTTAGCTTTAGCTGGGCCAAAGAACATGTGGGACGCTAACCTAGCAAACATTTCAGACTTTTCTCTGTGAATTCTGAGAAATAATTTCCTATTTAATGACAGAGCTACACATCTGAACTCAGTCTTATTAAAACAGACTCTAATTCAGTGTCATCCATCCATATTAAAGTGCAGTTACCCAAAATGTTTGTTGCATGAGCTCCAACAAAACCTGTCCAGGTAGAAGGCCACTTTGACAAACAGGAAGTGGAAGATTCCAAGCAGATTTATAGAAGGGGGAACTGGACTGTACTAAGAGTGGTGGAGTATAGAGGGGTGTTTTGTGGGTTTTTAAGGCTGATAATGATTATTAGTGAGACATTTGGAGTAGATATTCATTTGCAGTAAATGAAATTATGTAAAATCTTGGAGTTAAACTTTGAAGAACACAAACTCTAACAGAAAACTTTGTTGATACGTTTTTGTTTTGTTTACAGATGTTAAGTTAACCCTTTAACATCCTCACCAAGAAAAAGGCAATGAAAAAATAGTTTCTTGATATTTCTTATCTCTTTGGGGCACTAATAATAACAATCAATGGTTTTTTTTATGAAGAGACCCAGCGATTTTTAAAATATTGACCTCTACCAAACGGTTGAGAAAAATTATTTTACCCTTTGAATTCTTTTTTTTTTTTACATTTCAAATGACACATTTGTGTTGAGCAACTCCTGAGGCACCATAATATGTCAAAAGTATTACTTTACCTTTGAAAATCACAGCAAACAGAGACCTCATGTGAGGAGTGATTTTGCTCGTGCTAACTTCCTGTGAGCAGACTAACTTGCTCTGCATGCTATTTCAAAACACAGTGACATCTACTGGACTTTTTTTGTATAATGTACCTGAGAGTGGTACCTAATGAGGGGTAGAGATGGCTGAAACAGGTGGACTTAAGTAAAACATATTTTTCAATAAGATTCAGTGTTGAAAAATGACATTTTTCGACACTATGGTGCTTTTTTGCGCCAAAAGTATTGATTTTTTTTCACAGAAAACCTTTCTGGAGTGTTTTTCAAGGCCTCCTTTACATTATTTCATCATATGGCACGTTTTTACAACATGTTTGAAAAATGGCATTTTTTTTTGACATAGTATAGTAAGGCGTTTTTTTGGTGCCAAAATTCATGATGATTTTTTTTTCACAGAAAACCTTTCTGGAGTGTTTTTCACGCCCTCCTTTACATTATTTCATCATATGGCACGTTTTTTCAACATGTTTGAAAAATGGCATTTTTTTTCGACATAGTATAGTAAGGCATTTTTTTGGCGCCAAAATTCATGATGATTTTTTTTACAAAGAAAACCTTTCTGGAGTGTTTTTCACGGCCTCCTTTACATTATTTCATCATATGGCACGTTTTTGCAACATGTTTGAAAAATGGCATTTTTTTTCGACATAGTATAGTAAGGCGTTTTTTTGGCGCCAAAATTCATGATGATTTTTTTTACAAAGAAAACCTTTCTGGAGTGTTTTTCACGACCTCCTTTACATTATTTCATCATATGGCACGTTTTTTCAACATGTTTGAAAAATGGTATTTTTTTTCGACATAGTATAGTAAGGCGTTTTTTTGGCGCCAAAATTCATGATGATTTTTTTTTCACAGAAAACCTTTCTGGAGTGTTTTTCACGGCCTCCTTTACATTATTTCATCATATGGCACGTTTTTGCAACATGTTTGAAAAATGGCATTTTTTTTCGACATAGTATAGTAAGGCGTTTTTTTGCGCCAAAATTATTGATCTTTTTTTTTTGACAGAAAACCTTTCTGGAGTGTTTTTCACGGCCTCCTTTACATTATTTAAACATATGGCACGTTTTTGCAACATGTTTGAAAAATGGCATTTTTTTTCGACATAGTATAGTAAGGCGTTTTTTTGGCGCCAAAATTCATGATGATTTTTTTTTCAAAGAAAACCTTTCTGGAGTGTTTTTCACGACCTCCTTTACATTATTTCATCATATGGCACGTTTTTTCAACATGTTTGAAAAATGGTATTTTTTTTCGACATAGTATAGTAAGGCGTTTTTTTGCGCCAAAATTCATGATGATTTTTTTTTTCACAGAAAACCTTTCTGGAGTGTTTTTCACGGCCTCCTTTACATTATTTAAACATATGGCACGTTTTTGCAACATGTTTGAAAAATGGCATTTTTTTTCGACATAGTATAGTAAGGCGTTTTTTTGGCGCCAAAATTCATGATGATTTTTTTTTCAAAGAAAACCTTTCTGGAGTGTTTTTCACGACCTCCTTTACATTATTTCATCATATGGCACGTTTTTACAACATGTTCGAAAAATGGCATTTTTTTTCGACATAGTATAGTAAGGCGTTTTTTTGGCGCCAAAATTCATGATTTTTTTTTCACAGAAAACCTTTCTGGAGTGTTTTTCACGGCCTCCTTTACATTATTTCATCATATGGCACGTTTATTCAACATGTTTGAAAAATGTTTTTTTTTTTTCGACAGTATAGTAAGGCGTTTTTTTGGCGCCAAAATTCATGATGATTTTTTTTTCACAGAAAACCTTTCTGGAGTGTTTTTCACGGCGTCCTTTACATTATTTCATCATATGGCACGTTTTTGCAACATGTTTGAAAAATGGCATTTTTTTTCGACATAGTATAGTAAGGCGTTTTTTTGCGCCAAAATTATTGATCTTCATTTTTTTCACAGAAAACCTTTCTGGAGTGTTTTTCACGGCCTCCTTTACATTATTTAAACATATGGCACGTTTTTGCAACATGTTTGAAAAATGGCATTTTTTTTCGACATAGTATAGTAAGGCGTTTTTTTGGCGCCAAAATTCATGATGATTTTTTTTTCACAGAAAACCTTTCTGGAGTGTTTTTCATGCCCTCCTTTACATTATTTCATCATATGGCACGTTTTTTCAACATGTTTGAAAAATGGCATTTTTTTTCGACATAGTATAGTAAGGCGTTTTTTTGGCGCCAAAATTCATTGATTTTTTTTTCAAAGAAAACCTTTCTGGAGTGTTTTTCACGACCTCCTTTACATTATTTCATCATATGCCACGATTTTACATGTTCGAAAAATGGCATTTTTTTTCGACATAGTATAGTAAGGCGTTTTTTTGGCGCCAAAATTCATGATGATTTTTTTTTCACAGAAAACCTTTCTGGAGTGTTTTTCATGCCCTCCTTTACATTATTTCATCATATGGCACGTTTTTGCAACATGTTTGAAAAATGGCATTTTTTTTTCGACATAGTATAGTAAGGCGTTTTTTTGCGCCAAAATTATTAATCTTTTTTTTTTCACAGAAAACCTTTCTGGAGTGTTTTTCACGGCCTCCTTTACATTATATAAACATATGGCACGTTTTTGCAACATGTTTGAAAAATGGCATTTTTTTTCGACATAGTATAGTAAGGCGTTTTTTTGGCGCCAAAATTCATGATGATTTTTTTTTCACAGAAAACCTTTCTGGAGTGTTTTTCACGGCCTCCTTTACATTACTTCATCATATGGCACGTTTTTTCAACATGTTTGAAAAATGGTATTTTTTTTCGACATAGTATAGTAAGGCGTTTTTTTGGCGCCAAAATTCATGATGATTTTTTTTTCAAAGAAAACCTTTCTGGAGTGTTTTTCACGACCTCCTTTACATTATTTCATCATATGGCACGTTTTTACAACATGTTCGAAAAATGGCATTTTTTTTCGACATAGTATAGTAAGGCGTTTTTTTGCGCCAAAATTATTGATCTTTTTTTTTTCATAGAAAACCTTTCTGGAGTGTTTTTCACGGCCTCCTTTACATTATTTAAACATATGGCACGTTTTTGCAACATGTTTGAAAAATGGCATTTTTTTTCGACATAGTATAGTAAGGCGTTTTTTTGGCGCCAAAATTCATGATGATTTTTTTTTCAAAGAAAACCTTTCTGGAGTGTTTTTCACGACCTCCTTTACATTATTTCATCATATGGCACGTTTTTACAACATGTTTGAAAAATGGCATTTTTTTTCGACATAGTATAGTAAGGCGTTTTTTTTTTGGTGCCAAAATTATTGATGATTTTTTTTACAAAGAAAACCTTTCTGGAGTGTTTTTCACGACCTCCTTTACATTATTTCATCATATGGCACGTTTTTACAACATGTTCGAAAAATGGCATTTTTTTCCGACATAGTATAGTAAGGCGTTTTTTTGCGCCAAAATTATTGATCTTTTTTTTTTTCATAGAAAACCTTTCTGGAGTGTTTTTCACGGCCTCCTTTACATTATTTAAACATATGGCACGTTTTTGCAACATGTTTGAAAAATGGCATTTTTTTTCGACATAGTATAGTAAGGCGTTTTTTTGGCGCCAAAATTCATGATGATTTTTTTTTCAAAGAAAACCTTTCTGGAGTGTTTTTCACGACCTCCTTTACATTATTTCATCATATGGCACGTTTTTACAACATGTTCGAAAAATGGCATTTTTTTTCGACATAGTATAGTAAGGCGTTTTTTTGGCGCCAAAATTTATGATGATTTTTTTTTCAAAGAAAACCTTTCTGGAGTGTTTTTCACGACCTCCTTTACATTATTTCATCATATGCCACGATTTTACAACATGTTTGAAAAATGGCATTTTTTTTCGACATAGTATAGTAAGGCGTTTTTTTTGCGCCAAAATTCATGATGATTTTTTTTTCACAGAAAACCTTTCTGGAGTGTTTTTCACGCCCTCCTTTACATTATTTCATCATATGGCACGTTTTTACAACATGTTTGAAAAATGGCATTTTTTTTCGACATAGTATAGTAAGGCGTTTTTTTGGCGCCAAAATTCATGATGATTTTTTTTTCACAGAAAACCTTTCTGGAGTGTTTTTCATGCCCTCCTTTACATTATTTCATCATATGGCACGTTTTTACAACATGTTTGAAAAATGGCATTTTTTTTCCGACATAGTATAGTAAGGCGTTTTTTTGCGCCAAAATTATTGATCTTTTTTTTTTCATAGAAAACCTTTCTGGAGTGTTTTTCACGGCCTCCTTTACATTATTTCATCATATGGCACGTTTTTGCAACATGTTTGAAAAATGGCATTTTTTTTCGACATAGTATAGTAAGGCGTTTTTTTGGCGCCAAAATTCATGATGATTTTTTTTTCACAGAAAACCTTTCTGGAGTGTTTTTCACGGCCTCCTTTACATTATTTCATCATATGGCACGTTTTTTCAACATGTTTGAAAAATGGCATTTTTTTTCGACATAGTATAGTAAGGCGTTTTTTTGGCGCCAAAATTCATGATGATTTTTTTTTCACAGAAAACCTTTCTGGAGTGTTTTTCACGACCTCCTTTACATTATTTCATCATATGGCACGTTTTTACAACATGTTCGAAAAATGGCATTTTTTTTCGACATAGTATAGTAAGGCGTTTTTTTGGCGCCAAAATTCATGATGATTTTTTTTTCAAAGAAAACCTTTCTGGAGTGTTTTTCACGACCTCCTTTACATTATTTCATCATATGCCACGTTTTTACAACATGTTCGAAAAATGGCATTTTTTTTCGACATAGTATAGTAAGGCGTTTTTTTGGCGCCAAAATTCATGATGATTTTTTTTTCACAGAAAACCTTTCTGGAGTGTTTTTCACGCCCTCCTTTACATTATTTCATCATATGGCACGTTTTTTCAACATGTTTGAAAAATGGCATTTTTTTTCGACATAGTATAGTAAGGCGTTTTTTTGGCGCCAAAATTCATGATGATTTTTTTTTCACAGAAAACCTTTCTGGAGTGTTTTTCACGGCCTCCTTTACATTATTTCATCATATGGCACGTTTTTGCAACATGTTTGAAAAATGGCATTTTTTTTCGACATAGTATAGTAAGGCGTTTTTTTGCGCCAAAATTCATGATGATTTTTTTTTCAAAGAAAACCTTTCTGGAGTGTTTTTCACGACCTCCTTTACATTATTTCATCATATGGCACGTTTTTACAACATGTTCGAAAAATGGCATTTTTTTTCGACATAGTATAGTAAGGCGTTTTTTTGGCGCCAAAATTCATGATGATTTTTTTTTCACAGAAAACCTTTCTGGAGTGTTTTTCACGGCCTCCTTTACATTATTTCATCATATGGCACGTTTTTACAACATGTTTGAAAAATGGCATTTTTTTTCGACATAGTATAGTAAGGCGTTTTTTTGGCGCCAAAATTCATGATGATTTTTTTTTCACAGAAAACCTTTCTGGAGTGTTTTTCACGGCCTCCTTTACATTATTTCATCATATGGCACGTTTTTACAACATGTTTGAAAAATGGCATTTTTTTTCGACATAGTATAGTAAGGCGTTTTTTTGGCGCCAAAATTCATGATGATTTTTTTTTCACAGAAAACCTTTCTGGAGTGTTTTTCACGGCCTCCTTTACATTATTTCATCATATGGCACGTTTTTTCAACATGTTTGAAAAATGGCATTTTTTTTCGACATAGTATAGTAAGGCGTTTTTTTGGCGCCAAAATTCATGATGATTTTTTTTTCACAGAAAACCTTTCTGGAGTGTTTTTCACGGCCTCCTTTACATTATTTAATCATATGGCACGTTTTTGCAACATGTTTGAAAAATGGCATTTTTTTTCGACATAGTATAGTAAGGCGTTTTTTTGGCGCCAAAATTCATGATGATTTTTTTTTCACAGAAAACCTTTCTGGAGTGTTTTTCACGGCCTCCTTTACATTATTTCATCATATGGCACGTTTTTGCAACATGTTTGAAAAATGGCATTTTTTTTCGACATAGTATAGTAAGGCGTTTTTTTTGCGCCAAAATTCATGATGATTTTTTTTTCACAGAAAACCTTTCTGGAGTGTTTTTCACGGCCTCCTTTACATTATTTCATCATATGGCACGTTTTTGCAACATGTTTGAAAAATGGCATTTTTTTTCGACATAGTATAGTAAGGCGTTTTTTTGGCGCCAAAATTCATGATGATTTTTTTTTCACAGAAAACCTTTCTGGAGTGTTTTTCACGGCCTCCTTTACATTATTTCATCATATGGCACGTTTTTCAACATGTTTGAAAAATGGCATTTTTTTTCGACATAGTATAGTAAGGCGTTTTTTTTGCGCCAAAATTATTGATGATTTTTTTTTTCAAAGAAAACCTTTCTGGAGTGTTTTTCACGGCCTCATTTACATTATTTCATCATATGGCACGTTTTTACAACATGTTTGAAAAATGGCATTTTTTTTCGACATAGTATAGTAAGGCGTTTTTTTGGCGCCAAAATTCATGATGATTTTTTTTTCACAGAAAACCTTTCTGGAGTGTTTTTCACGGCCTCCTTTACATTATTTCATCATATGGCACGTTTTTGCAACATGTTTGAAAAATGGCATTTTTTTTCGACATAGTATAGTAAGGCGTTTTTTTGGCGCCAAAATTCATGATGATTTTTTTTTCACAGAAAACCTTTCTGGAGTGTTTTTCACGGCCTCCTTTACATTATTTCATCATATGGCACGTTTTTACAACATGTTTGAAAAATGGCATTTTTTTTCGACATAGTATAGTAAGGCGTTTTTTTGGCGCCAAAATTCATGATGATTTTTTTTTCACAGAAAACCTTTCTGGAGTGTTTTTCACGGCCTCCTTTACATTATTTCATCATATGGCACGTTTTTACAACATGTTTGAAAAATGGCATTTTTTTTCGACATAGTATAGTAAGGCGTTTTTTTGGCGCCAAAATTCATGATGATTTTTTTTTCACAGAAAACCTTTCTGGAGTGTTTTTCACGGCCTCCTTTACATTATTTCATCATATGGCACGTTTTTGCAACATGTTTGAAAAATGGCATTTTTTTTCGACATAGTATAGTAAGGCGTTTTTTTGGCGCCAAAATTCATGATGATTTTTTTTTCACAGAAAACCTTTCTGGAGTGTTTTTCACGGCCTCCTTTACATTATTTCATCATATGGCACGTTTTTGCAACATGTTTGAAAAATGGCATTTTTTTTCGACATAGTATAGTAAGGCGTTTTTTTTGCGCCAAAATTCATGATGATTTTTTTTTCACAGAAAACCTTTCTGGAGTGTTTTTCACGGCCTCCTTTACATTATTTCATCATATGGCACGTTTTTGCAACATGTTTGAAAAATGGCATTTTTTTTCGACATAGTATAGTAAGGCGTTTTTTTGGCGCCAAAATTCATGATGATTTTTTTTTCACAGAAAACCTTTCTGGAGTGTTTTTCACGGCCTCCTTTACATTATTTCATCATATGGCACGTTTTTTCAACATGTTTGAAAAATGGCATTTTTTTTCGACATAGTATAGTAAGGCGTTTTTTTTGCGCCAAAATTCATGATGATTTTTTTTTTCAAGAAAACCTTTCTGGAGTGTTTTTCACGGCCTCCTTTACATTATTTCATCATATGGCACGTTTTTACAACATGTTTGAAAAATGGCATTTTTTTTCGACATAGTATAGTAAGGCGTTTTTTTGGCGCCAAAATTCATGATGATTTTTTTTTCAAAGAAAACCTTTCTGGAGTGTTTTTCATGCCCTCCTTTACATTATTTCATCATATGGCACGTTTTTACAACATGTTTGAAAAATGGCATTTTTTTTCGACATAGTATAGTAAGGCGTTTTTTTGGCGCCAAAATTCATGATGATTTTTTTTTCAAAGAAAACCTTTCTGGAGTGTTTTTCACGACCTCCTTTACATTATTTCATCATATGGCACGTTTTTACAACATGTTCGAAAAATGGCATTTTTTTTCGACATAGTATAGTAAGGCGTTTTTTTTGGCGCCAAAATTCATGATGATTTTTTTTTCAAAGAAAACCTTTCTGGAGTGTTTTTCACGCCCTCCTTTACATTATTTCATCATATGGCACGTTTTTACAACATGTTTGAAAAATGGCATTTTTTTTCGACATAGTATAGTAAGGCGTTTTTTTGGCGCCAAAATTCATGATGATTTTTTTTTCACAGAAAACCTTTCTGGAGTGTTTTTCACGGCCTCCTTTACATTATTTCATCATATGGCACGTTTTTTCAACATGTTTGAAAAATGGCATTTTTTTTCGACATAGTATAGTAAGGCGTTTTTTTTGCGCCAAAATTCATGATGATTTTTTTTTCAAAGAAAACCTTTCTGGAGTGTTTTTCACGCCTCCTTTACATTATTTCATCATATGGCACGTTTTTACAACATGTTTGAAAAATGGCATTTTTTTTCGACATAGTATAGTAAGGCGTTTTTTTTGCGCCAAAATTCATGATGATTTTTTTTTCAAAGAAAACCTTTCTGGAGTGTTTTTCACGGCCTCCTTTACATTATTTCATCATATGGCACGTTTTTACAACATGTTTGAAAAATGGCATTTTTTTTCGACATAGTATAGTAAGGCGTTTTTTTTGCGCCAAAATTCATGATGATTTTTTTTTCAAAGAAAACCTTTCTGGAGTGTTTTTCACGGCCTCCTTTACATTATTTCATCATATGGCACGTTTTTACAACATGTTTGAAAAATGGCATTTTTTTTCGACATAGTATAGTAAGGCGTTTTTTTTGCGCCAAAATTCATGATGATTTTTTTTTCAAAGAAAACCTTTCTGGAGTGTTTTTCACGGCCTCCTTTACATTATTTCATCATATGGCACGTTTTTACAACATGTTTGAAAAATGGCATTTTTTTTCGACATAGTATAGTAAGGCGTTTTTTTTGCGCCAAAATTCATGATGATTTTTTTTTCAAAGAAAACCTTTCTGGAGTGTTTTTCACGCCCTCCTTTACATTATTTCATCATATGGCACGTTTTTACAACATGTTTGAAAAATGGCATTTTTTTTCGACATAGTATAGTAAGGCGTTTTTTTTGCGCCAAAATTCATGATGATTTTTTTTTCAAAGAAAACCTTTCTGGAGTGTTTTTCACGGCCTCCTTTACATTATTTCATCATATGGCACGTTTTTACAACATGTTTGAAAAATGGCATTTTTTTTCGACATAGTATAGTAAGGCGTTTTTTTTGCGCCAAAATTCATGATGATTTTTTTTTCAAAGAAAACCTTTCTGGAGTGTTTTTCACGCCTCCTTTACATTATTTCATCATATGGCACGTTTTTACAACATGTTTGAAAAATGGCATTTTTTTTCGACATAGTATAGTAAGGCGTTTTTTTTGCGCCAAAATTCATGATGATTTTTTTTTCAAAGAAAACCTTTCTGGAGTGTTTTTCACGCCCTCCTTTACATTATTTCATCATATGGCACGTTTTTACAACATGTTTGAAAAATGGCATTTTTTTTCGACATAGTATAGTAAGGCGTTTTTTTTGCGCCAAAATTCATGATGATTTTTTTTTCAAAGAAAACCTTTCTGGAGTGTTTTTCACGCCCTCCTTTACATTATTTCATCATATGGCACGTTTTTACAACATGTTTGAAAAATGGCATTTTTTTTCGACATAGTATAGTAAGGCGTTTTTTTTGCGCCAAAATTCATGATGATTTTTTTTTCAAAGAAAACCTTTCTGGAGTGTTTTTCACGCCCTCCTTTACATTATTTCATCATATGGCACGTTTTTACAACATGTTTGAAAAATGGCATTTTTTTTCGACATAGTATAGTAAGGCGTTTTTTTTGCGCCAAAATTCATGATGATTTTTTTTTCAAAGAAAACCTTTCTGGAGTGTTTTTCACGCCCTCCTTTACATTATTTCATCATATGGCACGTTTTTACAACATGTTTGAAAAATGGCATTTTTTTTCGACATAGTATAGTAAGGCGTTTTTTTTGCGCCAAAATTCATGATGATTTTTTTTTCAAAGAAAACCTTTCTGGAGTGTTTTTCACGCCCTCCTTTACATTATTTCATCATATGGCACGTTTTTACAACATGTTTGAAAAATGGCATTTTTTTTCGACATAGTATAGTAAGGCGTTTTTTTTGCGCCAAAATTCATGATGATTTTTTTTTCAAAGAAAACCTTTCTGGAGTGTTTTTCACGGCCTCCTTTACATTATTTCATCATATGGCACGTTTTTACAACATGTTTGAAAAATGGCATTTTTTTTCGACATAGTATAGTAAGGCGTTTTTTTTGCGCCAAAATTCATGATGATTTTTTTTTCAAAGAAAACCTTTCTGGAGTGTTTTTCACGCCTCCTTTACATTATTTCATCATATGGCACGTTTTTACAACATGTTTGAAAAATGGCATTTTTTTTCGACATAGTATAGTAAGGCGTTTTTTTTTGCGCCAAAATTCATGATGATTTTTTTTTCAAAGAAAACCTTTCTGGAGTGTTTTTCACGGCCTCCTTTACATTATTTCATCATATGGCACGTTTTTACAACATGTTCGAAAAATGGCATTTTTTTTCGACATAGTATAGTAAGGCGTTTTTTTTGCGCCAAAATTCATGATGATTTTTTTTTCACAGAAAACCTTTCTGGAGTGTTTTTCACGGCCTCCTTTACATTATTTCATCATATGGCACGTTTTTGCAACATGTTTGAAAAATGGCATTTTTTTTCGACATAGTATAGTAAGGCGTTTTTTTGGCGCCAAAATTCATGATGATTTTTTTTTCAAAGAAAACCTTTCTGGAGTGTTTTTCATGACCTCCTTTACATTACTTCATCATATGCCACGATTTTACAACATGTTCGAAAAATGGCATTTTTTTTCGACATAGTATAGTAAGGCGTTTTTTTGGCGCCAAAATTTATGATGATTTTTTTTTCAAAGAAAACCTTTCTGGAGTGTTTTTCACGACCTCTTTTACATTATTTCATCATATGCCACAATTTTACAACATGTTCGAAAAATGGCATTTTTTTTCGACATAGTATAGTAAGGCGTTTTTTTGGCGCCAAAATTCATGATGATTTTTTTTTCACAGAAAACCTTTCTGGAGTGTTTTTCACGGCCTCCTTTACATTATTTCATCATATGGCACGTTTTTGCAACATGTTTGAAAAATGGCATTTTTTTTCGACATAGTGTAGTAAGGCGTTTTTTTGCCGCCAAAATTCATGATGATTTTTTTTTCAAAGAAAACCTTTCTGGAGTGTTTTTCACGACCTCCTTTACATTATTTCATCATATGGCACGTTTTTACAACATGTTCGAAAAATGGCATTTTTTTTCGACATAGTATAGTAAGGCGTTTTTTTGGCGCCAAAATTCATGATGATTTTTTTTTCACAGAAAACCTTTCTGGAGTGTTTTTCACGGCCTCCTTTACATTATTTAAACATATGGCACGTTTTTGCAACATGTTTGAAAAATGGCATTTTTTTTCGACATAGTATAGTAAGGCGTTTTTTTTGCGCCCAAATTCATGATGATTTTTTTTTCACAGAAAACCTTTCTGGAGTGTTTTTCACACCCTCCTTTACATTATTTCATCATATGGCACGTTTTTACAACATGTTTGAAAAATGGCATTTTTTTTCGACATAGTATAGTAAGGCGTTTTTTTGGCGCCAAAATTCACGCTGATTTTTTTTTCACAGAAAACCTTTCTGGAGTGTTTTTCACGACCTCCTTTACATTATTTCATCATATGCCACGATTTTACAACATGTTCGAAAAATGGCATTTTTTTTCGACATAGTATAGTAAGGCGTTTTTTTGGCACCAAAATTCACGATGATTTTTTTTTCACAGAAAACCTTTCTGGAGTGTTTTTCATGCCCTCCTTTACATTATTTCATCATATGGCACGTTTTTACAACATGTTTGAAAAATGGCATTTTTTTTCGACATAGTATAGTAAGGCGTTTTTTTTTGGTGCCAAAATTATTGATGATTTTTTTTACAAAGAAAACCTTTCTGGAGTGTTTTTCACGACCTCCTTTACATTATTTCATCATATGGCACGTTTTTACAACATGTTCGAAAAATGGCATTTTTTTTCGACATAGTATAGTAAGGCGTTTTTTTGGCGCCAAAATTCATGATGATTTTTTTTTCACAGAAAACCTTTCTGGAGTGTTTTTAACGGCCTCCTTTACATTATTTCATCATATGGCACGTTTTTGCAACATGTTTGAAAAATGGCATTTTTTTCGACATAGTATAGTAAGGCGTTTTTTTGGCGCCAAAATTCATGATGATTTTTTTTTCACAGAAAACCTTTCTGGAGTGTTTTTCACGGCCTCCTTTACATTATTTAAACATATGGCACGTTTTTGCAACATGTTTGAAAAATGGCATTTTTTTTCGACATAGTATAGTAAGGCGTTTTTTTTGCGCCCAAATTCATGATGATTTTTTTTTCACAGAAAACCTTTCTGGAGTGTTTTTCACACCCTCCTTTACATTATTTCATCATATGGCACGTTTTTACAACATGTTTGAAAAATGGCATTTTTTTTCGACATAGTATAGTAAGGCGTTTTTTTGGCGCCAAAATTCACGATGATTTTTTTTTCACAGAAAACCTTTCTGGAGTGTTTTTCACGACCTCCTTTACATTATTTCATCATATGGCACGTTTTTGCAACATGTTTGAAAAATGGCATTTTTTTCGACATAGTATAGTAAGGCGTTTTTTTTGCGCCCAAATTCATGATGATTTTTTTTTCACAGAAAACCTTTCTGGAGTGTTTTTCACACCCTCCTTTACATTATTTCATCATATGGCACGTTTTTACAACATGTTTGAAAAATGGCATTTTTTTTCGACATAGTATAGTAAGGCGTTTTTTTGGCGCCAAAATTCACGATGATTTTTTTTTCACAGAAAACCTTTCTGGAGTGTTTTTCACGACCTCCTTTACATTATTTCATCATATGCCACGATTTTACAACATGTTCGAAAAATGGCATTTTTTTTCGACATAGTATAGTAAGGCGTTTTTTTGGCGCCAAAATTCACGATGATTTTTTTTTCACAGAAAACCTTTCTGGAGTGTTTTTCATGCCCTCCTTTACATTATTTCATCATATGGCACGTTTTTACAACATGTTTGAAAAATGGCATTTTTTTTCGACATAGTATAGTAAGGCGTTTTTTTTTGGTGCCAAAATTATTGATGATTTTTTTTACAAAGAAAACCTTTCTGGAGTGTTTTTCACGACCTCCTTTACATTATTTCATCATATGGCACGTTTTTACAACATGTTCGAAAAATGGCATTTTTTTTCGACATAGTATAGTAAGGCGTTTTTTTGCCGCCAAAATTCATGATGATTTTTTTTTCAAAGAAAACCTTTCTGGAGTGTTTTTCACGACCTCCTTTACATTATTTCATCATATGGCACGTTTTTGCAACATGTTTGAAAAATGGCATTTTTTTTCGACATAGTATAGTAAGGCGTTTTTTTTTGGTGCCAAAATTCATGATGATTTTTTTTTACAGAAAACCTTTCTGGAGTGTTTTTCACGGCCTCCTTTACATTATTTCATCATATGGCACGTTTTTGCAACATGTTTGAAAAATGGCATTTTTTTTCGACATAGTATAGTAAGGCGTTTTTTTGCCGCCAAAATTCATGATGATTTTTTTTTCAAAGAAAACCTTTCTGGAGTGTTTTTCACGACCTCCTTTACATTATTTCATCATATGGCACGTTTTTACAACATGTTCGAAAAATGGCATTTTTTTTCGACATAGTATAGTAAGGCGTTTTTTTTTGGTGCCAAAATTATTGATGATTTTTTTTACAAAGAAAACCTTTCTGGAGTGTTTTTCACGACCTCCTTTACATTATTTCATCATATGGCACGTTTTTACAACATGTTCGAAAAATGGCATTTTTTTTCGACATAGTATAGTAAGGCGTTTTTTTGGCGCCAAAATTCATGATGATTTTTTTTTCACAGAAAACCTTTCTGGAGTGTTTTTCACGGCCTCCTTTACATTATTTCATCATATGGCACGTTTTTGCAACATGTTTGAAAAATGGCATTTTTTTTCGACATAGTATAGTAAGGCGTTTTTTTGGCGCCAAAATTCATGATGATTTTTTTTTCAATTAAAACCTTTCTGGAGTGTTTTTCACGGCCTCCTTTACATTATTTCATCATATGGCACGTTTTCACAACATGTTTGAAAAATGGCATTTTTTTTCGACATAGTATAGTAAGGCGTTTTTTTGGCGCCAAAATTCATGATGATTTTTTTTTACAGAAAACCTTTCTGGAGTGTTTTTCACGGCCCCCTTTACATTATTTCATCATATGGCACGTTTTTGCAACATGTTTGAAAAATGGCATTTTTTTTCGACATAGTATAGTAAGGCGTTTTTTTGCCGCCAAAATTCATGATGATTTTTTTTTCAAAGAAAACCTTTCTGGAGTGTTTTTCACGACCTCCTTTACATTATTTCATCATATGGCACGTTTTTGCAACATGTTTGAAAAATGGCATTTTTTTTTCGACATAGTATAGTAAGGCGTTTTTTTTTGGTGCCAAAATTCATGATGATTTTTTTTTACAGAAAACCTTTCTGGAGTGTTTTTCACGGCCTCCTTTACATTATTTCATCATATGGCACGTTTTTGCAACATGTTTGAAAAATGGCATTTTTTTTTCGACATAGTATAGTAAGGCGTTTTTTTGCCGCCAAAATTCATGATGATTTTTTTTTCAAAGAAAACCTTTCTGGAGTGTTTTTCACGACCTCCTTTACATTATTTCATCATATGGCACGTTTTTACAACATGTTCGAAAAATGGCATTTTTTTTCGACATAGTATAGTAAGGCGTTTTTTTGGCGCCAAAATTCATGATGATTTTTTTTTCACAGAAAACCTTTCTGGAGTGTTTTTCACGGCCTCCTTTACATTATTTAAACATATGGCACGTTTTTGCAACATGTTTGAAAAATGGCATTTTTTTTCGACATAGTATAGTAAGGCGTTTTTTTTGCGCCCAAATTCATGATGATTTTTTTTTCACAGAAAACCTTTCTGGAGTGTTTTTCACACCCTCCTTTACATTATTTCATCATATGGCACGTTTTTGCAACATGTTTGAAAAATGGCATTTTTTTTCGACATAGTATAGTAAGGCGTTTTTTTGGCACCAAAATTCACGATGATTTTTTTTTCACAGAAAACCTTTCTGGAGTGTTTTTCATGCCCTCCTTTACATTATTTCATCATATGGCACGTTTTTTCAACATGTTTGAAAAATGGCATTTTTTTTCGACATAGTATAGTAAGGCGTTTTTTGGCGCCAAAATTTATGATGATTTTTTTTTCAAAGAAAACCTTTCTGGAGTGTTTTTCACGACCTCCTTTACATTATTTCATCATATGCCACGATTTTACAACATGTTCGAAAAATGGCATTTTTTTTCGACATAGTATAGTAAGGCGTTTTTTTGTGCCAATATTCATGATAATTTTTTTTCTAAGAAAGCCTTCCCATAGCGTTTGTCGTAGCCTGCTTTACATTATTACACATTACATCACCTGGCAAACCTGGCAACCCAGTTGAAGTTTCAGTTTCATTTCTGGTTCTCCTCACGTTTTCCCTCCAGTATCTGAGAGGCCTCGTCTGCTTGTCTTTGTAAAATCTGTGCACATGAATGTATCATAAGATTCAGAAAACAAAAACACAAGGGAGTTGTAAATTAGAAACACTGAGCAGTAAGACAGCGACTCAATTATCAGAAGTCATTTATGTAAAAAATTAGACAAGTCACAAAGTAGTGACATCACCATACTTAATGTACAATATAGCATCTCCATTAACAAACATTTCATGACAGGCGGCTATTAATGAACAATATCTACATTCAGAACACGATCCCTCTGCAGGGAATAAGTTAGCGCTATACAGTAATGTCTGATTATTCACACTGAGAAACATTTGTAAATTGTAGCATAGTATGTGAAGACCCATACCACGAGGCCGTCGGAGACATGAAAGGACACAAAGTTCGGACAGGTGGCAGAACAGGTTCCTAACGGCAGGTTGACAACAGACACACAAACAGGACAACAGCAAAAAGACATCAAGGAAATTACAAGTAACTGAATATATGTGGGTGTTTCTTGCAAATAAATAAACCTGTAAAGGGAGAAGCGGAGGGCAGAGAGGAAAACATATCAGAAAACATTCATTTGAGCTAAACAAGCCGTACATATTCATCTCTGTCCCTCTTTTTTATGTACAGTAACAGTTGAAAAACAAACCTCTGGGTGAATTAGTGCAGATGAATACACAGACAGCTGTCATTGACACATGATTGCTGATATTAACCCACTGAACACAGATAGATGCATCAACTGAGATCAGTCCTGCTGGCCCATTCATACATCTATTACAATATAATCGTATGTCTTCATAAAAATAAACAGACAGGTTTGTGACTAGAGGAGGATCCCTCGACTATCCTGTGAAATTACTTCATGTGACGTGTACATCTGTTACGCATCAACAGCTAAACGTGCCATTATCTTTGTCTGGGGTGCTTGTGCGTGATAAAAATAGTGGAAAAATACAGCCTTCTGTGGAAAATATTCGTATGATGTTGGTAATACAGCACAGAGAGCGACGTGATGCGAGCGTTCAGAACGACGGAGAAAGTGCAGAAGAGTTCAGGGTTTCATGTCAGAGAAGCTTGTGTAGGTTTCACTACAGCTGGAGGATGTGCTGAGGTTTCCAGAGCCGCTGCCTTCTGTAGGAAACACAGGATTATTTTCAGATGTAAGAACTGCGCTTTACTGGCTCACACTTTGTTTGGGATTGTTTGTTCACTGCAAAAACTCCAAATCTTACCAAGTCCATTTGTCAGATTTTTAGTCAAAATGTCTCATCCCACTTGATTTAAGATAAATTCGCTTAACAAGAGACATTTCAGCAGATGGAGGGACTTGTTTTAAGACAATGCATCTGAAATATCTTGTTAAGTCAAACAATCTTGAAATTATCTTGTTTTGAGTGGAATTTTGCAAGAAAATTCAAAATAATTTTAACCCTCATGTCGTCCTGCGGGTCATTTGACCCGTTTTAAAGTTTGAAAATGTGGGGGAAAAAAATAAAAAATTTCAGTGAAACTTCTGATGTCCACATTTTCAACATTTTTGGGAAATCTTTGAACATTTTTTGGTGAAAAAAAGAAATGTTAAAAATGTTTCTTAAGAACATTCACATAAAAATCAATTAAAATCCAGTGAATTTCACTGGATTTTAATGGATTTTTATGTGAATGTTCGTAAAGAAAATATTAGAAGTTTTACTGATATATATGGAAACATTTTAGATATTTCTAGGATTTTTTTTGAAGATTTTTACTCATTTTTTGAAAATATTTACATGAATTTTCTTGCCAAATTTGGGGATTTTTTAAAATAAAACTTTTAAGGGAAACTTTTAAGGAATTATTGGAATTTTCTTCCTGAAGGTTTTGCAAATCTTCAGAAATTTGGGGAATTTTTTGCAGATTTTTTGGATTTTTTTTCAGACAAGGAAACAATAGTTTTGTTTCCCATAAATGAAGACAACAGGAAGGTTAATACATCTCAAATTAGGAGGTTACAGGAAATCAAAAATCTATTTTTGAGTGAAAAACTACTATTTTTTTTTTTTTTTTTTTTTAGCATATCTGGTTTATTTTAAGACACCTAAGCTTGACAATCCTGGTAAAATAGAGCTTAAAATAAGTTTTCCCAGCTAATTTTAACATCTCAAGATTCTAAATATCATATCTTATTTCAAGAAATCTTACCAAGCCATTTTTCACTTGTTCTACTGGCAGATTTTTTCACTTATTTCAAGGTAAAAGTTCCTTGAAATAATTGTTTTTGTTTGTTTTGTGAGGAGCATTTTTTCCAGTGTTGGTATACCTGAGCTGGTGAGAGACTGACAAGACTTGGACTTCCCGATGAGGGTGATGAGATGAGCAGCAGCGATCCAGCCCTCCTTGGATGTGTTCAGGTTCCGTACAAACCTAGACACAAAAGTTCTGTTAAACCAGCTCTGCTATTGGAGTTTTAATTACCAATGGGTGGCAGTGAAATGTGACGTCCTCACCATTGTGCATCATCGCCCTCCTTGACCAGCTGCACCATGTCTCCGCTCTTCACTGAGAGCTCTTCACCTTTCTCATAGTCGACCATCACTGTGTATTTACCAGCACTCTGTTCACAGTCAGGACAAGAAACAGGAAAGGATGAACAGGTGTCAGAAAATTATTACAAGAAAGGCCTTGTTCTGTTTTCAGCTCAGAAATGCTTGTACCTGCGGATGTAAAAAGCTAAAAGAAAAAGAAAAAATGAGTCTAATGAGGCCTAAAGACCATGAACTTTGCTGAAACCAAGGGTTATTGAGTGATGAACAGTTTTAAGCTGTGCTTTTCCCTGAAATGTTTCTGGTTACAAAGGGAGTCACGTCGATCATATGAGGCAGCTATCATCAGTAGTGGACAAGAGCAAGAAGGGCAATTAAAGGCAATTAAAACTAACGTCCTTTTAAAATATCAAAATTGCTGGGAAAAATGTCTAAATAGAGTACTCATTAAATTGGTAGAGGTTAACAATCTGCAGCATGTTTTGAACATGGCTGTGGAGAGGAAACTAAACGTCAGCTGGAAGGGAACGGGTTAACAACAAAAATCCATGACAAAAGTATTTTTTGTCATGGATGAATGAACAATTCAAGCTCTCTGAGAGCTTTCCTTGTCTCGTATATTTGATCGCATGCAGCATCCATCCATCATCTATACATCGCTGAATCCTCATCAGGGTCACGGGGGGCCGGAGTCTGTCCCAGCTGACTGAAGGAGAAGGCAGGGGACACCTGGACAGGTAACAGTCTATCACAGGGCTACACAGAGAGACAAACATTCACACAATCACACTCACATTTACAGACAGTTTAGAATCACCAGTTAACCTCAGCATGTTTCTGGACTGAGGGAGGAAGCTGGAGAACCTGGAGGAAACCCACACAAGTACAGGAGAACATGGAGACTCCATGAGGAAGCTCCCAGGAAGGCCGGGACACGAACCGGGGATCTTCTAGCTGCAATTCAACAGTGCTAACCACCGAGCCACTAAAATCTAAAAGATAAATTACATAAATAAAAATAAAGCTGACTGAAAGGCAATCAAGGAAACCTTAGATTTGTTGGGCTTCCATGTATGTTTTTGTAGCTCTAAATTTGTAAGGTTCCTCTCCATAATTATTAGTGCTATGCTTTAATATTAGCATTAGTTAGATTAAGTTCCATAATATTAAATACCGTGTGGTCTTAACTATGATATGTCCTGCAGGTCAAAATTAACCTGTTTTAAAGTTTGAAAATGTGGGGAAAAATATATTTTCACAGTGAAACTTCTGATGTCCACATTTTCAACATGTTTTGGTGGAAAAAAGAAATGTTAAAAATATTTCTTAAGAACATTCACAGAAAAAAATCAACCAAAATCCAGCAAATTTTGCTGGATTTTGGTTGATTTTTATGTGAATGTTCTTAAACAAAATATTAGAAGTTTTACTGATATATATAGAATCACTTTAGATATTTTTAGGATTTTTTTGGAAGATCTTTACTCATTTTTTGAAAATATTTACAATAATTTTCTTGCCAAATTTGGGGGATTTTAAAAAAATAAAACTTTTAAGGGAAACTTTTAAGGAATTATTGGAATTTTCTTCCTGAAGGTTTTGCAAATTTTCAGAAATTTGGGGATTTTTATTGCTGATTTTGGGGGATTTTTTTCAGACAAAGAAACAACATTTTTTGGTGCCTGTAAATGAAGACAACAGGAGGATAAATACATCTCAAATTAGGAGGTTACATGAAAGCACAAATCTATTTTTGAGTGAAAAACTGCTATTTTTTAGCATATCTGGCTTATTTTCAGACACCTAAGCTTGACAATCCTGGTAAAATAGATCTTAAAATAAGTTTAACCAGCTAATTTTAAGATCTTAATATTCTAAATATCATATCTTATTTCTAGAAATCTTACCAAGACATTTTTCACTTGTTCTATTGGCAGATTTTTTTCACTTATTTCAAGGTAAAAGTTCCTTGAAATAAGTTTTCTTTTCTTGTTTTGAGAGGGGCATTTTTTCCAGTGTAAATTAGAAAACAGACACCAGACTCACCAGCTTCTTCCCATTTTCGTCCTCTGGGTCAGAGTTCAGGGGATCCTCGGCGCTGGAGTAGCCGTCATGCTCCTCCGAGGCGTCCAGTGACAGCGAGGCCTTGTTCCAGCCTGAAGAGAGGAGGCAAACACCGCTGTTTAGTTTACAGCAACATCCAGCCTCGGCTGCTGTAAAATACGTGCGTGACCGCAGTGAGAGATCTACTGGTGTGAAACGGAGAGAGGAAGACCCACAAAAACCTCCTTTGATCAGAGAAGACTGAAAAATAAAACCGCTAAACCCAGGAATCCAAGCATGACACGAGCAGTTCCACGACTACGACAGAAAGAAGACTGTGGACACTGGCATGCAACTTTATATTATAAAATCTCAAACAAGTGGGAAAAAGTGGCAGGCAACTATTCCTCCATGTCAGTGGGTATTCTTTTTTTTTTTTTTATGAATTTCACTAATCTTGAAAGAAATGTGGAGAAAGCAAAAATGTAGAAAGGCTGCCTATAAAGGGGTTACAGTAGTGACACAGTGGGCTCACACACAGCCAGTATACCTCTGAACTTTGTCTGTAAGAGACTAGAGGTGCTGAACCACCTGGTTCTGCTCAGGTGGAGGGGAGGAGGACCTGAATCTGAGGGACGAGAGGCAATGGAAACACAGCAGGTCACTCACCCTGCATCAGCTACTGCCAGTTTAACCCTCGTGTCGTCCTGTGGGTCAAAACTGACCCATTTTAAAGTTTGAAAATGTGGAAAAAAATATATTTTCACAGTGAAACTTCTGATGTCCACATTTTCAACATTTTTGGGAAATCGTTGAACATTTTTTGGTGGAAAAAAGAAATGTTAAAAATGTTTCTTAAGAATATTCACAAAAAAAATCAACCAAAATCCAGCGAAATTCGCTGGATTTTGGTTGATTTTTATGTGAATGTTCTTAAAGAAAATATTAGAAGTTTTACTGATATATATGGAATCACTTTAGATATTTTTAGGATTTTTTTGGAAGATTTTTACTTGTTTTTTTTAAATTATTTACAAGAATTTTCTTGCCAAATTTGGGGGATTTTTTAAAAATAAAAATTTTAGGGGAAACTTTTAAGGAATTATTGGAATTTTCTTCCTGAAGGTTTTGCAAATTTTCAGAAATTTGGGGATTTTTTTTGCAGATGTTTTGGCTTTTTTTCAGACAAGAAAACAATATTTTTTGGTGCCCATAAATGAGGACAACAGGAGGGTTAAACAAAATAACATCTTGGCTCCCCAGACAGGGAGAAAATGCAGTCGCTGTGGGAAAGAGCACCTACCTTTGAAGCCGAATGGCGTGGGGTCACTTTGGCGTTTCGTCTTGTGATCTGGGCTGGTGGGAGATCCTACCAAGGAGAGACGAGGACGGATGTTAAGACAAAAAGGCCTCACTACCAAAGTAATACAATTTAAAAGGCAAATGTTTGATGAGAAAAGCGCACAGATCAAATAGTACAACATGTTTTCAGCTGAAATGACACAGATGCACAGTAAATATGCAGAAAGCTTAAGGAGAGAGAACTACCACAGAGAGAGACAACTAGTTCTAGAGAGGAGAGCACCGGCAAAAAGCAGCTTAATATTGCAATGTTTTTTTTAATGGAAACCATAAAGGGACACAAATCTTTCTTTCACAGAGGACATTTTGAGATTTTGACATGTCAAAGTGAGGCTGTTTCAGTCTCAGGGTCCTGAAATTGTGCATGCTGGCTTACTGGGACACTGGATCCGAGTCAAGCACAATATGTACGTCAAAATATCTGCTGTGAAAAAGACATTGAGTGCACTGGGTTAAATGAAACAAGGGGTCTAGAGGTGTGATACCTGCTGATAGGAAGATGGTCATGGGTAAAGTAAAACTTTTGTCATCAGCACTTGAGGGCTCTGTGGAGGGAAGTATGCAGTATGTGACCTACTGAGTGAATGCCTTAAAAATATGGGATTTTTTTTCTGTAATCATTTTTGGGAAATAGCTTTTTCATGTATTTACTGAGAGTTTGACAAAAAGATGCCTCTCTCATGTTTGTACAGTAAAAATAAAGCCAAAGCTAGCAGCCAGTTACTTGAAAATGGTTAAAAATCAGCCTCAACCTGTGCAAAAAATAGCAAAATCAGAACTCCAGAAAATTTAAATCACACTAGCTAACACATACTGTCTGGACTGTTTAATCCAAAAGAAAAAACAACCACAAACTAGGTTTATAGGCATAAATTAACCCTCCTGTTGTCCTCATTTACGGGCACCAAAAATATTGTTTCCTTGACTGAAAAAAATACAAAAATTCAGCTAAAAAATTCCACAGATTTCTGAAAATTTGCAAAACATTCAGGAAGAGAATTCCAGTAATTCCTTAAAAGTTTCCCTTAAAAGTTTGATTTTTAAAAAAATCCCCCAAATTTGCCAAGAAAATTCTTGTAAATATTTTCAAAAAATTAGTAAAAATCTTCCAAAAAATTGATGATGATGTGATGTGATGGATATTACAACTGATAACAGCCCACAGTTACCTTTCTGAGCTTTGAGGTTACTGAAGCCTTGCAAAGTAAAGCGCTTTTTAGCCACAGCAGCTCTGTCTGAGGTCGGGCTGGTCACAGCCTCGTCTGACCCAGAGATAAAGCCAGAAGACCGGACAGACAGACAGACAGACAGAAGGAAGGAAACAGCAAGTTAGGCAGGTGTTAAATGAGAAAGTGTGTAAAGAGGGAAGAAGTTCTAGGATTCATGGGATCACAAGAAGTGAAGATAATAGGGGTCAATCATTAGAAGAAGGGAAGCAAAGAGGTACAGTAATGTGTAGTGTTTGAAATACATTTACTACTAATGCTAGAGACACACTGACAGTCTTACACTGCAAAAACTCTCAACCTTACCAAGTCTGTCTTATTTTTAGTCAAAATGTCTCATCACACTTGATTTAAGATAAATTCACTAAACAAGACACATTTCAGCAGATGGAGGGACTTGTTTTAAGACAATGCATCTGAAATATCTTGTTAAGTCAAACAATCTGGAAGTTATCTTGTTTTGGAGTTGAATTTTACAAGAAAACTCAAAATAAGTTTAACCCTCATGTCGTCCTGCGGGTCAAATGGACCTGTTTTAAAGTTTGAAAATGTGGAAAAATAACCTTTCCACAATGAAACTTCTGATGTCCACATTTTCAACATTTTTGGGAAATCTCTGAACATTTTTGGGTGGAAAAAAGAAATGTTAAAAATGCTTCTTAAGAACATTCACAAAAAATCAACCAAAATCCAGCGAAATTTGCTGGATTTTGGTTGATTTTTATGTGAATGTTCTAAAAGAAAATATTAGAAGTTTTACTGATATATATGGAATCACTTTAGATATTTTTAGGATTTTTTTGGAAGATCTTTACTCATTTTTTGAAAATATTTACAATAATTTTCTTGCCAAATTTGGGGGAATTTTTTAAAATAAAACTTTTAGGGGAAACTTTTAAAGAATTATTGGAATTTTCTTCCTGAAGGTTTTGCAAATTTTCTGCTGAAGTTTTGGGATTTTTTTCAGACAATGAAACAATATTTTTTGGTGCCCGTAGATAAAGACAACAGGAGGGTTAATACATCTCAAATTAGGAGGTTACATGAAAGCGAAAATCTATTTTTTAGTGAAAAACTGCTTCTTCTTTTTTTTTTTTTTAGCATATCTGGTTTATTTTAAGACACCTAAGCTTGACAATCCTGGTAAAATAGAGCTTAACATAAGTTTTCCCAGCTAATCTTAACATCTCCATATTCTAAATATCATATCTTATTTCAAGAAATCTTACCAAGACATTGTTCACTTGTTCTACTGGCAGATTTTTTCACTTATTTCAAGGTAAAAGTTCTTTGAAATAAGTTATTTTTTCTTGTTTTGAGAGGGGCATTTTTTCCAGTGTAGTGGGACTCTCTCGGTGTCTTTACTCACCTTTTCCTGTGGGCTTTGGTGAGGAAGAGGAGTTGACATCAGGGCTGCAGGGCTCAACTTTCTTCTCATCTCCCTTTTTAAAGCTCTTCTGACTTGTCTTGAAAGGACTGTTAGAGGACAAAAGTAAGAATCGTCAACAACCTCAGCAAAGTTCAAAAAGCCCTATCACACATCAAACTGTAAATTAAACGTGAGGGAGAAAAACACCCTCCATAATACCAACCTTTGATGAAAGAAAACAAGTTATTGTGGAGAAACTGTGGCAGAATTGGAGATCACACTCACATATTTTGGGAAAACAAATTGAAACTGTTTTAGGATTCAGGCAGAAATCTGATCCATTTCAAGTGCTGATTTGCTACTTGAGCCATTGTTCTATATAATCAGTTCTATTCTAGAAGAAGTAATGGATAAAAAATGTTATATCTATTCCATATATTACTACTGGGGGCAAACAAAATGATTACTGTGTCTTGGCTCAGCCCACTACCTCCCACCCTCCACCAATAGAGAGAGAGACTAAAGAAAGTGTATTTAATGGAAAAAATAACAGCAAAACTCCATTTGAAATTAGGTTCCTTCCTATGTTCCTTCCTTTTGACAGGCTGGGGGAGATGTTTTTGTTTGAATTGCAAGTGGAGATGTAATGAGATTTCTGTCTGGACTTTGTATTTTTACATGTTTCATAACAACCTGCTGCTCTTGAATTAAATTTATCTTTAAACTTAATTTGAAATTCTCCTCTTTCTGTGGGTTTAGGTGATACCATGAGTTAGTTGTGTTTCCAAAGTGTATATTTGTTTTTGTTTATCATGTGTATGTTTTTGTTTTTCCATTTTTGAGTTACATATAAATATGTACAAAAACATGTAGTTTAAATAAAAATTTGGTTAAAAAAAAAAAAAAACTTCTGAGGGAGAATAAATAAGATGTGGAGCACAGATTTACCTGAGATTTACTGTTCCACTGGGCGCAGGTGGAAACTGGAATATCTGGTCTGGAGCCCTCTGCTGGCTGGCTTCTGACAGAGAGGGAGAAAAAACGTCTTAAAACACCACAATGGAACATTTGCAGCAATATTGCTCTCATAATAACTTCAGCTAAAGCATAAGTGTGTATGTTTCTGGTTAATACGGTTAGTAACATACACACTGGAAAAATGCTCCTCTCTAAACAAGAAAAAACTTATTTAAGGAACTTTTACCTTGAAATAAGTGAAAAAATCTACCAATAGAACAAGTGAAAAATGTCTTGGTAAGATTTCCTGAAATAAGATATGATATTTAGAATATTGAGATCTTAAAATTAGCTGGGAAAACTTATTTTAAACTATATTTTACCAGGATTGTCAAGCTTAGGTGTCTTAAAATAAGCCAGACATGCTAAAAAAAAAAAAAAAAATAGCAGTTTTTCACTCAAAAATAGATTTTCGCTTTCATGTAACCTCCTAATTGGAGATTTATTAACCCTCCTGTTGTCTTCATTTACAGGCACCAAAAAACATTGTCTCCTTTAAAAAAATTCCCAAAATCTGCAAAAAAATTCCCCAAATTTCTGAAAAATTGCAAAATCTTTAGGAAGAAAATTCCAATAATTCCATAAAAGTTTCCCTTAAAAATTTCACTTTAAAAAAAAAAAACCCAATTTTGGCAAAAAATTCTTGTAAATATTTTCAAAAAATGAGTAAAAATCTTCCCCGAAAAAATCCTAAAAATATCTAAAATGATTCCATATATATCAGTAAAACGTCTAATATTTTCTTTAAGAACATTCACATAAAAATCATTTTGTCAATGTTCTTAAACATTTTTAACATTTCTTTTTTCCACCAAAAAATTTTCAAAGATTTCCCAAAATGTTGAAAATGTGGACATCAGAAGTTTCATTGTGGAAAGGTTATTTTTCCACATTTTCAAACTTTAAAACCGGTCCATTTGACCCGCAGGACGACACGAGGGTTAAACTTATTTTGAGTTTTCTTGTAAAATTCAACTCAAAACAAGATAATTTCAAGATTGTTTGACTTAAGATATTTAAGATGCATTGTCTTAAAACAAGTCCCTCCATCTGCTGAAATGTCTCTTGTTAAGTGAATTTATCTTAAATCAAGTGGGATGAGACATTTGGACTAAAAATAAGACAAACAGACTTGGTAAGGTTTAGAGTTTTTGCAGTGTGAACATACCTCTGCACGCCTGCAGCTGGGTTGTCAGAACCTTCCTGATCTCATTCACCCAAGTGGTTTTTACTTCAGCTGTAGGTGCCTGAAATGCAATAACAAAACATATTCAAGAGCACTGTGTAAAATCTTAATTCTAACCGTTGCTCACATGCTCTTCTTTTATTTACCTGAACAATATAGACCTCTTCTCTGGAGTTGCACCAGATTTCAAACTTCTTGTTGTCCCCCTTTGCGTTCTCAGTGATGCCCACCGCACTCATCTGTTCAATAAACAGTGAAAGGAGGTATTAATCTGTCTAACTTCATGGATAAAGACATGACAGACGAGTGCAGTGCTGCAGCTGCAGAGGTGCTCACACTCAGAGACTGCTTGAAGCTGTACGATGGAGCTTTCTCGTATCCCTCCCCGTTCTCCTCCCTCCTCTTGCAGAACAGCAGGGCCTTCTCGTGCAGGAACAGGTGCCTCTGCATGGGCTTGAAACGGGCCAGATCCTTCACCTTGGCATGACCCTTCTTGTGCTCCGTCCACACGCTGAAGGAGCCTTGCATCAGCAGCTTACCCAGTTCACTCATATTACCCTGAGAACGGAAGGAGTTAAAGGAAAAGATACAGTCAGGAAGAGCCGATCCGCCACTTCATAGACACGTTCTGAACTAGTATAATTTCTCATTTCAACACCTCAGTCTTGGCTCTGTTTAATGCATACACACAGCAATTTTGGCAGACAGACGTAAGAAAGTTATCAACCAGCCGCTGGTGGCTGACGCTGATCTCCGTGGCTAATGCTAATGCTAACACGTTCTGCAGCGGCTCACATCTGCGGGTTAAACAGTCTCCCAGATCTTTCATGGTTCTGCTCTTACCTGCTGCTACCTGGATTTCTGTAGATGAAGCAGGTCCTGCACAGTTTGCCGCAGATCCTCACGCTCACAGCCACTTTGTTTGAGGAGTTTATTCATTCTGCGTTCCTCCTCAAATGCTTTTATTCGGTAAAATGCCGTGTTGTCAGTGATGTAAACAATGGCAAACTTCTTCTTCTCTAGTTTAGTACCAGAGTAGACCAGGTAGACGTGTGTTTGAGCTACACTGCCCCCTGCAGTTTGGGAGCAGACGCTCAGTGCTGCGTGCGGTCCCTTTTTATGCTGCAGGTAGTAAACCTGCAGCTGCAGATTGGTTCCGCCCCTGCTGAGTGTTGCACCTGTGCAAATGCTTCTTCTTTCTATCAGATTTCAGCTTCTTCTTTCTATGAGGTTTCAGCTTCTCCCAGTTTGACTTGACAATCAGTGTGTGTTTGTGTGTTCTTCAGTTATCTCAACAACCGTCCATCCGATCAGTTTCAAACTTGGTGTGTGATTCGCTGGGACCGAGAGAAAGCGCTGTGTTGAGTTTATTTATTTACCTATTTCTACAGTTCTACAACTTCATTTTGCAGAAATGAAATTATCCAATCATTTTGGATCATTTTTGATTAACTTTGGACAGATGTTTGTCATTTTGTAGTCCTTTTGAAGAGTTTTTGAGTTATTTTGAGAAGTTTCAAGTCATTTTGGACAGTATTTCAGTCATTATGAACAAGTTTTTGACATTTTTGACAATTTATGAGTCAGTCTGGAGAGCGTTACAGCCATTTTGAAAAGTTTTTTGTCACATTTGAGCAGTTGTGACTAATTCTGAATGAGTTTTTTGGCATTCTAGACAACATTTAAATCATCTCTGGATAATTTGTTTATTTATTTCAGCGTGGAATGACTTAGTTTGGCTGGATCAAACACAGACTGGTTTAAATGGGGTGAATACTTACACAATCACTAATTTCACCTTTTATACTGTATATTAATTGACCTTATTGTGATGAAATCTGTCTTCGCTTTGACACGAACTAGTCTTTTTGTAAATTCTTGTGTGTTTTCCTGCAGACATTTGGTTGGATGCAGTGTTATACAGGTAAACTGTCACATTTTTGGGTTCATCCTTTCTTCTATCTGACAACCATAGCCTCGATCATGCTGCTGTAGTGCAGATGTTTTGTGTTTTTCTGTTTGAATAGCAGATAATATTTACGATCACTGGGTCTGCTTTTGTAACGATAAATGGTTGAAGAAGCTTCCCAGTTCTTTACTTAAGTAAAAGTACTAATACATTTCTGTAACAACACTGGATAACAAATTCCTACTAAAGGACACACATATTAGCAGCAAAATGTTGTTAAAGTATTGAAGTAAAAGCACTGGTTTTGTTGCTCTGACTTGTGTGTTCTTCTATTTGGCATCATGACATTTTCCATAGTAAAGTATCAGCATCAGCAACTTGGTACATTTCTGTCTGGTGCAGATTGAGTGAGTTTTAAGTATTTTATATACAGGTTTACGTACGGAGAGATCTGAGGGATCAGCAGATGATTTAAGGGAGAGAAAAGAAGATCTAACAAAGTGCTGAAACACAAATTTATCTTCAGCTTTTCCTCCGATCTTTGATTTTTGGTTAGATATTTAATCATATTAACATGTACTGAAGTGAAATTACTGTTTGGTGCTGCTGTGGAAAAGTGACACTGCTTTCTTTGTAAGATATTAGAAGCCAAGAAGGAAAAAGGTGATTTAATCTTTACTAGAGCGTTGTGTTTAATAAGCTTTCAATAATATTGATTCTGACAAACTCTACTTCTTACAAGTAAATAAAGATGTAAAATAAATGCAGGTCTGGAAGTATAAAGTAGCATAAATTGAAAACACTCAACTAGATTACCTCAAAATTGTAGTAAAATGCAGAGTAAATGTACTCAGTTACTTGGAACAACTGACTAAGATAGAAATATTAGCACATTTTATTCAGTTTTTGTTTTTTCTAATGCTTTTTTTCATTGTAGAGTGAACATTCTCTGCAGGAGTGTTTTCATTCTCTATATTCAGTCATTATGCCCCCAATAAACCTGATGAGAAATACATAATGGGTTTTGTTTATTGCTATTCAACCAGCTTTAATGTGACATCATTGCACTATAATATCCTTACTTTGTGATGTAATTCAGATTGTAAAATTTACGACAGTGGTTCCCAGGAAAACTGACCCTATCTTATTTTTATTGGTTTTGTGTTTCTCCTTCCATTTTCCTGGAGTAGTATCTCTTCCTCCTTGCTGCATCACTTCCTTGTTGCTATTTTCCTTCCATATAATGGAAGTTCATTGCACGTTTCATCACAAATTACTGTGACTTTCACACGATGTCCCTTTTAACCTTCCTGTTGTCCTCATTTACGAGCACCAAAAAAATACTGTTCCCTTGTCTGAAAAAATACAAAAATTCAGCAAAAAAAAAGTTCGCCAAATTTATTAAAATTTGCAAAATATTCAGGAAGAAAATTCCAAAAAATTTTCCCTTAAAAGTTTAGTTTAAATAAATAAATAAATAAATAAATGAATAAATAAATAAATAAATCCCCAAATTTGGCAAGAAATAAATTTTTTTTAACAAATTTAAAAAATTTGTAATTATTTTCAAAAAATTGATGAAAATATTCCGAAAAAAATCCTAAAACTATCTAAAATGATTACATATATTAGTAAAAGTTGTAATATTTTCTTTAAGAACATTTGGAAAAAAATCATTTTTTTCCAAATGTTCTTAAAGGAACATTTTTTTTAAAAAAACATTTCTTTTTTTCCACCAACAAAGTGTTCAAAAATTTTTCAAAGTTTTCACAGTGAAAATTAATTTTTTTCCACATTTTCCAACTTTGAAACAGGTCAATTTGACCTGCAGGACAACAGGAGGGTTAAACGCTGCACTCTGCACGCCTCCATCTTCCACATCATGTCGGTAACACATCTAAGGCATCTGATCTGCTATTTTTAAGCCTGGAGCTGACTTCACGTCTTACCTCGTATCCTGTAATGGCGATGAGGTGCATGGAGTCGTTGACAGCCTTGAGGATGCCTAAGATGGAGGTCAGCGCCTCCTGCAGATCGTCAGCGCCCTCACAGCCCTTACTGTACTTCAGCATTTCCTGTAGCCAGAAGCACACAGAGAAGCAGCTCAAAAACAGAGATCCCACCGAGAGGACGACTGATTTGTAGCCGACAGACGCTACCTTCAGTAGCAGCTGATATTTGGTGATCCTCTGAACCGGCTTCAGCAGGTACGAGTCTAAACCCAGTTTATGCTCCAGCTTTTTCTGACACTCCTGTGCAATAAGAAAGAGAAGAATTATGTCAAATAAAACATGCTCTGACCAGAGTGAGTAGATACTGGCTACCTGTTCCTGTTAGAGCAGACTTTAAGGTGCTGCTGCTAACCTACAAAATTGCAATTTTTTTTAATTGCCCCATTGTACCTATCCAGTCTGATGAACCTGGATGTCCCCAGTCGTGTTCTGGGCTTCTGAGTGTCACAAAGGTCCATAGAAAGACGGTTGACTTTTCTTACCATGCACCGACATTATGGAACAGTCTAGCTGCTGAAATCAGTCGGGCATCTTCCACTGATGGATTTAAAACTAAGCTGAAGACCCACTGCTTTACTGCTACATAGGAATCTTCAATTGTTTGTTTTACTGATGTCTTTTTTTATTGTTTTGTTTTTATTGTTTTTATCTGTTCTTACTGTTTGTATCTCTGTGTACAGCACTTTGACTGAAAGTGCTTTAAAATAAATAAATAATTATTATTATTATTATTGTTTGTTTGTTTATTTATTTGGCTTTATTTAACCAGGAAGTCCCACTGAGATTAGAGATCTCTTCTACAAGAGAGACCTGGCCAAGGTAGCAGCCATACAAAATTTAAAAGTTGTATAAAACAGATACATGATATAAACAATAAGCAGTAAAACAGATTGACAGCTGCTCAGGGACACTGACATTCCTCCTTCACTGCATTCGTCATGATGTTCTTAAACTCATTAATGGAAATGAATTTTTCTAGTTGAAAAGTTTTTTGAAGATTTTTGGTGCATGATGGGAGATTGTTGTTCTGTCAAAGTCTGTTAGAGTCTGGGGAACATTCAAAGGCAACCACTAGGAGGTTTGCAGATGGTAGCTACTAGAACTAAAAGTGAGAAGGATCCTGAGGTATTCTGGGCCCAGCAGAGCTTTATAGATGAACATAGACCAGTTTAGTTGTCTACGAATGCTTAGTGACGTCCAGCCAACCGGATCATAGAGAATACAGCGGTGAGTGAGAGATTCAGCGTTGGAAATGAAACATAAAATTAGAAAAAAACAGTAAAACTTGGAAGGTTTGCTCACCTGGAAGAAGGCGCAGTCGGAGCACTGCCTCCACAGGCTCTCAGAGCGAGGCTTGTTGTGGCAGTACTTCTCATAGATCTGCAGATCCGTCATCTGAGGAGGGGAACAAAAACTATTTGCATTCAAGAAATCTGCTCCTCAGCTCAGTTAGAATCTCTTAAGAATTCACTTACCCTCTCTAGGAAACACCTTCCAACCAACTCTGGGCAATCCGTGTACTGCTCCAGTTCCCGGAGAAAAGTTCTGGAGGAAAAAAAAGACAAAATGGTGTTACCGAGAGTGGAGATGAGAAGGAATAAAATGATGATTGGCTAAGAAAGTGTCACGTCACGGTGCAGGTATCATCAGTGACAGCCAGATGGCGCTCAGTCACCTTTTGTGGAAGTGGTAAATTTCTGGCATGTTGCCAAACAGAATCTCCTTTTTGTTCTGCAAAGGTGCAGGGATGAGGGGAGACATGGCCGGATTATCCATCTCAGAGGCATATCCCTGCAACAAACACAAACAAGACATGAAAATCCAGCCGCAGGTGAAAGACGAGAGGAAAGAAAAGTTGCTGTGGAGGGAATAAACAACCTGCAGCACACAGAGCAGCTCCTCCACGTAGGCTCTCTCAGTTTCCAGCAGCTCGTTCATGACATGTCTGCACACAGAAGGAGAATAGAGTGATTCAGACAGAAAGGCACAAACACAGAGGGATCAAGTGAAGGATTCTGTGTGCCCAGAAGAGATAAATGCACAGCGCTATAGATAATGAGATAAGTGTTTTCACAGAGTCCATCTGCTGTGTAACTTGATTACAGATGAAGGAGTTACTGCTGATCCCTCACCGCCTGAGCACTGCCAGGTTCTCCTCCTCCTCGGACAAAGAGGCATGTCTGCTGTTACTGTCTCCGTTCTGCAGTTGGCCGTTTCCCTGGGGAAAAAAAAAAAGGAAGATTAATGTCTGATCGCTGAGACGAGCAACAAACAAAGCAGACTTCACAGAACAACACAGTCACAACACTCACTTTTTCACAGTTGTTGCCTGAGTCTGTCTCGGAGTTTTTCTCCTGCTGAGCTCTGTGTGCTGCAGATGAGGGGAGACAGTCGTCATTTTAGGTTATTAAAAATGTAGTGAAGAACATTTTGACCTGTTACATAAAAGCCACTGACGTCAATAAGAGCAGACAAATCTATGCATATTTCAGTGGGTCCTCAGTCAAAGAGAGTATTTCAGGCACCACAGGCTTGGTACTATATGAGAGAAACTGTATTCAAGATCAGATATTTTACAGTTTTTGGAAGAACGTGAATCAAGAAATGTTTGCCATTTTATTGTTTATGCAAACAATCTACATGTAATATGATATATCTTGATTATGATGTAATTTTGAACATTTATTGCACAAAAAAAGGCTTTTGATAGTCTGACATACACAATCTTTTGCACTGCAGGGAATATGAAAGTTATTGTTTATAATGTAGTTTTAAAACTATAAATGAACCGTAAAGGGTGAAAAATTAAATATAGCCAGGATTTATTGTGCGGAAAGAAATCTGTTCATTTAAAATTTGAGAATTTATACTAATCATATTTCATATTCATGTTGTAGCTATGAATCAGAGACTTTTTCCTGCTGAAAGAGATGAATAGATGTTAATAACTTGCAGCACGCAGGATGAATTTATAGTTAGAGCAAATGGGATAAATTTAGAAAGAGCACCTTTATTTCTTTTTATAAGGAAAAATACATCACATTGCCCTTCCATTAATGCAAAAGATGTCCTGAAGACGGCAAATTAATGGTGAAATCACATTCAAGAAAGTGGTTTGTTCATGTTATATGAGAGGATGCCTTGACTAAATGTTTTTTTGTGGATTTCTGATGCAGACTTCACACTTTCTTCTTAGATCAAGGATAAGAAAGTCTGCAGTAAAACGTAGCTTTGACAAATGTGCAAAGTGTCACAAGTGTGGAAAACAGAATCTAATGCAGTGTTGATGTGCATGTAAGGACTAAATGTACATGTGAGGGGTGCAAAGATGGAATACCATAAAACCCTCAAAGAAAAGTCAGAAAAGGATCTACGTTGTGACATAAATAAGGCTCATGTGGCTGTGTGAAGACTGACCAGGCGAGCTGAGAGGAGATTTGATGAAGGCTTCAGGTCTGGGAGCTACCGGCTGCACAGGTCTGGTCTGTTTGGCTGCCAGCTTCTTCAGACTGACCCTCCTCCTGTCAAACATCTCCTGCATGGACGACTGCTTCTGGAAAACTTTCTCCACTTGGTCCTGATACACGGGAAGCCATCAGAGATCAGTATGTGATGGTTGAGTAGCTCATATTTCTGTCAGCGGATCATCGAACATCTAAATCATCCACACACTGCAAAAACTCTAAATCCTACCAAGTCTGTTTGTCTTATTTTCAGTCAAAATGTCTCATCCCACTTGATTTAAGATAAATTCACTTAACAAGAGACATTTCAGCAGATGGAGGGACTTGTTTTAAGACAATGCATCTGAAATAACTTGTTAAGTCAAACAATCTTGAAATGATCTTCTTTTGAATTGAATTTTACAAGAAAACTCAGAATAAATTTAACCCTCGTGTCGTCCTGCGGGTCAAAATTGACCCGTTCTGAAGTTTGAAAATGTGGAAAAAATAATCTATTTTCACAGTGAAACTTCTGATGTCCACATTTTCAACATTTTTGGGAAATCTTTGAACATTTTTTGGTGGAAAAAAAGAAATGTTAAAAATGTTTCTTAAGAACATTCACAAAAAAATCAACCAAAATCCAGTGAATTTCACTGGATTTTGGTTGATTTTTATGTGAATGTTCTTAAAGAAAATATTAGAAGTTTTACTGATATATATGGAATCACTTTAGATATTTTTAGGATTTTTTGGAAGATTTTTACTTATTTTTTTGAAAATATTTCCAAGAATTTTTTTGCCAAATTTGGGGGATTTAAAAAAAACAAAAAACAACAACAACTTTTAAGGGAAACTCTTAAGGAAGTATTGGAATTTTCTTCCTGAAGGTTTTGCAAATTTTCAAGAATTTGGGGAATTTTTTTTGCTGATTTTTTTTCAGACAAGTAAACAATGTATTTTGGTGCCCGTAAATGAGGACAACAGGAGGGTTAATACATCTCAAATTAGGAGGTTACATGAAAGCAAAAATCTATTTTTGACTGAAAAACTGCTTCTTCTTTTTTTTTTTTTTTTTAGCATATCTGGTTTATTTTAAGACACCTAAGCTTGACATTCTGGTAAAATATAACTTAAAATAAGTTTTCCCAGCTAATTTTAAGATCTCAGTATTCTAAATATCATATCTCATTTCAAGAAATCTTACCAAGACATTTTCCACTTGTTCTATTGGCAGATTTTTTTCACTTATTTCAAGGTAAAAGTTCCTTGAAATAAGTTTTTTTTTCTTGTTTTTTCCAGTGCTGAGGCTTTAAGTTGCACTGATTTTAGACAGGTGTTAATAATTTGGACATCTCTGCTGCATCGGGGGGTTCCAATCCATTTGAAAGTGATGTTAAACCACAACACGTGTTCTCCTCTTACCCTGAACTGCTGGTTCAGCACCGCCTCATACTCTCCCCAGATGGTGCTGAGGTCTGTCAGCTGATTCTGCCCTGCGTTATCCAGGTAACGCTCCAGCTCCTGCAGGGCCAACTCCGCCCCCTCATGGGACTGACATTTGTCCACCGGCTGAGAGGCCAGCAGGTAGATACCATCATCAACCCATTTAGATGCCTGCAGAGGACAGCAGAGGAGGTGAAAGGTTAAAAAACAACCAAAAGGACCAGGAAATGGAGGTGTTAGTGTGTGTTTGATCTTCTCACCCTCTCCAGTCGGTGGTGCAGCTCCATGGCTTTGAGGAGGTGGTCCTTCTTGGCCCTCAGACTGCTACTGAGGCTCTCACTGACAGCTCTGAGCTCGCTGCATTTGGGCTGAATGGAGTCCTCGGCGTAGTGGGAGTTCTGGATCAGTTCATCACCTTCACGAGACAAAGCCAAGGCTCTGTCCAGAATCTCCTGAGGACCAGGGCAGAGTAACAGATCAGATTTTTTCTTGTTTTTTTCACAAATCTTCCCACAAATAATCCATTTTCACCAAATTCTTCATATCTGAATGAGACTTATTACTCTGTTAATTATTTGCTCAATTAATCAATTAGTCATTTGGTCTATAAAATGGAAAGAAAATTGGGGAAAATGTTAATGTTTTTCCCGGCGCCAAATGTTTTGTTTTGTTTACAATCCAAAGATATTCAGTTTACTGTCATATAAGAGTTAAGACACCAAATATTTGAATTTACGAAACTGGAAGGAAAGACACTATCCCTAAAAAAATGACTCAAACAAATTAATCGATTATCAAAATAGTTGGGGATTAATTTATTAGTTGACAACCTTCATAATAATCAGTTAACTGCTGCAATTCTAAACTATAAAGCAATTTAATAACTAATTTTGCAGCCGTGAGCAAGTCTCATAAACCCAAAGGAGTTTTAGTTATTCCCCTAAAAAGAAATCCCTTGTGATATATGTATTTGGATGCCAATGGACTCAGATAAGGATTAAAAACTGTCAAGAAAATTCTGCAACTTTGGCCTATTCTGCATAGCAATATCTAGATGTATTACTTATAAATGTTCATTTGTTTTCACATTATTTTATAAGGGTGATGGGGTCACTGTGGTTGATCTCATCTGATTTACTGCACAACATCTCAAACGTTTGGAACTGACATCATTCAAAGCAAACTTATTATTTTATCATCTGTGGATAAAACTCGATCATTCAGCCTGCCATGGGGATACAGTGCTTTAATTGTGAAGGGCTGGGTGTGACTTACACAGACTCTCTCCTCGTAGGTGGTGAGCTCACAGAAGATGTGGTCGGCGTGAGCTGGGCTGATCCCAACCTCAGAGAAGGTTGCCAGTTTCTCAGACACCTGATCCAGCAGAGCCCTGACCTGCAGCAGAAACACCGCGGTCGGTTTGCAGGTTTAAAAGGGATCGTGTTGACTGAAGTCTAGTACGAACGATGTGAGCCGAGTTAGCAGACTCCAGCTCACCTCTCTGTAGTTGTGCTCAAAGTGGCGCAGTTGGAGACACTGCTCCAGCTTGGTCTGATGCCTCACCCAGAACTCATCGAAAGCCCTTTCCGTCTCGTCCAGCTGAGACAGCAGCCTGACACACGGTTCAAAAACAGGCAGTTGAGCAGAGCAGAAAGCAGCAGCGGGGGGAGAAATGAATCAAGCAGGAAATGCAGACTGAGGTATTTGGATCTGCTTGATTTTCTGTGTTTGCCTGCGTGTTAAGAAGACTAACGTCTGTTGACACGAGAATCAGTGCTTTCAGTGCAGTTTAAACATCACTGACCTCACAGCACGCTGCCTTCACAAATATCATCCCTAATATAGGATGCAAAACAAAAAAAAAACATCAACTCAGATAAAAACAAACAAAAAAAGGCTTACTGGCTTAAATCTTATATCACCACTAAGAGGCTGCAAAATCCTTTTACATAACAGTGGTGGGACTTTATATTCTTTACTACTTAAATCTATTTTATTATCAGATGTGTTACACAAGAGCTTCTGACATTCATAATCTATCGACTATATTTTCTGATTGTTCATTGATCCATAACTCTAAACAGTTGAAGAAAATATGTTTTAGAAATACTGCATTCTCCTCATTGACAGGGTACAACTATCCAAGGCACTATTTCAAATATTAAAGTCTATGAATATGAGTCATATTGAGAAGCTGCAAGTAAAAATCTGTTTGATAAATGATTCAAATGATCATCAGTTTAACGGATCAAAGAAGAATAGTGGAAAAATGCAAAATAAGAAATGAAACGACTATCTTCTTTCAACTTTGTATTTGACTAATTCACTAATCTCTTAAAAAGCATTCAGTTTCTGAAGTTGTAGCTTTGGTGCCTTATTATTCAGTGTCTACTGTACTATTCAAATGAAGTGTTACTACGTCTATAATTGTTCTCGAATAATGAGATATGCTCAAGCTTTCTGGTTCCTTTATGACTAAATATGTAGACAAGACTAGTAACCCTGACTCCGTCCTGCAGCTGCGTCAGCGTTACTACATCTAACCTCTGCACTGTAGCAAGGTTCTCCAGCTCATCCTGGTTCATGTTGTGGTCGGGGTCTCGCACCACCGGCTCATTGATGCTCTCCAGCAGCCGGCTGCCTTGACCCAGAGCCACCAGAATGTCCTCCTGCACACACACACACACACACACAGATGGGTTAACACACATTATCCAGACAGACAGCAGAGCATGCAGATAAGAAAACAAGGTGGTGTGTGTGTGTGTGTGTGTGAACAGGGCTACCTTCATTTTGTCTTTCTTGCTGGTGTGTGTGCTCAGCAGGAGGGTCGTGGCCTGGATTTCATTTGGGAGTTCAGTCTCCGCCAGTTCAGTCCCAAATGACTGCAGGGTCTGAGCTGTTTTCTTTACCATCAATGCGAAGCCTTCAATAGCCTGAAACATGCGAGATAGAAGAGAAACTTTAAGCATCATTTCAGTGATTGGGTAAAGCTGATGAGGTGGACTGTGCAGTAGCTGTTGATAACACAACACTTTAACCCTGGTGACGTCCTGCTGGTCAAAACTGACCTGGTTTAAAGTTTGAAAATGTGGAAAAAATATACATATTTATTTTCACAGTGAAACTTCTGATGTCCACATTTTCAACATTTTGGGGAAATCTTTGAACGTTTTTTTGGTGGAAAAAAAGAAATGTTAAAAATGTTTCTTAAGAACATTCACATAAAAATCAACCAAAATCCAGCGAAATTCGCTGGATTTTGGTTGATTTTTTTTGTGAATGTTCTTAAATAAAATAGAAGTTTTACTGATATATATGGAATCACTTTAGATATTTTTAGGATTTTTTTTGGAGGATTTTTACTCATTTTTTTGAAAATATTTACAAGAATTTTCTTACCAAACTTGGGGGATTTCTTGAAAAATAAAACTTTTCAGGGAAACTTTTAAGGAATTTTCTTCCTGAAAGTTTTGCAAATTTTCAGAAATTTGGAGATTTTTTTTTCTGAATTTTTGGATTTTTTCAGACAAGGAAACAGTATTTTTTGGTGGCCATAAATGAGGAGAACAGGAGGGTTAAAGAGCAGTTACAGCGTGGATGCTGGCATGCCAGTGGACCCTACAACGTGTACGTACTGTGCGGTGTGAGATCCACTTCTCGTGGCAGTACTCCTGCGTTCCTCCGAGCTCCTGGGTCAGCTGGCTGCGGTCGATGTATGAGTGCAGCTCAGTTATAGAGCTGAGCATAATCACCTGAGAGGGAAACATCCCATTACACTCCAGTTATTGGATCATAAACACATTTACTGTATTCCTCAAGAAATCCAATTTCTTTGAAACGTTTTTGACCTTATTGCCAGTGGGCTCGACTCAATTAGGAGGACACAAGTCGCTTAGGGAATATGCAGGGTTTCTACTCGTGTACGCACCGGCACTTTCATCTTGAACTCATCCTTGTTGAACTTGAAGAGGATGTCGGAGAGCGTGCGCTGCAGGAGGGTGGTGGGCCTCAGAACCAGAACCAGCTGGAGGTTCCCTGGGAAGGAGCCCTGAAATCAGAAAGCAGACTGTATGAAAGAACAGGCAGGATCCTCCTCCTCCTCCCCGGGTCACTTTCTGCTGACAGCCTCCACTATCTATTCATTATTCCTTCTTTTTGTTCCTCCTTGTGGAAATTCTCGCTCAAACACATTCAAGCATGTGAAGAAGCTTGTAGAGCAGCAGAGAATGAGGAACATGTGGGGGATGCAGGGAACCATCCGATGGCAGCAACATTAATCTTCGTGTCCCTGAGATGTTTCTGCATGAATAATAAGGAAGGAGGAATCTCAGTACGTGTGTTCAGGTTTTCCCTTGAACCAGCGGGGATTGTTAAGTTAAACTGGCATAGTTCTGATGCATTTTTGAATAAAACATGTAGCCGTCTGTCCATCACCTTCTTGGCTGCATGGTGAACAGATGAAGGCCTGTTATAATTTGTGATTTTGGACAATATGCACTTTGAATAAAATCAACTTGACAATTGATTTGTGCACAAACAGAAAGCAGACGCTAAGAGAAACCTGTCTAGAAACATGTTTTCATGACATCCACATCCATCCTCTTCATATTCATGATGCTGTCTGTCCACATGTGCTCAGCTCGGCCTGTAAAACCAATAAAACGTCAATTAAATGTCATGACTGACACCCATGGACAGACTCCAAACTGCTGTGAAAGCAGTCAGACGGTGGTCTGGGGTAGACGCTGATCTCCCCTCCTGAGGCAACACAACTGTTAGTGCAGCTTTAATTAGCTAATGACCTAAATGGATGGTTCGCCTGATTGGTCGTCCTCCCCGAAGTGAGTCGAGGAATGCTGGTCTAAGCAGAACCACAGTGAACACATTGTTCATAAAAAAACCTCTTGGGGAAGGAACTGTTAATGGAATTAATAAATCAATCCAGCGTTTGTCCTTCCTGGCTGACCTGCTGGAAGAAGAAGATAACTGTGCTGAAAATGGTTATTAACTATCTGGAGAAATGAAACGCACCATAGATGGAGTTTGCAGATGTTTGTAAATCTGTGTTGTATTGATGATTAATGGATTTGTCAGCATTGCGTAACAAAATAAGAAACAGGCCTCTTAAAGGATAAATCTGGCAAAATTCTCTGTTTTTTTTCTCACCATCAACAAATCCATTTAAAGATCCAAACTAAGATCTGATCCTAATTAATCCGACTCTCTACTCCTGCTGCAAACGTCTGATATGTTTTGTTTCTCATATGCTGGAGCTCTATTGTTGTTGGTGTTTTTCCACATTTTCAAACTTTAAAACGGGTCAGTTTTGACCTGCAGGATGACATGAGGGTTCACCACCGATCTCATGCAATAGATGTCTAAGGAACTCCTTTGTTTTGAGCCCAACAGCTATTAAAAGTGGGCGATAAGTTTGATTATTATAAAGAACACAGACATAGTAGTAGATTCCTCTTTTGTGGAGAATAGCCCAAGTAATGCACAATTTATTCCTGTTTGAGCGATGACGGCTGAAAAGCACCCGGCTGTTTGAGGACGATATTTTTGAAAGAAGAACTTACATATTCTACACACGTGAATAAGCTTATAGCCAAAGGGCTGCATGCACTTTTGGTTCTGCTGTTTTTATGGGCTTTGTTCACAAAATCGCTGTAAAATGTCACCAGTCTTACTCCCTTCAAATGTATAATGTGGCTTCAAACCATTCAACCGTGCTGCTCGGATCTCTGGTTGCTGGCAGTCATGGTCATGGTCTACTTGTTCTTTGTTCTCTGTCAATGGCACGCACACACACACACACACACACACACACACACACACACACACACACACACACACACACACACACACACACGGCCAGATAAATGACAAGCTTCAGGGACTGACAGTATAACTGGAGACTTAATTAAGTCCAATCTATGAAGACTTTCTGTCACCAGATCCACCTCAGCTAGTGAGCAGCTTTCCTTGAAAACACACCGAGCCACATTCACACCCACAAGCCCACGTATACACAAATGTTCTCAAATATACACACAAGACCACAAAGACTATCGTTCAGCAGCATTAATGAGCTTATTTGCTCACATCCACGTGAGCGTACACACCGACTACAAACAGAGCAGCGCCAGTTTTCATCATCGTGTATTTAGCAGCTTGACTCGATCACTCCAAACAGGACATTATTGCAGGGTTGACTGAATGCCTCCTATTACCGGCCCGTCAACCTGTAAAAGTCCCCCTTTGTGGGATTAATAAAGCTTGATTTAATTTGAGATGACTGAGCAAGTCTCTCATGTCTCTGGAGACAGTGGGTGGTGATATTCATCTTTTGGTATGTCTGTCTTTGTGCTGATTTATTATTTTGCCGCCTTTAACATTATTAATCGACATGTGAGGATCTGTTCAACCCCAGGAAAATGATTTATATAATTCATCCTGAACAAAACGCCTGAAAATGCAAATATTCTTCTTTTTTTCACTAAAGCAGCAACAAAAGTCATCTCTGTACTTCACTTGTAGGTAGCAGAAGCTCAGTGCTGATATAAATAAGGAACATGAATCAAGAGGATGGTCACCAGTCCATTGTTGTAGCCAAAAAAGAGCAATATGCCCCTCCTCTTCACACACTATGGAGCGCTGCCAGTGTTTCTTCACCTCACTATAGAAAGCATGAAACACAGATGAACATACAGACAGTCATTGTTCACAACAAAAGCCTGAAACAACTCAAAGAAGCAACAAAAAAGCAGAATCCTGATTATTTCAGCAACATAAGCAACATGACTACTGTCATTTCTGCATATGAAAAGAAGGTGGATGAAAGAGGAGAAAGGAGAAGCAATTGTTTGCCAGAAAGGAGGGACAACAACTGTTTCTGGTTTCCTGCAGCAGCTGAAGAGTAAAAGAAGACAAAGATGGGCTGCCTGTCCTGAAGCACAGGAGACCTTAACCCTCCTGTTGTCCTCATTTATGGGCACCAAAAAATATTGTTTCCTTGTCTGAAAAAAATCCAAAAATTCTGCAAAAAAAATTCCACAAATTTCTGAAAATTTGCAAAAACCTTCAGGAAGAAAATTCCAATAATTCTTTAAAAGTTTCCCTTAAAAGTTTTATTTAAGAAAAAAATCCCTCAAATTTGGCAAGAAAATTCTTGTAAATATCTTCAAAAAATATAAAAAAAAAAAAAAAATCCTAAAAATACCAAAAGTGATTCCATATATGTCAGTAAAACTTCTAATATTTTCTTTAAGAACATTCACATAAAAAGATTTTTTTTGTGAATGTTCTTAAGAAACATTTTTAACTTTTCTTTTTTTCCACCAAAAAAATGTTCAAAGATTTCCCAAAAATGTTAAAAATGTGGACATCAGAAGTTTCACTGTTAAAATATATTTTTTCCACATTTTCAAACTTCAAACCGGGTCAATTTGACCCGCAGAACGACACGAGGGTTAAACCAGTCTGAGTACTGGTTATTCATTCAAGGAAGTGACTCAGTATTGAATAGACGCAGAGATGCTGATTGAGGTACGCCATCTCATTCTGTCCTTTGGCCTGTGACTGTTTATTTCCCCCTGTAGCCATGGAAACACATGCTCGATGGTGATGGTGATGGGAGAGGGTATAAGGATGAGGTTTACTCACATCAGCCCCCGGGGAGGAAGTGATATTAGTGGTGGAGCTGTAAAGGAGAGATGGGGACGTTCTAACACCTCTTAACCCTCCTGTTGTCCTCATTTACGGACACCAAAAAACATCGTTTCCTTGTCTGAAAAAAATCCAAAAAATCAGCAAAAAAATTCCCCAAATTTCAAAAAATCTTTCAGAAAAGTCCTAAAAATATCTAGTGATTCCATATATATCAGTAAATTTATATTATTTTCTTTAAGAACATTCACATAAAAATCAACCAAAATCCAACGAAATTCGCTGGATTTTTGTTAATTTTTTTCTGAATGTTCTTAAGAAACATTTTTAACATTTCTTTTTTTCCACCAAAAAATGTTCAAAGATTTCCCAAAAATGTTGAAAATGCGGACATCAGAAGTTTCACTGTGAAAATATATTTTTTTCCACATTTTCAAACTTTAAAACGGGTAAATTTTGACCCACAGGACGACACGAGGGTTAATGGCCTGACAAGTCTTTTAACTCCAGTGGGGTGAGGGAGGTGCGAGGCTTCTCTGTTCCCTCAAAGACATTCAGACTGTAAAGCACAGTCAGATCTGCAGACACAAAGACAAACTTACTGCGATACGAAGCAGGGTCCCCTTGACAGCCGCCCATCGGTCTTGCCGGCGATCAATAACCAGGATGAAACCCACGCCTGTCGACGACAAACTGGAACAGACAGCAAGGCAAAACAGAGGTCCATTAGGAGGATCACGGTGATCTTTACTAGACAGAAAAGTAGGGATTCCATAACAAACACAAGAGCAACAACAAAGAATAGTTTCTTCTGTGACACAATGGAGAAGCCAACTGATTGTTCACAGCTTTCTGTTTTGCTCAGCTTCTCTTTATCTTCTCAGACAGCTGGTGCAGTAAATAAAGGGAGAAGCTGTGGAGCACCTCCAGGTTTCTTGGCCGACAGCCTCCAGCTCTCTCCCTGCATCTCCTCCTTCCCTCGCTGTCCTCTGCAGTCTCAGGAGAGAGGAAGGCAACGTGGTTCAAACAACCAGCAACTATCGCATGTGAAGCTCGCCATCAGAATCCACTGCACACCTGAGAACATGATGCATCTGCAGCACACGTGAGCAGCACTGATTACCTGTCATGCAGAAATATCCCAGCAATCCTCAAGTGTTTGAGTTCCTATCCGTCATTTTGCAACTTGCACAGGCAGGGTAAAAAAAATGCAGTCCTTCCACAATAAGAGCCAGTACAGTAGAGGAGGTAGATCCCAGCGTGCTTCAGATCATCACAGACTCCAGCCTCTACACCCCCTACTGCATCTTTAATCCATCCAATGAGAGACTGGGAGTTGCTGGGACACAAGCCAATCCCAACAAAGCTGCAAAGTAATGGCAGCTCTAGCAGCCAATCAGCAGAGCTTTATAAATGTGGGCGAGCTCAAAGAGGATGTCAATATAAACACTGTCAGGTTTCCAGCTATTAGGATAATAATGGATTAGAACACGTTTTTACTCCCTCTCATTGGGCTATTTGCATTTATATTGGCACTTGTCATCAGTTTCTTTGCACTTTCCTTCACCTCTCATCTGTTTCTTTTGTCTTCATCCATCATCCCCTCCTCTGAATCATCAGCAGACTCTCAGCAGCCAGTGGGGCTCTCAGACTGGTTTACATCCTGGCTGCTGAGGAGGAGGAGGAGGAGGAGGAGGAGGAGAGGAGGAGGAGGAAGAGGAGGAGGAGGGGGGGTGGAGCGGGACAAGAGCTTTTCTGCCTCTGAGACATTTACGACTGCTGAGATGAGAGGCTGGTTTATGCTGAACGTACAGCGCCAGAGGCTGGGAAGAGGAATATGAGAGGAACATGATGAAACGGGTCCCTGCTGCTTCTGTAAAAACGGCAACAACCCAGAGTGGGTCTCTGCTAACTGCTGTGTTACATTATGTTGGCCTGTGTTCTGTGTCTTGCCTGTTTTGGGGCTATTTGTGTAGCTTTTGCCCTGAACTTGGCACATTCACATTAGTGTTGTCTGAATATCAGTGCATAAATAAACAAATATGAATTCATTTTGTTTTGGTGAAATGTATTATTTACACTCTACCAAGATTCCATAACAGTAGCAAGTTCTAAATTAGGTTTTGGAGTGGAATTATAAAAATGTAAAGGAACACATGGATACTGTAAATCCTGCAGTATTGCTGTCCAATATACTGTATCCCCTGTTAATTTAAATATTCATAGAAATTGCCTGGTGATGCCACAGCTCCACATGTATGAGTCCTAATATTAATGGGATTTCTAAGGACAGCACTGCGAGCTGTGTGTTGAACTGTGAAAAAGCTTTGCCTAATGGCAATGCAGAGATGAGGGGAAATTTGATGCATGAATGCATATGCAGACATAGCAACACACACACACACACACACACACACACACACACACACACACACACACACACACACACACACACACACACACACACACACACACACACACTCCTATACTCTCCCCTTCTTCTACGCCGCTGAGCAAAGCAGAGAAAATAGGGTCTTAATATGAGAGCAATGACATATTAAATTAAAAACTGATTAAATAACCATGAGAGCAGAATGTGTTTCAATTCTGGCTAAAAAAGAAAAAAGCAGCAACTATGTCTCTTTAACCCTCGTGTCGTCCTGCAGGTCAAAATCGACCCGTTTTAAAGTTTGAAAATGTGGAGAAAAAAAAAACATATTTTCACAGTGAAACTTCTGATGTCCACATTTTCAACATTTTGGGGAAATATTTTTTGGGTGGGAAAAAAAAGAAATGTTATAAATATTTCTTAACATCATTCACATAAAAATCAACCAAAATCCAGTGAAATTCGCTGGATTTTGGTTGATTTTTTTCTGGATGTTCTTAAGAAACATTTATATTATTTCTTTTTTTCCCACCAAAAAAATGTTTCAAAATTTCCCCACAATGTTGAAAATGTGGACATCAGAAGTTTCACTGTGAAAATATGTTTTTTCCCCACATTTTCAAACTTTAAAACGGGTCGATTTTGACCTGCAGGATGACATGAGGGTTAAATCATTCACTGAGAGCTTTGCTAGATGCAAAGTCAAGAGTGAATGTATTAGGATCCTGAAAATCAAATGACAAGACTGAAATTACTCCAATACTTAACACAAGCTGCTGCCAGCCTAAGAAGTGCGCACATGTACGGCATGCAAAGCTTAGCAATTAATATTGATCCAAAGGTATTTGTTTCAGACAAGCAGCAGCTGTTCAAGGTCATGCTACACAGATGTAAGGACATTTGGCCCTGGACTTGGTGAGGCCTCTCAGGGGTGGAAGTCCCTCAGGTAGCTCCAACCATCTGTCTGCATTTACAACAGCTTGAGGCTCAACAAAATCTCACCCCCAAGGATGACCTTCCTTCAGAAAACACCACAGCCAAAATGTAGGTGAATTTACAATAAACGATCCACTTCAGGGTCAATATACAACTGCAAGGCTTTTTGTAACATAGTTGACGTTTTTGCTGTTTTCAGGCCTAAAATCAACCTGACTGCCTAGAACCAAACACCACATGGCACTTTAGAGAAAGATTCTTCTAAATATTAGATATACAATATTAAATAACTGGTCATGTGATCTGGAATTAACACACTTCCTGGAGAGGTGTTTCTGGAATGGGGAACTTAGTTAAAAGTGATTTAATTAGATATTTTCCATACAAAATGTGATTTATTGCTAAAAAAGAAATATCTGTCATGATTATCTCAACTTAATAAAAGAACACAATCCAAACTACTTCTGAATCAGCTCATTTTATTATTGTTTAGCTCATTAGAAGGTGGTTGGTATTAATTCAGGTATTAAATTCAGTGATATCCAGTCAATTTTTATTATAAAGTGATTGTTTCCATAATAAATAATTATGGAATTTGCAAAGCCATGATCATAATGAACATAAAACATGAGCTTTCTTACTTTTAATAAAAATGTATGCAGATATATCCCATGGACTTCAAAAGTCCCTCAATCAAATATTGAACCAGTACTTAATATAAATGATTAAACCTCCTATTTAAATTTTTTTTAAATGCATAAAGCTTTATTTACATCTCATTTATAGGCCTCCAGAGACAAACACAAGCATGTCTTACTACAGATGCATTCCTGTGTGCGCAGGTGTTCATGTGAATTCAACACACACACAAACACAGCTCTCCTGTATGCATTATTCAGATTCAACCAGACAGAATCACTGCAGTTTCTATTTTTACACACTTTGCCACTCCGGGCAGGATGAAGGAGGTTAAGGACGGACAGGAGGAAGAACGAAATGGAGAAACTAAAGGACTGAATTGTGAGAAAAATATCAAAGAAGAGACAAAAATGAGGCACAGAAAAGAGACAGGTGGAAGTTATGAGAGAAGAGATTCAGATGAAAGAATGGTTTGATATCTCTTCTTCTTCAAAGACAGTGCAGAAGACCAAAATAAGATTGCTGCTATTTATTGCCCATACTGACGGATATCTGTTCAGGATCTGAGTCCAAATCACTGAACTTCTCTGACATGAGGCTGTAATTCAGCATCAGCTGCCACCTACTGGCAGACTGGATGCACAAAGTATTTTCATCAGCAGTGTTGTGCTGCAGCATCCAGACAGAGAAAACAAGGTGATGGTGACACCGAGAGAGTAAACAGGAAGCACAAATGAGCAGTTTGATTAGAAGTGCAGGAGGCAGGTGTGAATATCAGCGACAATCTCACCTTCATGTGGGTGCGAGTTTATATGCGTGATGATGTTACCTGGGAACACTCGTCAGGTAGGTGAGCACGTTGTGAAACTCTCTGTCAGTGATCTCCCCAAACGCAGGGAATTCTGGGAACACGATGATGGGGCTGCCGTTGTCTCCTCTACCTCCTACGAAAAAGGAAAAACATTGAACGTTGAAGTTTTTCACATGAACATGAAGGAATTATGTCAGAATTCATTGCGTACATCTCCGTGGGGATTTTTGGCTTCAGTGTAGCACGAAATATATGATGATATATTTGTGAAGTAAAGAAATCCTTGCATGCTGTTGGTCTGAGGGCTTTGTTCCTCAATCTGGAAGGGAAAGTGACTGTAGATGTTCAGCTAGAATGAAGGGAGAGAGCACTGGATAAGAAGAAACTGTGGCCACTGGGGGGCACTGGTGGTAAAGTCATACTGTGATGAGTGGAGGGTCTGCACAGGAATACCAATATGCATCATTATAACAACAATATAGCCTCTTCTTTAACCCTCGTGTCGTCCTGCGGGTCAAAATTAACCTGGTTCAAAGTTTGAAAATGTGGGAAAAAATATATATTTTCATGGTGAAACTTCTGATGTCCACATTTTTAACATTTTCGGGAAAATTTCAAACATTTTTTGGTGGAAAAAAAGAAATGTTAAAATGTTTCTTAAGAACATTCACAAAAAAAATCAACCAAAATCCAGTGAATTTCGCTGGATTTTGGTAGATTTTTATGTGAATGTTCTGAAAGAAAATATTAGAAGTTTTACTGATATATATGGAATCACTTTAGATATTTTTAGGATTTTTTTGAAGATTTATACTCATTTGTGAAAAATATTTACAAGAATTTTCTTGCCAAATTTGTTCTTTTAAACATTTTTGAAAATAAAATTAAGGGAACTTTTAAGGCATTATTGGAATTTTTTCTAAAGGTTTTGCAAATTTGCAGGAATTTGGGGATTTTTTTGCTGAATTTTTGGAGTTTTTTCAGACAAGGAAACAATATTTTTGGTGCCCATAAACAAAGACAACAGAAGGGTTAAAAACAAACAGCAAAAATCCATTAACAACTAAAACACTGTGGCCACAGGGGGGCACTGATACTAAAGCTACATGGTGATGAGTTGAGGGATGATATAGAAAATACAATATCCATCGTAATAATAATATAATCTCCTGCGGCTCATTTTGAAACAGACGGAAAGACAAAAATCCACTGGTAGCATAATAACTACAAACAAAATGTTTAAATATGCAGGAAAGGTCAAGATTAAGACGCCTGACGTGTCAACAATCGAGTTAAAAATGGTTTATTGGTTCAACAAAACTGATAATGTATCACAAGTGTTTCATTCATGATTAAACAAATAGGATTTCAAAAAATATCTTTGGCAATTAATGAGAATTTAACATTTAAAATCTTCCCAATCTGCTTCTGCAGGACTGCTTGAAGTGGTTTGATGAGATTTAATTGCCATTAAATTCTGATTTAAATATTGCTAAACCCTGATTAGTCCACAAACGTACGTGACTTATTATTTTTTTTCCAACTAAACCAAAGAGAAGAGCACAGAGTTAAAAAGAAAACCAAAAAAGAGGAAACCTTTATATGAAGTAGCTACAAATGTCGGCAGGAAGCTGGCTGAGTATGTTTTGAGACTCCCCCGAATTACTCAACGTTTCAGGATGGGACAATAAAGTGAGATGTAGAAATGACACGATGTGGAGAGATGCTGCTGTGTTTGCACACAATGATTGATGCTGACACCAAAAATCTCACCTCTCTCTCTCAAACACAAACACAGCATCTCCCTCCCTGTGTAGAACAGCTGCTCTGTCAGCGCATGCGACTAGAATATCAATCTGTCTGCCTTTTCTTCTCTCGTCTCCATAGCAACAGCAAGTGCATGGTCATGGTTTCGACATCTGCTTAGATCTTTGTCCGCAAAATGGTTTCCAGACTCGGCTGCAGCCACAAGGTCACCTCCGCCACATGCAGAGATGACAGTTTTTATATAACTGCAGGCACGGAAAGAAGACCTGCCACAAACATCTATGAAATCCTGCAAATTTGTGCTAAGAAGGACGCTTGTGGAGATGAAAACAACAGAACTACAGAACAGGTAACAGTAGCGAGAAGATAGCAGGTGACTGAAGTAAAACCTGACTAACAGTGACGAGGAAACGGTCGGAGGTGGCATTTGAATAGCAAATCATTAGAAAACAGTTCAGATGCAAAGTGGAAAAGCTAAAATTCAAATAGCATCTGACTGCAGGTACTTAAGCATGAAACTGGCAGTGGCACACACACGTATCCAACAACTCAAGCACACAGATAAGAAAAAAAACAAACAAAAAAAAGCATCACCTGACAGGAAGGCAAACTGCTTTTTGAGGTCGGGGGTGATGTCAGCAGCTCGGAGTGGACTGCTGTCCAGCTGCATGATCTCATCTGCAGAAGAGAGAGAAATGAAGATATTAGTGAAGCCACTGCAGGGTTTAATGAATAAACCTAACAAACATGAGGCCCGCGGGCCAAAAGCGGTCCTCCAGATGGTCCAATCTGGCCCTCAAAGTGGAAAAATTACAGAGAAGACATTAACTGCAGTTTGTAAATTAGTAAAATTTAAAATAATTTCTAGACCATGACAAGTTGTTTTGATCATAAAGTAAAATACTACATTGCTCATTGTTCTTTTGCCATTTTGTGTCTCATTTTTCGTAATATTTTCTATTTTTGTTTTTTTTTGTTTGACTTTGTCATTTGTCTCATGTTTTTGTCATTTTGTTTCTCACTTTCGTCGTTTTGTGTTTCCTTTTGTCTCGCTTGTGTTCTTTGTCTTATTTTTGTCATTTTGTGTATCATTTTGTGCTTTTTTGTCTCACTTGTGTTGTCTATTTTTTTTTGTCGCTTTCTAACATTTTTTTGTCAAATTTTTTCTTTCCAGTTTTGTTTCCTGTCATTTCTCTCATTTTTTGTAATATTTTGTCTGTTGTTTTTTGTTTGAGTTTTGTCGTTTGTCTAATTTTTTGCTATTTTGTGTCTCGCTTTTGATGTTTTATGTCTCATTTTTGTAATATTTCGTCTTGTGTTTGTCATTTTTAAAGTAAAATACTACATCGTTCAGTTCCAGATACCTGTGACTAAAAGTTTTGTACTTTTGTAGACACTCTGTGATCTGGAAGTTGTAATGTGGAAATGATAAACTGAGGCTGAATGTTGTTGAAATTGAATTTATTTTTTCTTAACCAATTTCAAGTGGTTCATGATGTTTTGTAAAAAGATACTTAATTGAATGTGAACATTGTCAGAATGTACTTTTTTGCACTAAAACAAAGGGAAAATGTGGAGTTGTGGTTATTTATAGGTTATTATGCTGTGATTTTACTGGTCCGGCCCACTGGAGATCAAATCGGTATGAATGTGGAACCTGAACTGAACAGATGAGATTCACACCCCTGGTTTAATGCATAAACTTAACAAACATGTTTAGAATAATTCATCTACTACTTCCAGACATGACCAAGTAATCTATGTACAATATTGACTGCTACATTGTCATCGATACTATATTAAATGCACACTTTCGACTAAAACACAGTTAAACTGTAATATCTCCAGTATATTAGGATTAATGGTTTCTTTCAGTAAAGTCCTCTGTCACCGTAGATCTGTTCTGTCATAGATAGACAGGCCACAGTATCGATAAACTAACAGGCTTCATTAACAGCCCTTCACCCCACATGCAGTCCCCGTTATACAGATTAAAATAATCAGATTTAAGGTTCGTTCCCCCAGTGGGAGATTCTGATTATACCACAGACCAAACAGGAGGTTGCAAAGCCGAGCAGGAAGTCTGTGACTATTTGGAAAGACTTTATTACTACATTAGGAGTGTAATGATAAGATAGAGGGATAGACAGTTATGCAACATCATAGTCTCAGACATTGCAAAGTCAAAGCACAGAGATACAGCTGAAATTAATTCCTAGTCTGCCAGCCGCTAGAACCTCATGAATATGTATTAAAAGGCCCTGAAAACCTATGTCCTTAATCGTCTTCTCACTGCAATGTAGGTAATAATTAGACCATACGAACACATTTTCTCATTAAATTTGAACAGTTTCTTCACATGAGAGTTTCTGTGTTATCATCTTGATGGTTTGAGGGGGCTCAGCAGGGGAAAGAGGTGACCTACTTCTGCGGATTATGATTTTGCAATAATCGATTAAGAATCTGTTGGCAGAAGCTGCTTGCTGATGTTGCCGTTTTTGAAAAGTCAGCTCAGCACACATTAGTTCTGATGAAAGACATCATCTAAGCTGATAAAAAAAATATGTGTTTTCCTCAGATTTTTCTCAGTTGGCCATGGATATTTATGCTGTAGAACTATATAGAAGGTTTGAAGAGAAGTCAGAGGCTTTGAACATAAAAAGGATCCCTATAATATGTAGAAGCCGCTCTGATGTATTCTGAGCTATTTCTTGGTAAATGAAAACTGGCCAGAGTTCAACGTGAAACTGAGAGCTACAAAACAGATCAATACCAAAACTACAGCTACTACTCTACTCTGTCTCTCAGAAACTCTATCCTTTGCTTGATATGCCAAAATGTACTTATTTTACATTTTCCAGGTGAAATTCATTACGAATTTCGCTGGATTTTGGTTGATTTTTATGTGAATGTTCTTAAGAAACATTTTTAACATTTCTTTTTTTCCACCAAAAAATGTTAAAAAATTTCCCAAAAACGTTGAAAATGTGGCCATCAGAAGTTTCACTGTGAAAATATTTTTTTCCCACATTTTCAAACTTTAAAAAGGGTCAATTTTGACACGAGGGTTAAGCAGGAACAATGTGATGAAATACTGCAAAAACAAGCTACTCTAAACTCAGGAGTATAAGTTCTTGTGGCATTCTGGTACACAAACATTTTGTGTTGCAACGGCTTTTGTCTCAAAAAGACAAGTAAAGCTCAAAACCTGAACAACAATTCCTGTGTTACTGGCAACATCTCCTAAATGGATGTCCCAAAACGCCTGCATATTTCATATCTACCCTCCACAAAATGGGGCTTTTTATGGCTTTCTGTCATTTAACTTTAACACTGAGACTGCATCTCTAGACAGAGCATGAAAAACATGTGAAGCACTAGCCTCTTCTGATTTTCCATTTTCTTTATAAAACCACTTTACCTCACAAAGATGCCCAGAACTGGAGATCTGCAGTATGCAGCACAAAAAACCCTTTTCGGTGTAAGAAAATCCACAAGCTTCTCTAGCATCTAGAAGTACTTGAGGTAAAATAGCCTGAAGATGTTGAAACACACGTAAAAATGATGTGTGTTTTGGGAAAAGCCAGGAGATTACAGGACGTTTCCTGTGGATGTGGATGCAAACACAGACACCCATGCTAAAGGTTGTACATATGTGGTGACAAATCACAAGTATTCCATTTTGAGTTTTTTCTTTTATCACACAACTGTCCTCTAACAAGGATAGAAAAATCTTATCTGTCCTTACTGTAATAAAGGGCAAAGAGCCCAAAAATCATCTTTAATTAAAGGGAATCATAATATAAAGACAACAAGTACAGCATGTATTGATTTTCTGGCGTTTATCTTGGTGAAGTCAAGATTTCGTCAGTGAAAGAACGCTGGACAAAAAGCACCAAGTCTTAAAGAAGCTTAAAGGAAAGATATCAAACACTGCAGCGATATGACACGGGTGAATTTTCCTTCTATGACTCCATACCTGTCCTGGGACATTAATGTGACATCAGCATCCAGCTACCACCAGCTCCATACTGACAGAAGCAGTCAGTCCATCACATAATCTCCCACATTGCTAACCCTAACCCTATGTTGACAGGACTCATTCAGGTGTGTCCTTTTGGTTTGGCATTTTCCTGCCACCTTAAAACATTATTCCTCTCAGACTAGCAGGTGCCAAACAAATTCTATGAAGACAACATCAAAGGTCTGAGCTAATTATGTGACTTAAAGGTGGAGTCTGGAGAAATGCTACTGATTTTTACCTGGTTAATATATGTAGATAGTTATCATGTACCCCATCTTTCCTTCCCTTCCGTTTTACCCTGTCCTGTGCACGAGCGTGAGCGTGCACGAGCATGATTGTGCACAGGACACCCTTGAGTTTGCCATTTACAGAGCCAGGGCTGTGTACAAACACCACATTTTAACTCGGCACACCCACAGAAACAACAGACAGCAGACGGTGAAGAGAAACTCACTGAATTCAACAAAAAGTGCACCAAATTACTATCAGTGACTTTGCCTTTCAAGCACCGTTCCTACACATTTTCCATTTTGCTTCACAGTTTCTGAACTTATTGCCAAATACTTGCAAGAAGACTGTAGCTCCAGGTACTTTAGCTCCTACAGACCTAATGTTCTCTGTCTCAATGAAAGTCAAAGCGTCATGAAAAACACTTTTCTTTGTATGAACTTTTTTTTTTGATTCTGAACTTTATATTTTGCGAAATAGAATAGAGCAAACAGTCTGGAATACATTTCCATCATGTCTTACTCCCTTATTCTTATCTCGACCTGGAAATGACTAAAATCTAACTCCATACTTTTCCATAATGCATAGGAACTCTTAAGTCTCTTAAGTCTCACCCCCAAATCACATGGCTGATGGGCAGTAAAGACCAAAGATTCACAGGCCTTGAATGGTTGTGAAACTAGCTGGGGATGGATCTCAGACCTGCATCATAAGTTCCTGATACTTGGTGACGCACACTCCCTCCTCTGCAGAGTCTACAACATGAGGTAGCTGCTCCAGGTTAACCTTTCTCTGAAACCATCTGTCTTCGCTGTGCAGAATGTCAACAGGGCTGTCCTTAAAGTAGTTTCTCTTATCCTGTAGATGCAGATGGACTGCTCGGTCTCATCCTGAGGAGCTGACTCCATTCTGTAAAGGTCTGTGCACTCCTGGTTGCATTGGACTGCTTATACAAATTCGCTCAGCTTGTGTTTTGGTGTTTTATCTGAAGTGCATCAGAACATTATGTTTGCAGAAAATCTTTCAAAGTTTCTCAGACACACTGGCTACAAACGAGATGACATTGTTTAGAAATGTGAGCTGTACTCTGATTACTGCAAACCAGTGAAAAAGCTCAGAGGAAGCAGCAATCTCGTAAAATCGCCACAACTGTTTCAGACAATTTGGCACCATATAGAAGCTCTAAGAAGCTGAGGGAGAAAACAGGCTTTCTGGGTTGTTTAATACTACTATGAGAAGGAGAGAGGATGCAACGCTGTGGTATTGAACTGGTTAAGTTTATCCTAAATGGTCCCATGCAGCCTGTGAAGCAGGTGGTTTTAAATCTTGCATGACAGCAGGAGACCTTTGACACTAATCTACCATCATCCAGGAGTACACACAGACACACTCACTTACATGGAGTTTAGAAAACGCTACATGTTATTCACAGGGAGGTAATTAACCTGGAATCGACATGATGTTAACTCATCATGACCTGATGTGCTATTCAATAAAAAACATAATTTGCAGTTGCATCCGTTTTAGCTTCTCCTCCACTGGAAACCCTCTATATCTGACATGATAAAAAGTTGCACTAATTCATCCATTGTAAGTTAAAAGCCTCTCTGCAGAACTAATAATATTGATCAGACACTTTTATGACTTGGTTCTGTGTTCATAAAACAATCTCACATTAGAGTCTAATCACTTTAGTTCCTTTAACCCTCGTGTCGTCCTGCAGGTCAAACTGACCCGTTTTAAAGTTTGAAAATGTGGGAAAAAATATATATTTTCACAGTGAAACATTTTCAACATTTTTGGGAATTCTTTGAACATTTTTTGGTAGAAAAAAAGAAATGTTAAAAATGTTTATTAAGAACATTCACAAAAAATCCACCAAAATCCAGCAAAATTTTGCTGGATTTTGGTTGTTTTTTTGTGAATGTTCTTAAGAAAATATTAGAAGTTTTACTGATATATATGGAATCACTTTAGGTATTTTTTAGAATTTTTTTGAAAGATTTTTACTCATTTTTTGAAAATATTTACAAGAATTTTCTTGCCAAATTTGGGGGATTTTTTTAGGAACATTTTAAGGAATCATTGGAATTTTCCTCCTGAAGTGTTTGCAATTTTTAAAAATTTGGGGAATTTTTTTGCTGAATTTTGGTATTTTTTCCAGACAAGGAAACAATATTTTTTGGTGCCTGTAAATGAAGACAACAGGAGGGTTAATTCTTACAAAGATTCAGGTTTTCTGTATGTGTTGATGAGAAACTGCTGTCTGATATCTAATTTACAGATTAATTGAGACACAGTTTGCTTTTCATCCTTTTTTTCCAAATTAATCTCAAGCAAGGCGGCTGACACCTTCTAAAGAGAAACCAGACAAGAGGAGTGAAGACGTGATAAATGACCGTATCTCTGATGTTTGTAACGGTAAAGCGTTGTTGTCCTGTTAATAATGGCCAGCACCGCCTGAGGTGTTTGGCCACAAAGCTGCTGTCTAGCCATCTGCAAAGCACTCACAGCTGCTCACATGCTACTTACGTACTCAAGTTCAAACAGAAACCGCCATCAGTTTCCTCTCATTGACCTGGCCTCACTTTCTCAGGGAGCCACACCTTGCCCCCAGAAACTCCCACACATATCAAATGCAAACCAACCCCCCGCCCGGGCCACCAGTGGCTGCACCTTGTTTCTAGAGAGGGGCTATTCTATTACGGAAAAATCCCCTCAGACTCCTCTTATGGTCACTTTTCCCCCCATATCCCTAACCTTCACATGCAGATACACAATGGCCACACTTACTCCTTCATTTGAAAGAGACTTCCACTACATTATACAACAAAAAAACCCCTCTGGCCATCTGAGTGGAAGAAGATGAGCCAGTAGCAGATACTACTGTATTTATCACAAAGGGAAAGGCAGTGAAACTACTCCAGTGTCTCATCAGCAAGTATCACTGACGTCACAATGATCTCAAATTATTCAAAACTTCGTCTGTATTTTACTCATATTCATCAGTACTGCATTACATGACAGGTAAGGGGATGTCGCCAAAGTATTTCCTCTTTAAACTTCATAATTAAAAAAAACTTTCATCAATCTCATATTTCCTCGCAATTGAAACTATTTTAACTTCATTAACCCTCCTGTTGTCTTCATTTACGGACACCAAAAAATATTGTTCTTTTTTTTTCCACCAAAAAATGTTCAAAGACTTCCCAAAAATGTTGAAACTGTGGACATCAGAAGTTTCACCGTGAATTTTTTTTTCTCCACGTTTTCAAACTTAAAACCCGCCAGATGACACGAGGGTTAAAGCATTTTATTCTGCTCTATAGGGATAAAGTGACTCTTGCTACTGAGAAAACACACACCATAAAGGAGCTGCACGTTATTCCTACGTGCCACATGTAAACACACACTCACGTACACACCACCTGCTGGTTGAGGTGCTAATGTTCTTTCACAGGCTTAACAGTGAGGATTAGTGTCCACTCACGCTCACGTTTGTAGGTGACGAGTCAAACGTTAGTGGGTCACCGTCACACACCTGGACCGCCTAACACTACTGACACAGATTAAACAGACCAGAGGGCTGGAATCCTGGATCGCCAGGTCAGAAAGGCCAAAAAAGGAAAAAGAACTAACTGGCTTTTATCTTGTTAATCAATGTTCAAGAACTAACTTCCTCAACCTGGGCTGCTCCATAGTTTCTTGACTTTCCCTGCTTTTGTGTAAGGATTTCAAAATCATTCTAAAAACACCTTAAACTCTGAATAATGGACAGTTCAGATTTGGGGGTCAGGGGACAGCGACTAAGGTGGGGGAGGGAAACAAGTGGGAATAAGGGGCTTACAGTCACGGTCATGGAGGAGGAGGAGCAGAGATAAAGCAAACAGATGAGCAATGACAGATAATATGAGAGAGGCAAAAGCTTGAGAGGCTTCAGAAGAGATGATGGTTCAGAAGGCGTCGTCCGAGACGATGGCGATGATTAACAAGTGTGCTAATCTAACAAATGATCAAAGAATACTGGACTCCCACTGAAACAATCCTGAAAAATGACATTACAAACCAAACTGTTTCCAATCTCCTCTGTTGTACCTCAGCCACAACTCTATATATAGTTCAGCAATGCGTCAGTGTTGATCATTATCACAAGATTACGTATACTTCCGCACAAAACGGGACATGGATGGACACAAAGCATCTGATTCCTGTGTGATTTCTAGAGTTTATATTTCCATTTTCAACTCATTGTGGATTTTATAGAAAAAACAACAGACTTAGTATGAAACTGGACTGCAAAAAACAGTTAACCCTCCTGTTGTCTTCATTTACAGGCACCAAAATATATTGCTTCCTTGACTGAAAAAATACCAAAATTCAGAAAAAAATTCCACAAATTTTTAAAAATTTGCAAAAACTTCAGGAAGAAAATTCCAATGATTCCTTAAAATGTTCCTAAAAAAATCTCCCAAATTTGTCAAGAAAATTCTTGTAAATATTTTCAAAAAATTAGTAAAAATCTTCCAAAAAAATCCTAAAAATATCTAAAGTGATTCCATATATATCAGTAAAACTTCTAATATTTTCTTTAAGAACATTCACAAAAAAAAAATCAACCAAAATCCAGCGAATTTCACTGGATTTTGGTTGATTTTTTTGTGAATGTTCTTAAAGAAACATTTTTTCCAACAAAAAATGTTCAAAAATTTCCCAAAAATGTGGACATCAGAAGTTTCACTGTGAAAATATATTTTTTTCCACATTTTCAAACTTTAAAATGAGTCGATTTTGACCTGCAGGACAACAGAAACAAATATCAAACGGTGTACCTCCCTAATACGAACACTAGTTGAGAGAAAAACAGGTGAACTCAAACAGAAGAAGACAGGTGGAAGGTGTGGAGTTAAGATGGCAGAAACTTTGCTTAAATTAAAGGACTAGAAAATTGAATAAACTGTGTAATAAACAGTGATGAGGAAAAAATCAGCTTGTCATACAAAATGATAAATCATCCAACACGTACCACACAGCCAGTGGCAACGGCGGGAAAATCTGTAGTATCTCTCCACCTCCTCAAGACTGATTCGTACAAGACCCCCGTTCTCTTCTCCAGGAACCGAGCACACATCCAGTCCTGCCTCCACATTTTCCTCTTGGCTCTCCTCGGTCCGATCATCTGTTTCTCTATTCTCCACTCCTTCAGTTCGACCTTCTCCATCACCTCCAGCGTTTTCCTTTCGTCTCTCCAGAAAATCTGTGCATCCAATAATCACAAACTCCTCTTTTTCCTCACATTCAAAGGAACATACAATCATCTGCTCTGCTTTAAGGAGCTCTGAGGCTTCAGGGTTCATGCAAAATCCAGAATCTAACATAACTTCTGCTTCCTCCTCCACGGAGAAGCCTGAATCCTCCATCTCCTCTCCTCCCATCCTCCTGTTCCAGTCTTGTTCACTGCTCCTCTGTAACATTTGTTCCATGCAGCTATGCAAAAATAATTAAAAAAAAAAAAAGGTATCACAACTGCTTCCTTCTCATTCTGACTCCACCTTTTTCCCAAACTCTACATTCAGTCTCTGTCAGGCTGCAGGTGCTCTACAGCCTGTGGACATTAGTCAGTAACTGAGAGGACTTCCTACTGCAAACTCAGGTTACCTTCCCTGTACACAAAAGCGACAGTGTAGTGTTCGACCCCACCCTCTCTCTTTACCTCTCTACCTGTATCCCTCCCCTAAAAGAACAGGTACCTGACTGCAGCCAGCTCAAAGACAACGCCTCTGACCTGCTCATATACGACTGAGCCTGACCTCTAAACAGGATCCAGTCATGCATCTTTGTGACGCATTAGGAAGAGGGAAAAAAAAATCGATGAGTTATGTTCTGCTACCATATTCTGTCACCTTGGTTAGATACGACCTGCAGCTCCTAGCGCTCATTCACTCAGTCCAACAAAACCCGGGATCCTTGTCTGCCTTATCTCAGGAGATGTGGACCAAAAGTACAAAGCCTCCATTCTGACCAGCAGCATTCAAACACGGCCTGCATCCCCATTTATCCGTTCACTCACTGTATCCATTCAGAGCCTCTACTCTTGTTTACTCCATTCAAAAGACCCCATTCTTGCAAACTTACTGAAAGACTTGATTCTAACGAGACCTCTCACAGAAAGATACTGTTTCTGTTAACAGAATGCAGCAATTTAGATTCAGTTTCAATGAGTTGTGTGGAAGATAAAATTCAGCCAAGACAAGCTAATAACAAGCCATTCTGCACCTCCTAACTCAGCCATTATCCACTAAAAGAAGCACAGTGGTGGTAAAGAGGTTTGTGTAAAGTGTGCGTGTTTGTGGTGCACTGTGTTTAAGGTGTGTTTACTCTATGACTGAGGGCATGCATGAGGTTATCAGTGTCATAAACCTTGAGAGATAAAAGCCAAAGCCATCAAAAAGAAGAACTACACAACTTAACCCTCATGTCGTCCTGTGGGTCAAATTGACCCGTTTTAAAGTTTGAAAATGTGGAGAAAAAAAACACATTTTCACAGTGAAACTTCTGATGTCCACATTTTCAACATTTTTGGGAAATCTCTGAACATTTTTTTGTGGAAAAAAAGAAATGTTAAAAATGTTTCTTAAGAACATTCACAAAAAAATCAACCAGAATCCAACAAATTTCACTGGATTTTGGTTGATTTTTATGTGAATGTTCTTAAAGAATATATTAGAAGTTTTACTGATATATATGGAATCACCTTAGATAGTTTTAGGATTTTTTTTTTGGAAGATTCTTACTCATTTTTTGAAAATATTTACAAGAATTTTCTTGCCAAATTTGGGGGGGGGGGTGTTTCTTTTTTTTAAATAAATAAAACTTTTAACTTTTAAATTATTTTAAAGGACAAATCTCTAAATATAAAAGTTTTATACACTGAAATGAGTTTTTAGGCCCAGAGAGGGACTAAAACATGAAAATTAAAAAGTTAATCACTTAAGTTTCTTTTTTTTCTCAGATTTTAGTGTATCAAACTTTCCTCAGGACTGTAGTCCCTGTTGATACCAACTTCACTGCTTCTACATCAAAAATCAATGCCAAATATATATCTTTTTTAAAATCTGTAATTACACGTCTTGAAGTTCTGTCTTTCTTTCTCCCAAATCCCGAATATGTCTTTTTCAAACCCACAAAAAATGCTTGAATGGGGAGAAACCTTAGGAAGACCAACAGAGGACCAAACCTTCTTCCAGGAAACATGCACATATAGTTGAATGCAAAAGCACTTTTTCAAATGTTCTGTTACTTTTTATTTTACGAACTTCTGAATGTCATTAAAGTGCTTTTAATGTAGAGTTTCCATTATCCAAAAAAAAATGTCAGTAAGAGTCTAAAAGTTCTATGAAGGAGTTCCTTCTTTTGGAGACATTTGTGCATCTTCTCCCTTTTTTTAACTTCTTCTGAAGCAGAGATCAGTGTAAGAATCAGTAGGAATAACTTGCAGATCTATTTCTTATGCGAGTAACTTTCAAATACAAGTAATCACACAAAAACCAACAAACCTACTGAACAAAAAAGATCATTACTTCTTTTCTTCTTTGCTATCAGATATAGATGTGGCTTCAGTCTACAAAACCAAAACATTCTCTCTTGAATTCTCCTCATGGATAATGACTTTACCAGCGCAGGGAGGCAGAGGAACGGAAACCTTTCCTCTGAGGTCTCACAGATTTGGGTGCAGAAAAACAAAACCGACAAGATGGACAGACTGCATGTCTGCTCCAGGCATGCAAAACCACATGCAATCCACGAGCAAACGCATTCAGTGGCATTCATCGTAGAACACAACAAACAGAAATACCAGAGTACAACCTTGGCGAGAGCTGAAGCAAACATGTGGACATTTGAAGGATATGCAAGGTCTCAAGATGCAAATTATTTCAGCAAGCTATAGGAAAATAGCTTACAAAAGACAGAAAGACAGATTTTCCAAGATACAAAAAAATGCACAAAAGACACATTAAAACACCATCCACACATCCCCTGACTCACGTGGCTTAAGCGGGACCATTTGCATCCCACTATCCCATCGAGGAGCGCTCTTCCTACTTTTCCTCACCATGCTTTTCTCACTGCGTCTTCGTTGTCCTTTTCAAACTAGTGGCAAAAACCAAGGTCTCCGAGTGGCTGAAAGGACACGAAACTGAAAGCTCAGCAGCTTCAATCAGCAGTTCCCATTCCTTTGCTGCAGCTCATCTGCTGCTAAGGTGCTGCATGCTGCAATTTCTGCATTTGCTGAAGAACCTCTTACTGCTGTGGAAAAATGGCAGTGCAGCTGCAGGGATCTGTATGTTGGAAACTGTTTAAGCTGCGCAGTCACGCACTCTCACACGGACACAAAATGTTGCACACACACAGACACACAAACAGCCCAGTGGGGAGAAAGGGAAGCCCACAGGAAACACTGTGTGAGGCTCTGGGCGTGATGCCCTGCAGAACTCTGGCCAGAGCTTCAATCAGAAATGTATTATGCACAAATGCACGCACACACACACACATAGACATGTAGTCTCATGTGCCACTTGCCAACGCTGGAAAGTTGCAAATAAAGCAAGACACACACACAAACAGTACAGTCCCTCCTCCTGTCAGTCTTACCATCCCAGTCTCTCCAGGAGTTCTTGCGGCTGGCAGGGTTGAAAGGGAAAGGAGTGCCCAGTCCAGAGATGTCCAAGTTCTGGATCAGATAGCTGAACCGGTTCATGAGCCGGTACGACGCCTCGCCACCCTCCCGCAGAAACTCATGCAGAGACATGAGAGCCGGCTGCTGGTCTCCCACACTCAAACAGACTCTGTCATCCGGAGAGACCCCCTCACTGCACTTTCAAAGCTCTGCTGCACACTCTAGTCGACTCCAAAGCGCAGCCCCCGAATGCAGACATGGGAAGAGTCCTTCTTTGTTGTACTGCGCCTGGGTCACTCTGGATCACAACGACACGCTCTCACTTGCATCCTGTGATGAGAGTTCTGCATTGGCCACATACAAGACGAGCCCAGTGTCCTCTGCAGAGCCACATTGGGGACTCGAGGAAACAGCACGGTGCACAGCCGGCAGAACGAGGAAAAGAGCTGAGTCACTGTCTGCACAACCTCTGAAACAAACACTGTTCACTGGAGGTGAGAACGGGCCCAGGTTTGCTCACACACACACACTCTCTGATGCACACACATAACTCGCCGCCGGTGCAACTCTGGACAGCTCAGGAAAGCGTAGGTTTCCTAGGAGGGATGAGAGGGGAGGGTGGAGTGCAGCAGAAGCAGAGGGCAGCCGGTGGAGCACAAATCCCCTTCTGCTGCCCGGGCTAATTATATTCCTCCACTCCTTAACTAATCTGCCTTTTCTTTCCCTCTTTCCATCTCCTCACATTCCTCAATGCATTTAATTCCCTGTAAACCAGAAGAGAATGCAAAATGCAGGACAACTGCACTGAAACCAATCAGCTGCAAAATTACCAAAATAAATAAATAAATAAAACTTTATTTTTAGAATGTGTTATTTGTCAATAAGTTGTCAGTAACTGAGGTTGGAGGAGCGAACATAGTGGTGCTTTTTCGTGGCAGAGAAGAGGAGGTTCTTTTAAGTTTATATGTGTGTTTTGTGTGTGTGTGTGTTTGTCTGTGTTGCGTAGATAAAGCTGGCAAGCAAAAGGCAGCTTGCAGTTTATGGGCTCAGAATAGAGATGAGAGAAGAGCTGCACTCTCTCACATACTGATGAGGAGGACGAGACACACAACATCAGCTTCCTATTCAGTAACCATTACCCTGACCCCCCTCTTCCCTTCATCTTTTCATCTTCCTCTTCTTCTCGCTAATCAGGTCTGATCCCTCTTTTATGGCATCTCATGTGTACTACCTTTACTATAGTTCCTCTTCACACTGACTTCACACTTACATGTTCCAGCATGTGTGGGACATTAATATATGCTGACAAAAGCTCTAACCTTGTCTTTCTTTCCACCAAATTAAAGATGCAGTCTGCGATTTTGGAGAAAAGATGGGTGATATTTAGAATATTTAGCATATTGAGACAGTTACCATCTACCAGGTTTGTTCTGTGAGACATGTTTCTGTGTAACTTTGGAGAAAATCTGAAGTGAGTGAAATGTTGGAAAAAATAAAATGCAAACCGCAGTCAGACCATTCTGCAGTTCTGTGACGGTGCTAAAGAACAGTCTGGCAATGAAAAACTAGCCTGTAATGTTTTAGCAGTATAGACTACAATATTTGATGCATGGCTGCAGTAAACACAGTAGAGAAACCCATAAAAAAACTAGTTGTGCTCACTCTGCCAAAAACCCTCGAAGACAAACAGGAAATAGTCAAAACTACAAAAGAAAAATGGCAGGCGGTCTCTAGGAATTATTTTCAATCATGCAAATTGTAATTATTCTTCTATGTCAGCAGGTAGTGGCCATGTTTCATGATACCCAGACAAAACAGCTGATCAGTCATGTGAGTAAAATGTTCTCCATGTCAGAACTTATTTGATTATGCAAAGTAACTCTTTATCAAGTGTAAAACATCTTTCCCATTTTTTTTTTCAAATTTGCTTTCTCCATGAACCTTTTTGATGCAATACTTAGAAATACACATCAAATACATCACAGAAATACAAGCTAATGGCATTTTCAGATAAATATCAATGCCAGCAGCACAACATGCTAACAGTGATATTGCTAATATACGCCGTGTCTACAAGCTAACATTTGCTAATTATCATCAAACCCAAAGTTATAGAGTTGAGGCTGATAGAGTTGTCATTATGTTTGTAGGTATTAGTCATAAACCAAGTATTTGACAATCATAATGTTTAACTCAGTCATTACATTTTTATCATAACATGAATGCGAACCAAATTTAATGGCAGTGCATCCAAAAATTGTCACGACTTTTCACTAAAAACCACAGATGTCTGCCATACAATGTTATTGAACAGAGGAAAAGTCACGGAGAAACAAAACTCATCATGAATGTCTGGTTGACCAGCTGAATGACAACATCCACACAGCCACAGAACTAGTGTAGCTAAAAACCAAAGAATAATTTATTAGTATTGCTACTACAGGTAAAGAACTTTCTCAAATCAAACCAGAGCATTAGCCATTTTTAGTTAACTGCACTCTAAGCTACAAGTTTGTTTTTTTCCTGCACATCACAATGAATGCATTTGGTTTTCAGTACATCATTGTACTTCTATGTCTGTGCTCTATTTCGGTTTGGTGAGAATAAAAGCTTTATAGCTGAACTGTACTGTGAATGTAAAGGCACGCCTAGAGAATGAGCTATAAACTCTGTGCAGCACGTCAGTTTTATGCTTGATAAAGCAACCATGTTAAACTGCATCGCACCCATCAAATAAAAATAAATTCAGCTTCAAATATACACACACACTGCTTGTACTGACAAAGAATATGGAAACGAATATAAACGTACGGCATACGACAAACAGAACAGAGCTGAAGGAATGAAAACAAAGCTTTCAGATCCCTCTGCAGACAGTCCAAGGGATATTTTGTTTGAAGAAACTTCAAACGCATCGTGACAAGCAAATGCAACAAAACAAACAGAACATTGCATTACTGCATCAATCTCTTGGCTTTGGGTACTTGCGTCTGTCTAGATATTCCTGACTAGCTGGAGGCTAATAGTGGCCTGCTGGATCCATCTGGCCGTACACCTGCTCTGCCTTTAGGGATGAACGGCGCAGCTCACTTAGTTTGAATGAACCCTTGACCTCAAGCTAAAGTGGAACCTGACACTCGCATTCTGTTAACAAAAAAAGTCTGACATTCATATCTGATTTATACCCTTCACATCCTTCCTGAGCTGTTCAAACAATACAACAGAGGAGCATTTGATCAATAACAAATGACTAAGATCAAATGGCTAGCGTGTGCTTCCGTGACAGCTGGACTGCTTCAAGTTAACACTTTCATAAACCTGAGCTTTTTCCTAAAAGGCTGCAAAAACACAAGCAGAGAGGCGTGAACACACACTCGCCACATCAGCTAGAACACGTGCCGTTTATGACACAATAAATAAAAACAGTGACCCCCTCCTAAGCGCGACCGGCTGCAGATGAACACATTCCTGCTGGAAAAGCTGAGACCAGTGATTCACTGGACTGGATGTGTCCATTTAAATCAACTGGAAGTAGGTCAAATGCCCAGTTAGAGAGTCGAGGAGAGGCGGTCTGTGAGAAGGGCTGCAGGAAGCAATGATATTCATGGCTGAGCTAATCTAATGTGCTTTTTTTGATTTCATTAGTCCAATAAAATAAAATGCTACGATGGCAATGTCATGGTTCCCACATGGTGCATCACAATGACTCCTCGGATCTTCTGTCTGGCACCAAAATGGGGTGGTTCTGAGGAAAATGTTTCAACTATTGGATGGAATATTTGTAGATACGCACACATTTCCATCAGGACGAACTGCAACCACTTCTGTAATCCTTGAACTTTTCATCTAGCTCCATCAAGAGGTCAAAATTTAAATTTGTCAAACACCTGCTAGAGTGTCATTCCTTTCAGCCTCAATCAAAGATGCAAACACAGAGCTAAGGTGGTGAACATGATACTTGGTTTTACTGATCACAGACATGAGGTTAAGAATCATTTTCCCATCTCATCCCCACTCATTGCTGCTGGCTAAACTGGAGGATGGACTGGATCACTGCAAACTGAATATATTCTCCAAAAAAAAAAAAAAAAAAAATGCAGCTACAGGTTGTGATGCAAATGGATGCTCCTGATTTGTATCAGCTTGTGGTTTTTACATATGCACCCATGTTAACAGCAAAACACAGACCATCAGACACCAGAAGCAGAGACAGACACAACAATGTGTTTGTAACTTTTTCTCTGGGGAGAAGAAAAAAATAGCGCTGTCCTCTCTGTTTTCTGCATTTTACAACACTTCCTTTTCAGAGCTGTAGATGTGACAGTGCTAAATCCTTTACAACCTCAGCTGACTTTGTTTCCCCGAGTCTCTTTCCATCACTCTCCCTTCATCTCTGCTGTCTTCAGTGATCAGTGTTAGACTCTTCCTCTCTGAGCCGATTACAGCTCTCATCCTCCTGCCACAGCACATTTTTCTCACATTTCCTTATAAACAGAGTGCTGCCAGTGACTGGATTTCTGAAAACGTTTACTCGAACGCTGCACACTTAACCCTCGTGTTGTCCTGCAGATCAAATTGACCCGTTTTAAAATGTGGGAAAAAAATATATTTTCACAGTGAAAACTTCCACATTTTCAACATTTTTGGGGAAATTTTTGAACATTTTTTGTTGGAAAAAAAAAGAAATGTTAAAAAAAATGTTTCTTTAAGAACATTCACAAAAAATCAACCAAAATCCAGCAAAATTCGCTGGATTTTGGTTGATTTTTTTTGTGTGAATGTTCTTAAAGAAAATATTAGAAGTTTTACTGATATATACGTAATCACTACAGATACTTTTAGGAAAATATTTACAAGAATTTTCTTGCCAAATTTGGGGGATTTTTTGAAACTAAAACTTTTAATGGAAACTTTATGGGATTATTGGAATTTTCTTCCTGAAGGTTTTGCAAATTTTCAGAAATTTGGGGAATTTTTTTGCTGAATTTTTTGATTTTTTTTTCAGACAAGGAAACAATATTTTTTGGTTCCCATAAATGAAGACAACAGGACGGTTAACTCCTGAGCATGCAATAATGAAACATATGACAGGGTTTTCATTTTGATTTCAGTGTAGTAGAGTGATTCATCTTCAGAGATTAAATATGAGCATTTTCACTCCTCTATCTTGGACATCGTCATGTTCCCCTCCTTCCTCAAGTCCACCCACTCACTACTGCCATGCATTCACCATATCTGGTGCTGAGAGGGAGACGATGCAACCAGAGCAGTATGAATAATTTCAGAGCCTTAACACCCATAGAAGACTCAAAAATAAATCATGCAAAAGGAGAAGCAGACACTAAACATTATTTCTCCTCAGTCAGCATACATGATGTAGCTTTCCATATGCAGATGCAAACATAAATGATGTCCTAATAGCTATGTTTTTCTAAATGAAGTTCCACAGCATTGTTAAATGAAACAATATCAGCGTGAAACAACACGTTTGCTGGCCAAGTGTGTGGCATGTGCATGTTGTGTGTGCATTCATGCATGTGACAGTGGCTGTGTGCTGGCAGTGAGTGGATTAAGAGAGATCTCTATAAATGGATCAGAAAGGAAGAGGAGCAAATACAAAAAAAAAAAAAAATCATATTAGCTGCTTCAGTTTACCAAAGGAGAAAAATCCGCCCTTTAATCAGCTGCATTAAATCAAGAGGATGCAGGAGAAACATCACACACACACATTCAGAAAAGGGTCCTCATGTCAACTAAAAGGGCTCTGACATAGCTCTTCATGATGAATTTGCACTTGAGCTACAAATAAAAGGCAGCACCATAAAATGTTTCCCTCCAGTGGCTTTGATTTTTTAAATATCAAACACAAAAGTGCCACAGGCTGAAAGAGTGGAGCCCTGCACCAAACACAATAGCACAAACCTGACAGCAAAACCTACAATAAGGTGTGATTATCTGAAGTGTCAAGCCCACGTTAGGTAACCGTTTGAAGGTTACAGAGGGTCGGGTGATTCATATATGGGTCACCGTGTCTCCCAATCAAACATATTCCAAATGTTAATCGATTAGGGTGGAGTACAGAAAAAATAGGCCAGTAAGGCAGTGTATCACAGCACAAATCCTCCTGAGTGCAGCCTGCATTTCTGCACACTTCACATGCATCACTGGGCACAACAGATTTTAGGCTATTTTATGTGAAATCTGATAAAAAATACAACAGAGAAAGCTTTACGTGTGGCAGCAGTTCAACCTTACTGCGTTAAAAATAGTTTCAGCTCTTGTTCCACAACAGCATGTAACACATCGTATCTTACAGGATCAAATAATATAGGTACGGATCACATTTTCCACAGCAAGCATAAATTGTATTTGTAGGTCTTGTAACATAAACAGAGCTTGCTGGTCCAACACCTGCTTAGCTTGAGGCGGAAACACCTTGAAAAGCAGAGTATTAAACAAAGCTGACATGACGATCCTGCATTTTCTGCAGAAATCAATTTGTTTTGACTCCCATTTTGTGGAAATTTAACCAATCCAGAGGAACAATATTGTTGGTAAATATCTCTGCATATTAGTATATTATCTATATCCATGTTTCAAACACAATACTCAGTAATCAATGATACAACAGCTAAGACGTATAGCTTGTTTTGGCTGTGTTGTTGTCACCCACCTATGCTTTGGGTGACGGTCCTCAGTCTCTCCAGCAGCTCCCCCAGGGCCATCTCCTCCGTCTTCATCCACAGGATCATCCTCCAAAGGGACAGTGGAAGACCAGCTGCCCAGCCAAAAGACACTTTCACAGGGAGAAGAGACAGCTTGCCTGCTTTTTGCTGAACGCTGCTTCGGAGAGTGGATGACGGTGAAGAAGACGACGGGGGAAAAGGAAGGAGGGACTGTAGCGGTGACAAGCCCAGCCGAGGAGAAGGGACGAGGGAGATGCAGCAGGGTAAACGAGCCGGGAACGTGACCGCCTGGCTGCTGCCCAGTTCGCCTCAAGAATTCTTGAAGGAAAGAGATCTCAATGCAAATGTGGGTGTGAGCAGCCTGGCAGCGCTGGGATGCTTGGGAGAGAAAACGACTGCTCTGGAGGATGGAGAGGATGCTGTGGAGACAGATGAGGGAGTGATGCTGAGGCTGCTACAGGGACGAGTCCTGCACAGAGGGATGCAGAGCAGCGAAGGATGGCGGCAGTGGAGATGGGGAGGAGGTGGAGATCAGGAGACAGCCTCGTTCACACATGCATTCCTCAGCCTCAGCACACATGATGCTGCAAACCTGTGCAGATCTGGCAGACAGAAAGGGGGAGGGGACGTGAAGGTCAGCGTGGCAGTTTCTTACAAACAGCTGATGCAACAGTGACCTCCAGTGTGGAGGAAAGGCACAACAGCTGTGTCATGAAACGCTCTCATCTGCAGAAGCATAAACACTCAGGCTGGTCACGCACCGTTGATTATGCTGCATTGCCACCGTGTGACGACACCAGGCTATGACAAAAATGAGTTGGGTGCTGCACAAACTTGAATTCAAGGTTCCTAGATGGCAATATGTTGGTCTTTCTTGAACAAATAAATGTCAACTTGGTTACACTTATCATTGTTTATATGTGAATAGAAGGGACATTACTGAAAACAGACAACCTAACACTCCTCCTCTGGGAAGAGGTTCTGCAGCATCAGAACGAGAACAGCCAGGTTCTGTAGCAGTTTCATCCAGCAAGCCATTAGACTCTTGAACTCAAAATAATCCTTCTGGGCACCCGTAGTCATTGTGAAAACAGAACTGCTGCTATTTTTTTACAATGTACGTGCAATACTGCTGCTACGGGCAACAGGAGAGAGCTGTGCTCTCAGACCGGGGCAACAGGACAGAGTCAGCCAAAATAATGTTTACACACATCAGGAAAAGAAAAACTAGCATAAATATTTCAATACCAAATTTATTCAGACATCATGAGATTAATAAAAGTTACCTTTGGCCTCTACAATTACAAGAGGTGCTCAAAGTGGAGGCCACTGGCTTCCAGACATTTCTGTTGTGTTGTAGACGTCACTTGTTGATGCTCCATTCATGAGGGTAGCGCCATCTGTTGGTAAAACATCGTACAACAGGACACAGAGTTATCGTGATTTGATCAGACTTTGGAAGAGGAATCTATATGTATAGAAGTACTTATACAAATGAAATATTTATAGAAGTTTTTCTTTTCCTGAGGTGTGTATACATTATTTTGGCTGATTCTGACTCTGAACCTAATGAGAACAAAACTGTCATTTAATTGTTGCTCTGAAAGCTTCTTTAGTGAAAACCGGCTGGTGTTCTGCTTTGAAACAAACTATTTATTATGTAAGTTTAGCTGATTAAAGTTTATGACTCTGCACTGCAATATTATTTATTATTTAAATTTACATCATTAATCTAATATTTAGGGTCAGACCCCGGACATAAGGAAAAAGACTAGAAAAGACAGACTTTGTGACTTTTCTGCTCACATGTTGTGTTGTTGTAAACTTCCTCTTTCAAATAAATATCCTCCTAACCCCCTGGAAACCAGTGTTTGTCCTGTTTTTGTGTTGCTCCTCGGCAACCCTAGACAGCCGGGTCCTAATGTTTTTTGAGCAGCACACCATACTATCATGTTTTTACAATGATGGTTCTACTATGGAACCAGTTTGACATGTTCAGGTGTTCTTTGTGTGAAAACTCAGAGATTTCAGGGATCAGAAGGTGGTTTTCAACTTTCTTTGTTAATTTTCTGCTTCAACTTTAAACTAAATTTCCTTCACTAAGCCAGCCCTCTGGACTTCCAGGAAGCTGTGTTCCTATTGGCTGTCCAGGTGGCTGATTGGTGTTATCAGGAACACCTGAGCAGTGTCTTCCTGCTTTGTTTAGCTGCAGACAAACATTTCCTCTGCTTCTGTTCACCACTGACCCGGGTTTGGCTCTGTTGCTTTAGTTTGTTCTTTAGGCGTTGCCTTACAGCTTCCAGCAGTAAAATCATCTTTAATGTGTTTCTTGGTGTGTTTTAGGGCTTTGTACTGGATAGTTGTCTTGGTAAATGTGGTTCTTTAGCCACAGTTGGCACATGGTGTTAGTGTGTGCAGTGATTAGTGGATTTGGTCCAGCTGCGTTGTTGGCTGTAGTGAGTCTTCAGAGGTTTCTGGTCAGACACATTCTGTATTCCTGTTTGAGAACCAGCGTTGGTTGTCCAGAAGGTAAGAGTTCCTGTCCTGATTCTCTGTTCTCAGAGGTTCTCTGGTAGGCTGCAGGAGACTTTAGTGTTTGGGTTGTGCTAGTTTGGTTTTTGTATGGTTTCATTTGGACGACTATCTTGAGGCTCCTCCATGTGGTTTAGTGAGGTTTTCTGGAACAGTTCTACAAAGCAACCTGCAGCAGAAGAGACTTTGAGAGTTTTTAGGAAGTTCTGGAGAGCAGACTTTAGAGCAGCAGAAACATTTGTCAGCAGTTTGAGCAGGAGAAGGTGAGCTTCAGAGGAGAAATGAGACGGAAACCTTCTTGACCCGTGTGGTGAGGTCCTGTACCAAGAGTTTGAGCAGGTTGTGAAGAGTCTGTAGTTCTTTGGTCTGAAAGCACAAGAAGAGTCGACTCATTAAAGGAGAAAACAGGAGATATTGTTGGTTCTTCTGTCACTCTGCAGTTTCCTTAGAGTGAATATCAAGTTTATATTTTAAATGATTTCCCATGTGAGCCCAAGAAGACTTCAATAAACTCCCTCCATCCCCTGGACACAACATATTTTATTGCCATGTTAAATCTTTTTTTAAAATATGCTTTTGAGTTTTAATCATAGTTTTAGCATAGTTTTTCTCTTTGCTTGTTTAGTTTTGTCATCTGTGTGAAAGGTGCTAAACAAATAAAGTTGAATTGATAAACTGAATAATTGACTAACTCATGATTGTGATAACAGAAGTATTTTCATTGTGATTTAAGGGTTTGTTTCATTTTTAAGGTTTGGGTTACAATCTTGACAGAAAAAAAGATTAAAGAAATAAGCTACATTTAAAAAAGCAATTAAATCAAAGGAAAAGAAACATTTAATACAATAAAACTTTTAAAAAGAATTAAACATTAAATTACATTAAACAGACAAAATATTTAATTAGACAATTAAACAGAAGATACAAAACATGTAATTATGAAATTAGAAAATTTAAAAAAAAAAGGTTAAACATTAAAGATGAAATACTTAAACATTTAAAAAATACAAAACATTTAATTAGATTATTAAACCTTTAAAAAGACAAAACATTTAATTAAAAAATTAAATGTTTAATTAGAAAATTAAATCTTAAAGACAATAAAACTTTAAATAGGAATTAAACAGAAAATACAATGAAGCATTTAAAAAGAAAATTAAACATTAAAAGGTGGTAAAACATTTAAAAAGAAAAACCATAAATATTTAATTGAAAGATTAAACATTGGGAAAGAAAAGGAAATTTTTCAAACAAGCCGATAAAACATTTGAAAAAACAACAATTAAACATTAAAAAGACAAAACATTTCTAAATCAAATCAGACATTAGAAAAGAATAAAAGGTGAGAAAAGAGCAAAATAAACATTTAAGAAGAATCAACCTAAAGACAAAACATTTGAAAAGACACCAGTTAGACTTTAGAAGATCAAATTAAACAGAAGAAACAATAAAATGACCAAAAAGAGCAAAAACAGATAAAAGTCTGAAAGTGTTTTCCAGTCTGAAATGAAAACATCAAGTTGTTTCTTCAAACATTTCCTCTTTCTATGCTCTTGGTTTGATTGTGGACAGATTTACTAAGAACTAATTTCAGAAAACTGCTTTCCAGATAAAGTCTACTAGTAATTGAAGGCATTTATCAAACTAATGTTACCTTCTGATCTCCACAAACTTTGTTCAGTGAACAGAATCAAAGTTTGTTGAGGATTTCTAAAAAACCCACAGGTGAAGGTCTGATAAGAACGCAGATGGATGATCTAAATGTGAAATCAAGACTCATGGTCACAAGTTGTAAGGCTTCTGTTAACCAGAAAGTTCAAACTAACAGAGAAGTACTGAGAAACTTTTACGATTTCAGTCCTCAGACTGTCTGAAGGTTCAAACTAACAGAGAACTACTCAGGAACTTAGAGGATTTCAGTCCTTGGACTGTCTGAAGGTTCAAACTAACAGAGAACTACTCAGGAACTTAGAGGATTTCAGTGCTTGGACTGTCTGAAGGTTCAAACTAACAGAGAAGTACTCAGGAACTTAGAGGATTTCAGTCCTTGGACTGTCTGAAGGTTCAAACTAACAGAGAACTACTGTGGGACTTAGAAAATTTCAGCCCTCAGACTGTGTGAAAGCTCAGGTCCTGAGGACTCGGGAGGTGTGGAGGCTTTGAAAAGTCTTGGAACTGAGGGTTCAACCCTCCAGCACAAAGGCTGAAGTCCAACCTCCTGAGAAAAACGGGCGAGAAAAGAGAAAGTTAAAAAAAAAAACTCGAAAATGACAAAAAATAGATGATAAATGCGCAAAAAAAACTAAAATTAGTATCTGAGCGAGTAGCTCAGGAGGATAAGAGGATAGACTACCAACTGGAAGGTCGCTGGTTCAAGACCGGCCAGCGGCAGTTTTCTTTCTTTGTCTTTGTCAGAATTTTGAGAAAATTTAAGAAGTGTCTGGTCTTGAACCGGCGACCTGCAGCTCCATAGGCAAATCCTTAACTCACTGAGCTACAGATCATATAAAAAGAAATAAATTCGTCCTCCCTTTGACATCGTAGTTGCTGAGGTCACACATGGGTGGAGCCAAGGCGGAGTCTGGGTGGAGTCAGGGCGGAGAGTAGGCGGGGAGGTGGGTGGCGGCCTCCCCCCTCTACTCCCCCACCTCCCCCCACCACCCACCACACCTTCCCCCGCCCGACGAGTTCTTCGAGTCTCCACGAGTTCTTCGAGTCTCCACAGGTTTTCCCGAGTTTCTGGAGTTTCCACCAGGTCGGAGGCAGAACAAGTTGTCATGAAGAGGTGTTGAAGTCGGCCAGGATGGACTGACTTTTTACAGCCACTGGAACGAAGACCACTAGAAGAGCAGGTCTATAACCACCATCCATAAAATCCATGGAGTCGCTCCAGAGAAATGAAGGGAGGTCAACTTTTATCAACCTCCATCCAGATGTTCAACTTCATATCTTTACTTGGAGATTTTTAGCACCACAAACCTTTAGTATCACACTTTATTATCATTTATTGGGACTTTCATGGAATCCACCAGCAGATTAAGTTTTTGTTGAGAAACTTTATTCTTGTCGTCGTGGGACTGCAGTATTTAAAACTCTTCCTTCTATTTGACCTCATATTTATTAGTTAGTGGAGAAAGTTATTTTAATTGTCCATTAGTCTCTTAAAAACCAAATAATAAATTGGGTTAGTCAAGAGGTTTAAATTTCTTACTTTGTCATATTTTAAATATGACAAAAAAATATAAAAATAAAGTATCTTGAGACCATTTGACCTGTAATTGGCGTTATATAAATAAAATTGAATTAAAATTGTATGTATCTTGTAATGTTGGAGTAATTCAGCCATATATCTTGGAAAACACATTTTCTTTGTCCATTAATCTGTTGATTGTTTTCTCCAGTAATTCATTTCTTGTTTTGGTTTATAAAATGTCAAACCCAAATATATTCAGTTTACGGTCATAAAAACCAAAAAGATTTACATTCATGATGCGGGAATCAGACAGTTTTTCACTTTTTATCTTAGTTTAGTCAGAAAGATAGTTAATAATGTGTGAATTGTTGCAGCTTGTGAGCCGTAAAAGGTTTTAATCTTTGGGGCCGAGTGTCAGAAAACATTTAGAAACCAACATCAACAAAACACTCAACAAAGATTTGAACATCATTAAAGGGAAATCCAACTTTTCCATGACAACGTCTAATTAAAGGACATTTATTTCTAATGTAAATGTGTGATATTCATCCTCTGGAGCTTTCTCTTCACATCGTCTTCCACCTGGACTGGTTTGGTCGGGAGTATGTGCAACAAACATTTGAAAAACTGCACTTTCACATCAATGAATGACACTGAAGTTTAATCTCTACATAAATGAGACTGAGTCTGGATGTGCTGCTCTGTCATTAACTCCTAAGTTTAGGGAAAGTTCAAACAAAAGAGGACAGTTCAGATCAGACTTGAGAATGAGCTTATTTTGAACAAACATCTCAGACTTTCTGAGCTTCAGCACCTCTAGCAAGATATTTTAACAACAAGCAACTCAAGAGATCCAGAAGGTGGAGAGAGTTAGCTTTAGCTGAGCCAAAGAACATGTGGGACGCTAACCTAGCAAACATTTCAGACTGTCTTCTGTGAATTCTGAGAAATAATTTCCTATTTAATGACAGAGCTACACATTTGAACTCAGTCTCATTAAAACAGACTCTAATTCAGTGTCATCCATCCATATTAAAGCGCAGTTACCCAAAATGTTTGTTGCATGAGCTCCAACAAAACCTGTCCAGGTAGAAGGCCACTTTGACAAACAGGAAGTGGAAGATTCCAAGCAGATTTATAGAAGGGGGAACCGGACTGTACTAAGTGTGGTGGAGTATAGAGGGGTGTTTTGTGGGTTTTTAAGGCTGAAAATGATTATTAGTGAGACATTTGGAGTAGATATTCATTTGCAGTAAATGAAAATATTTAAAATCTTGGAGTTAAACTGAGAAGAACACAAACTCTAACAGAAAACTTTGTTGATACGTTTTTGTTTTGTTTACAGATGTTAAGTTAAAGGAGTTTTATTCATTACGTATAACCAATCAAATCACTCCAGAAGACAGAGCGACCACAGGTAGATAAAGGTTCAGAGCCAAAGTAGCACCATTTTTAAATTTATTTATTACAGTAAATCGGTAAAAAATAAAATACTGATAATCAGTAAATCAATCAGCCCACAATTACTACAATTCTACAATATATGTCTCTTTCCTTTGACTTGTTATTTGTACAATATACGGTGTATATGATGGGGTTTTTTCATACCAAAGGCTCTACTATGATGTTTTCTAAGAGACATACCATGCTACTCTGTTTGTTCAGGCCCTGGACTGCTGCACTCCTCCTCTGTTGTTTTCTGGATTGTACTCAGCTGCATGCCTTCGTCCACCCGGCCTCCGTTGACTCGTCCTGCCTGCCGTCTCTGGAGCTGAAGCTGGATTGGAACAGACCAAAGTACAGTCCAATCATGATGCCAGCTGCCTCTCAAAAGGCTCCTTCATCTGGCAGGTGGCGCCACTTCTTCTGAGGGGAAGCTGAGCTGGCCCAGCAGAACTTTGGAGATGTCTTCCAGTGGTTGGTGGATGTGTGGGGAGATAGAGAGGGACCTTTGAATTGTTCAGAAAGGAAAACAGGGAACCCATTGGTAGTTTTAGTTTAGGCTGCTACTGCGGTGTGTTTTGGGTTTTAAGAGGTGAACAGGAAGAGTTTTTTTTCATATTGATTATCTTTGACTTTGTTCCTGGTTGGAATGCCCATCAATGTCAACGTGAAGTTCACTTTTAGTTCTGTTTATTTATTTTTATTTTACTAACACCCATTTGCTTTTAACCCCCTCACATGCGTTGTTGTAAACTTACTCTTTCAAATAAATACTCATCTAACCCTCTGGAAACCAGCATTTGGACTGTTTTTGTGTTGCTCCTCACCTACTTCAGACAGCCGGGACAGAACAACGTTTTGTGGACCAAAGGCTAAACTATGACGTTTTTAGAGTGACATGCTAAACTATGACGTTTTTAGAGTGACATGCTATACTATGACGTTTTTAGAGCAACATGCTATACTATGATGTTTGTTGGGCAACATGCTATACTATCGGGTTTTTTAATTGACATATTACGATGTTTTGTTTTAGTTTTTTTTTGTTGTTTGTAAGAATTTGAACAGTTTTAAAAATTACTCTACTTTTACTTGTACAATGAAATATTATTCTATGGCATTTTTTAGATGACATATTATACTCTGATGTTTTCTTGAATAACATACTATTTTGACAATATACTGCACTATAACATTTTTTGAACCACATATCATACATGACAATTTTAGGCAACATCCTATCATTTGCGCTTTTTGAACCACACAATAATCTATGGGTTTTTTTTCCCGACATGCTGTACTATGAACTACAGGCCATACTATGTTATTCTTGAAAAGTATAATATACTTTGACATTTTCTGAACTACATCCTATACTATGGCATTATACACAGAGTGCTTTGGTTACATGTTGATTTATAATCTAGATTTTTTTCTGTTTTGTTTTTTGACGGGATTACCACAGACCTGACTGTGAACACCGTTGACACCTACCTGAGGGAGATGCTGTCTAAGATCTTAAGGCTGCTTGGTCGTGGTCTTTCTGGTCCTGCTCCAGAACGCCTTCATCAACTACGTCTTCTATTGAAGAGGCCCTCAGATGCTGCGATCTCTGACCTTAAGGAGGAACTGGTACTTTCACTCTGTAACGAGACGGCGGTTATTTTAAAGACCCAGCTCCTGGTGGCTTTGAGTGAAAGTTTAACATCCATCAAAACGGAACTACAGACAGTTAAATCTGAGCTGTCGGTCAGTATTTCAAACATCAAGTCCGACCCGGCTGCCCTAAAGCACGCTGTAGATGAAACGGAAACTTCACTCTCCACATCAGCGACATCGTCACACTCCAAAGCAGAGCACCCGTCTGCTGAACTTTTAAAAGTGGACAATAAATGTGAAGAATGTGAGCAGCAGCAGCCTGTGAGCAGCGGAACAGATGTGATCAGAAAGAAGTCATTTTCTTTTTTCTTTTCTTTCTGGTTGACTTGATGCTGTCAGATGCAGATGTTGGAGCCGATTCTGATGTTTCAGGATAAAAATCTGCTTTTCCTTCATAGACTTTTCAGGAAATTATTCTCTCAGGTTTTCTCTGCTATTTATATTTTTATTATCTGTGATTATTTCATTATTTCATTATTGTAAAATAAAGTTTGAGGCATAAAGACTCATTTAGTTATTTTATTCCCAAAATCTTTGACGTAGCAGAACTAAACTTCCATTTTCCTTCTTGTACTTCTGATACTAGAACTAAATGTGTCTTCAACACAGATCATCTGGTTTTAATGAATCAGCAGCAACATCACAACAACAAAATGAGACAATTTTCAACAAATTTATGAAATTGATGTCATTAAAACTATCAGTCTGTTTTAGTGTCAAATTAAAGCTGATAACGGACAACTAGAACATTAACGTTACTGTTTTAATCGCATTTAAGTTTCCTGAACGTTACATTGATGTCAACCAGCCACAGTTTTATGAACTTAATGAACCACATTACAGGAACACAACACACTTCAGCTGCTGACAGGAAACAACACAAACATCGTTAGCTTGATGCTACATTTAGCTGCTAATCAGGACTGCTCAGCTAGCTCAGTTAGCATTGCTAATTCACATTAAAGCTAATATTCACTGGATGCTAAGTCTCTTCTCTGGTCAACACACACAAATAAAGTCCACCAACTCCTGGGGTTCACTGCTCACATTATATCTGACTCTGAAGTTGAACATGAAGTTCATTAAAACCAGTACCGATAAGTAAATTATCATTTATTACCGACCAGCTGTCGGAGTCCTTCAGTGTCTGTTGGTCCAATCAGTCGAAGGACTGAATTACTGAACTGAAAACTGATTAAAACAAGACAACGGACAGTAAAACTGTCTGTGGAAAACGTGCTGCTGCTCCACCGATAAATACCAACAAACTAAAACAAACTTGGTGGAAGTGCTGCTTTCAGGGATTTTTTAATAAATAGCAAATAAGAGACTTTTATTTTTCTGAAAGCAAAAGGAAACGTTGCTTATCCATAGTTTCGCTAACTTAACTTTAGCTGCACTTTAACCATGTTCTAACTGATAGATCTTTTTTTTTTATATTAAAATAGCAGCACTTCCTTTGTATATTTGGTCGTTTCTTATGCTGCTGCTGTTTCATTGCAATTATATTTTAATAATATCACTTTAAATACAGATAACTGAAAAGAAAAAACTGGCTCTGAAATACTCAATGAACTGATACGTCATCTAGTGTTAAACTGAATCAGAATTCTTCATAATATAAAATGGAACTGACTGAGCTGTATTAATTAAATCGAGATATTTCAAATTGAAAGAAACACAACATTGACTGAAAGATTTCAGTCAATTAAACCTTAAATTTATTTACCTAAGAAAACCATCCTTTAATGTCTTACCTTAAAATGATCTACATTCTAAAAAAATATAGATGCAAAGTAAAAGTTTCACACTACAGATTAATCACTGATGAACATTTCATTGCATTAACTAAATTATTATGAGGAAACAGAAATCCATGTCTAATATTTCTATCAAATATGTTTATGTCTATAAAAGGTACTGGACATCAATAAAAATGTCTGCATAGTGAAATATATTAAGTCCATCTGCATTTATACATCATATTGATGTTTAAATAATGGGAACTGCGAGCCCTGAGATTACGTTGTCTCATTTAGTGCTAATGCTAAATCAGGTTAGTCAGTGTCATAAACTAGTTAACTGTTAGCTGTAGCTAAGTTTCCTGTAGATCACAGCTGATCAATCATAACGGATCGATAACTGCTGTTTTCATTATCAGCAGATATAAATAAATCTACGTTAATGTTCCTCCACAGAACTGCTACTGATGAATGTTAATCTCTCAGTTCAGTTCTGAGATAATATCTCTGTTCTTTGCTTCATTTTTTTCTCTACAACAGTGTATGGTGAGATAACTGTGGAGCTCATGCTAATGCTAATGATACATTAGAATAAAATAGAATAAACTTTATTGTCCATTTAAGGCAGTAAAATTGTCTTTAGCCTCAACCAGGAAAAGAAACATTTCCATAAGATTAAAAACAGGACAAAATACAACACTCTATTGTGTTCCACTCGTATTCTGTGTTCACTCTGATATTTAACGTTCCTGCAGGTGGAATGAAAGAACCTTGTGGATCGTTTCCTCACTGTTAGTGTCTTTTCCTTCCAGCCTTGGTCTGGATCATTGGGAACATCTAGTCTGATGGACTGAGAACTACAGAGAACATGAACATCCAGCTGTGGTTGTCTGAAGAGTCTTTTCTCCTTCATCACTGTGAGGAAGAGCAGCACTGATGTCCTCCTCATCCTTCCAGTAATAACAATAATGCTGCAGATTCAGCTCCTCTCTTCAAAACACAACTTGTCTTGTTACTGTTCAGTTTTTACACTTCAATGTCAGCAACACATTATGTATTTCATCCATTTATTATTTGTGTTTACACATCTTTGCAGTTCACAATAGTTAAACAATGAAGTTTTTAAATGTGCAATAAAGGAAATAATGAAACTCCTGCTCTGAATGTGTTGATGTTTTAATGCTGCATATCTGCTATAAATAACATGGACTTTTTATATTGTATTTCTGCTCCAACAGCAGAGATGAAGTTAAAGGTGATAAATGGAACCTGTGAATACTAAGAACAGAGAATAATAAACTACTGAAACAGTTGGTCTGACCTTCTGTAAGTGAAAGCTAAACAGGAAGTGGTTCACTGAGGATGTCGTCCATTCAGTCTCCTTCTTCACATCCAGATGAGGTTTTCCTTCTGCTGGCTTCACTCAGAAGATCCTCACAGTGAACATGAGACACCTGAGATGAAGACAGACGTCACAGTATCAGCATCAACAGCACAGGTTCATTTTAAAGTATCCCTGGAAAGATTTCCTAATTCATATAGTTTTCCAAGCACTGAAAGACAGAAAGGCCTGTAGTCGCTTTAGCTTTAGGGGAGAGGATTTTATTATGCAGCTTATCTGTGCTGTAATTTAAATGTAATAACTGTAGTGGTCATCATTACTTTGGACATATTCTGGGAGGTTATTTTTCTAATCTGCACTAAGATGTACTACAACATGTGAATCAGTCATTAAACAACGTAAACGACTAGAGAGCAGACTTACAGTTTTCTCCAGTTTAACTTCAGATACTCAGCAGATATTCAGGACTACTGACAACACAGAACCTTAACCTCACTGTTTTAATCACATTTAGGTTTTCTAACCATTAAGTCTCCACTGACAGCTTTATTAACTAAATGCACCACATTACAGTAACACAACACACTTCAGCTGTTTACATGAAACACAACACAAACATCGTTAGCTTAATGCTACTTTAGCTTAATGCTACGTTAGCTTTAATCAGACTACGACTGAGCAGCTAGCTCGGTTAGCATCGCTAACATTAAAACTAATATTTACTGGATGTTAACTCTCTTCTCTGGTCAACACACACAGAAATAAGCTCCACCAACATCTGGAGTGCATGGCACACATTATATCTGACACTACAGCTGCATATAAAGTGCATTAAAAGCGGCACCGATACGAAAATAAACTAACTTACCGAACTATCAGAGTCCTTTCAGTGTCTGCTGGTAGAATCAGCTGAAGGCAGAAAACTGGTTAAAAGCAAGCCAACGGGCAGGAAAACTGTCTGTGGAAAAGGTTCTGCTGCTGCATCGATAAATTAATAAAATAAACTAACAGTTATTGTATCAGAATTAATCCAAACGAGGAGAGCAGAGTCTCTGCTGCCTCCTCCATAGGACCTGTCAATCATTCCAGACCGGACTGTCAATCAAGTAGTCCCGCCCCCGGGCTTCGCAAAACTTTAACGCTCTATATAAAAAAAAAAAAAAAAAAAAATCAACATTGGTTTATTTTAGGATTGGCCACCTGATCTCTCATTTTGACCATGAAAACCAACGAAAAAAATCATATCCAGTCTATGCACCGTACTCTGTTTGGCTCCACACTTGCTGATGACAACTTCCGGTCTCAGAAAATGAAAAATTGGACCTTTTTTAGTTTCTGTCTCTTATTGATATTACTTTTTTGTTATTCTAAATATAAAATGAAAATCAAAGCATTTTTGAAATTTCGTATATCCCTTTTTGATCATGAAATGGAAAAACGTCTTGTATTTAAATTTAAATTTTTATATTTTAAAACGAAAATCAAATAACCACTTGTTTTTTGTTTTTCAATACCCGTGTCAGAACGGAAAATCCAATTGCCAAAATATACACGGACCATAATTGGGAATATCGCATCTAAAAATCCTTCATGATGACAACTTTCCCTGGATTCAAGCAAAATTTGGCGGAAAAGCCTTCTCCCATCATGCACCACGGTCATGAAATAATCTCTTCAACTACAAACATTCATATCCATTGATGAGTTTAAGAGTATAATAAAGAATACAGTAAAGGAGGAATGTCAGTCTTTTCCTTAAGAGATCACTGTCCTTGAACAGCTGTGAATCTGTTTTACTGCTTATGGTTATCATGTATCTTTTTTATATAACTTTTACATTTTGTATTACTGCTACCTTGACCAGGTCTCTCTTATAAAAAAGATTTCTAATCTCAGTGGGAAATCCTGGTTAAATAAAGGTTAAAAAAAAAAAAACGTTTGAGTGCAAAAACTACTTTGGATGTACAAACCTGGAAGACCCAGTCATCTGTTCATACATATATGTATACATATATGTATATATACATATATATATATGAACAGAGCTCCTGGGGAATACTTGAAATGAAAAACAGTATACACGGCATATGTGTCTCCTAAGGAAGATGTGCTAAAGCTATTAAACTGACTCAGTGCATATCACTTGGGAACACTAAATTTGAAAATGAAAGAATCTGGAGATGAGTTTACCTGAATCCTGCACCTTAAATTTGCTTGAGATTATCAGCTTTACTTGCTTTAAATCACATTTCCTGCTGCCATGCATATTTCGAAAGGAACTGCTGGTGGTTGAGTTGCATTGTGGGTAATGTAGGCACCATGAAGGAACAAGCGGTACACTATCGCTCCTTATGCTGCATTTTAAACTGTGCAGTATGAGCCTAACACTGTTATAACTACGATCTTTAATCTGTCGAGAACACTTTGAAGAGAAATTACAGCGAAAGATGCATGTTTTTGCAGGCAAGGAAAGAGATGAAGAGGGATTAAAGAGCAGGTGTACTAACTGGTGGGTGGGGTTCACCTGGTGGACGATGGACTGACGCCTCCTGCTGGACAGACAGTGAATGACAGGGTCTGAAATGACAAGTTGGCAAGATCAGTGACAGAAAAACGACAAATGAATCGGTGATAATTTCACTGTGACATCATATACATCACCAGAGAACCATCGTTTTCTCTCTTTCTTTATTACAAGCAGAATGACAGTACAGTGCTTTGCCCTCATTTGCTACAGACAGGCTGGCAAAAAGTCAACAAGTGAACTTTTAAAATCTTTATCCAAAAAGAAAAAAAAAGAGGAATTTCTTAAAACCTGTTTAGTAAACGGTGCCATACTAAAGTTATGATATGAAGCGTGCTGCTCAGAGCACAGAAGTCGACATTTCAGACCTTTGCCAAGCTCAGGAGTGACAGGATGAGCACCTGCTGTTGTGCTGATGGACTTAGAAAAAGCAGTTTGACATTCTGATCAGCAGTAGAAGGCTGGTGTGATAAACCCATTGAGACAGAGGCTGACACCTACAGACAGTTCATTCCTAGTCAAGTTATTTGGTCACTTCTTTTTTTTTTAATGTATTCTCACCCACTACAATCTTCTTAGAAAAATAACTTGTGAGGAAGAGTGAACTATAAACCTCAGTTGACAGACAATAGACCTTGTTTTTAGGGTAAAACTGATCTGTTGTAAAACAAAGTGCAGTGTGTAGTACTATTGGTAAATCTCTAACGAATCATATAATGTATATTTTGCTCTCATTTTGGTTACAAACTTGAACACACATTCTAACAGTTAAAATATAGTCTCTCTGAGATACAAAAGTAGCAAAAGAAATATTCACAATGGACAACACAAAAAAATGACAAAAAAAAGTCGTGAAAATTTGAGCTGTGAAGGACTCAGCTACTAAAAAAAAGAAGACGTGTTTGAAGAACGACTACAAAGAATTCCCCCCAAATCACATAGTGGAAGTTAAATAGACCTTACAGCATTATTGTAGTAGGATTGTGACATGTAGAAAATGCCTGGATACAGCATGGCAACGGCACAGTGAGGTGGGACACTGCGTTACAAGCACCAAGGTCTTTCCTTGAAAACGACTGAGGTCAGGATGTTGAAGCCCCCCCGAGTTCAAACACGTGGAGGCTTGTGGGCTTTGAGTGAAAACTATAAGGGATAAATCCAGACCTCCCATCAAATAGATAAATCATCTGTACCCCGGTAAAAAATCAAAAATAAAATACTTGCTATTAAATCTATACATGTTGGCAGATGGCGATGTGTATGAAAATAAACTGTATAAACATACAAAAATGCTTCAGAATCTCACATTCAAAAGACTTCCAGAGTCAGTCACTATGTAACCCGACAGATATGCTTTGGAAAAAAGACGACTTTCGGATGTTAGAAATGCAGAAAAGAGGTTCATCCATAATGAGCTACAATCTTCGGCTGGAGGACATGATGGACAAATCAGTTCAACATTCTCATTGATTTGATTGTGACATCGCCGATTCAAGTCTCCCTCCTGCTTCCAGCGAACTACAGCTAACACTCCTTCTCACTACAATATAGAGCAAACATTTTTTTAAGTTACATCCATACATCAACAGTGACTGACATCAATCATTTTTAGAACAAGAGAGAAAAAACTCATGGATTAATGCAACACAGAAGACAACCCCTTAATAACATTAGCATTCTCACATCAAGTTTTTGCATAACACAGAGCATGGCAGCAAAACACGCAAGCAGGATGCAACAGTGAGGAGTAGCGAGTCATTTAGGACATCCACAAATCACAGAACCTCATCAGTCCCAGGATGCTGCTGCTGCTGCTACTGTTATTGTTGTTACCCTACGTGGCCACATGGTGGCAGCAGAGGGTGCTCACTGTTTCAGGAGAAAGAAAAAAAGAGAAAAGAAAGTGCCATGATATGTTTGGTGATAAATGATGTCTGGGACAAAGGAGGATGAGGTACGACGGAGAGAAGAATAGATCTGCATGCAGACAGAGAGAGAGAGAGAAGGATCCGACATGCTACACTGACAGATAAGGGAAACAAAGCTCGACACGATCGTGAGGGTAAAAGAAAGTAGAAAGAGGAATAATAGACACACTGTACCAGACATATATGCCCTCTGAACCTCCTTGTACTCTCACAAATGTGTTTGAATTGAAATATAATCCACTGGAAAATGGGTATCTATGAATTAAGGCAGGGTGGCTAAAATACTGCACATCCCTCTTCAGATTTTTCTCCCTCCTTCAGCTGATGGGTGTGTGTGTGTAAGGCTTAGTAAAACACCACTTTTTATTTATTTTCTTTTTTTAAACACCTTTCTCCTTTGGCTCCTAGCCTGCTGCTGTGTGGTTACCTGTAAGGCAAAGGTGTGTCACATACAAACATACAATATCAGGCAATTTCATGCGTACTCTCGCGCACATGCACACGCACGCACACCTAAAGGGCTGAGCTCGACAGCTACCCCTTTACTTGGCCAGACCACGTACTGTACAGAAATGTTGTGTTGGTTGTTTTTTTTTGTTCGACAAACATTTACAAAGAAACAAACAAAAAAAAAAGGACACTGAAGTGGAGGAACAGGCAAGAATTTGACTGAAAAAAAGAGGAATACAAAAAATATGACTGTTCAAACAGGAAAGTTCCACATGGTTCCCCCTTTTTTAGCTCTTAGACTTTTTCAAGTAAGCATCTGAGCAGGAACTTTGATGAGACTAAGACAGGGGCTACACTGGAACCAAAAAAAAAAGAGACAAGTTTGAAAATGAGGACAATATTATCTAAAGGGACGTCCACTCAGGTGTAGCCCAGGAAATGCACATGGTGAACTCGGCATGGAGCGTCCATGCGTCCGATGTGTGTTTTGCTCTCTAATTCCTCGATCATTGCGATGCAGATCTTGGTCACACATCCATGAGATTCGCGCACACATTGTTTCAGAGTCTGCGTTCACACCGAGGTCTCCGGCCCTGGAGCGTAGTAGGCGAATCCTGCCCCTGAGAGACGGAGCATGTAGGGGCTGAGGGAGCACAAGTCTGCCCCTCCGCCTTCAGCCAGGTGGGCCAGCAGTTTGTGAGGAAGAGGGTCAGACCTGCGGAGCGACAGCGTGTCCACGGCGCTCAGGTGGAGGTGAGACGAGTCCGTGCTCATGCCTTTGCAGGATCGACGAAAGGACAGTGGAGTCAGCTCTGCTGCGCTGCCCGGCAACAGCTTCTCTTCATCCTGCATAGAAACGGAGAACGCACCATCATGAGAACATGTAGAACAGAGTAAAGGAAGTTCACCCTCATGTCGTCCTGCAGGTCAAAGTTGACCTGTTTTGAAGTTTGAAAATGTGAAAAAAGTAAATTTTCACAGTGAAACTTCTGATGTCCACATTTTCAACATTTTTGGGAAATCTTTGAACATTTTTTTGGGGAAAAAAGAAATGTTCAAAATGTTTCTTCAGAACATTCACATAAAAATCAACTTTTTTTAAATTTTTTTTATGTGAATGTTCTTAAGAAACATTTTTAACATTTCTTTTTTTCCACCAAAAAATGTTCTAAAATTCCCCAAAAATGTTGAAAATGTGGACATCAGAAGTTTCACAGTGAAAACTTTTTTTTTTTCTCCCACATTTTCAAACTTTAAACGGGTCAATTTTGACCCGCAGGACGACACGAAGGTTAACTCAAAATTCACACTTGCAGTCCCATTTCCAAACACCAGATGTCACCAGTTTCCCCGCCACACTTTAAATACGTATTTCACAGTTTGCCAAACTGCCCAGGCAACCTGAGTAAATATTTCTCCACATCAGATTAGTCTGTGACATCAGTGTTGGATTAGGTGACCCACTGGCTGGCTTGCCGAGTAGAATATGACCGCGGTTACTAATTAAACACGAATAAAATCTGTGCTGACCAGTAAATCATCATCTCATATTTCACCAGTAAACCTCGGAACCCAGATACTTCAGTTGGAGTCTGGTATCTATCTTAAGCTGCAGTCCAGGATCTTAAAAAACGCATCAAGCTGCTGCTACTTGTTGAAATCCACATGACAAGTGGCGGTGGATTTTAAGTAGCCTGGGTTTATTAAAGCCAGGATGAAATTTCTCATTTGGCTGCTCCCCAGATCAAGTTAATTCCCGTCCCACATGCGGTGAGAAGCACAGCACGCTTTGAAAGCGGCACGGCACAGTTAATTGGGGATCGTGATTCCTGAAAGTCGGTTTGACAGACACTAACACACCAACGCATGCCCAGCCCCTGTCAGCCTGAGTCTCAGCAGGACTCCACAGCGCATGCAATTCACAGCAGCATTAACAACCAGACACCCCACTGTCAACGCCCTCTGTGTGCTGTTACCGTGGCAACCCCAGCCCACCTAGCAGGGCCGGGTGGGGGCAGGACTCTAGGGTTTGCTGGGCGGGTGCCGTGGCTGCGTGGCATCATGGAGTCATACGTTCTAGCAGCCTTTCCTCCACTGTCTCCCTCACAGGTCCTATCAGGGTGCAGCGGGTCCCTCTCACTGCCTCCACCAGCAGGGCCGGGGGCCACACTGGCCTCCGGGGGCCACACTGGCCTCCGGGGGCCACACTGGCCTCCGGGGGCCACACTGGCCTCCGGGGGCCACACTAGCCATACCTTCTGTGGATGACGTTAGAGGAGAGGAGCTGGTAATGAAATCTGACCAAACCTGTTTAAAGCTGAGTGGAGTCTGTCTGGTGCCAGACGGTGTGTCCTGCTGGAGTGGATCTCTGACAAACCTCCTAAGATCTCACAGTGGTTACAGCAGGGGTGTCAAACATGCGGCCCGCGGGCCAAAACCGGCCCTCCAGAGGGCCCAATCCGGCCCACAGGACGACTTTGTAAAAATTAGAGAGAAGACATTAACTGCAAATTGTCAATTTGTAAAAATATAAATTTAAAATAATTTCTAGACCATGACAAATTGTTTTGATCATAAAGTAAAATACCAGATTGTTTGTTATTCTTTTGTCATTTTGTGTCTCATTTTTGTAATATTTTGTCTTGTTTTTGTCTATTTTTGTCTGACTCTTGTTGCTTGTCTCATGTTTTTGTCATTTTGTGTTTCCTTTTTGTCCCGCTTTTATCTACAACTAGTAGATAAATTTGACTCCTATTGACCTCTGTGTGTCTTCATTTCGCTCTGGGCATGGCAAAAATGCATTTAGAATGATTCAATTGTGATCAGACCACTTTAGACACCTTTCAGAGAGCAGTATGAACCGGACCATTCCTGTAAATCAGATTTAGTTTGTTAGAATCTTGGCTGCACTGGTTTAGTGATGGCAATAAATAGGGACTTCAGCTACCTCTTGCTGTCATTTTAAGAAAAGAAATGACAGAAAATAGTGAAAATGCCCCTCATAATCTGCAGAAGTTTCATGGATGCAGCTTTGAATGCCTAGTTTTGCACACCCAATATTATAAAAACACATGCATTCAGTTTAAAAAGACACAAAAATCAGCAACTATTCATCACAGAGCTGCTAGAACCAGGGTGCGCTGCGATGTCAGTACTAACACTATACTCTTTGGATGCCAGAAAAAGACTTACAGACTTACAATGTCCCGGTACATAGTATGTTAAATGCTGTAGGCTAAAAATACTAAGATATTGTACTACATCTGGTTGGATTATGCATTATGCGACTTGGCATGCTGGTTGATGGCATTCTGACCCTCAGTTGCATGTGACAGTGTGTACTTTGTACTCTGCAGCCATTGTTTGCAGTTTTTACTTACCTAACAGCTGCCAATTCATTTTATGACTGGTACAGATTGTTGATATTTGGATAGATACCAGATTTACTGTCCCTCTCTCTCCCATTCTCCCATATTTGATCCCCTTTTTATCCCTTTGTGCACGAGCAGGACACCAGTAGAGTTGTGTGGATCAGTCCGAACCACTTTGTTTGTTCCCCATTTACAGATTTGTGAGGGATTTGTTTTCAGCATCTACACAGAATTCACAGCCAGCCAACGGAGACATTCACTGAATTTGACGGAAAGCATGCTGCTTTAACCCTCGTGTCGCCCTGCGGGTCAAATTGACCCGTTTTAAAGTTTGAAAATGTGAAGAAAATATATATTTCCACAGTGAAAGCTTCCACATTTTCGACATTTTTGGGAAATTTCTCAACATTTTTTAGTGCAAAAAAAAGAAATGCTAAAAAATTAAATATTTCTTTAAGAACATTCAGAAAAAAATCAATCAAAATCCAGTGAAATTCGATGGATTATTAGAACTTTCACTGATATACATGGAATCACTTTAGATATTTTTAGGATTTTTTTGGAAGATTTTTAGAATTTTTGTGAAAATATTTACAAGAATTTTCTTGCCAAATTTGGGGGATTTTCAGTAAAACTTCTAATGTTTTCTTTAAGAACATAAACAAAAAATTTATCAAAATCCAGTGAAAGTCGCTGGATTTTGGTTGATTTTTTTATGTGAATGTTCTCAAGAAACATTGTTTTTTTTTTTTGTTTTTTTTATATTTCTTTTTTTCCACCAAAAAATGTTCAAAAATTTCCCAAAAATGTTGAAAATGTGGACATCAGAAGTATCATTGTGCAAATAAATTTTTTTCCCACATTTTCAAACTTTAAAACGGTCAATTTTGACCCACAGGACGACACGAGGGTTAAAAAAAGACACATGACAAAGTGACAACATGAAAGACAGAAATGGATGGTAAAGTGCATGCAACGTGCATTTCCTAAACAGGAAAAGGGACAAAAAAACATGAAATTACATTGAAAACGGCAGTGACAGGACGCTATAACCGGGCTTACAAACCAGATCTCATCAACGGCTAATAGTTAGTTTCACATTCGGCAAAGTGTGGAGACTAAGTGGACGACATGCCACCATGCAAACAGAGATGAGGGCATAAAAGAGAGAGTCACCTCCTCTTCCTGCTCCTCTCTCGTCTCTCTGGGCCAATCAGAAACTCATTCTGCTGGAGGACTGGGAAAGCATGAAGATGGTGGACGGCTCCACAGTAAGGCACGGGCGGGTGGACTGGAGTTACCACAGAGTCACAACCACACAGGGAGTGGAAAATAAGAGAGGGGAAGGGAGAGGTGACAGTAATGAAGAGGTAGAAAGAAGGAAAGAAAGGAGGAACGATGGGGGATGGTGTGAGTTGTGATTACGGCGATCCATTAGGTTGCAGTGAGAAAAGAGAAAAGAGAAGAAAAAGCACAGGAGGAAGAAATCTGTCAGGACTTTCACTCATTTTTTCCATTCATGGTGAAGCTTGCTTCACAGGAAGTTAAGGCTAAGCCACAGGGAACAGGAAGGCATAGTAAATCCCACTGATGCTTAAAGCTTTTATGGATCTTAATGGTCTTCCTAGATGATTAATAGACTGGAATAGATTTGTGGCTTATGGTACTGAAATATGAAGTATGAGGCAGGATTTCAGAGAATTCTGCTTACCGAGTCACATTTTTGACACTATAGTTTGTGAACCGGAATGCTGTTTAACAGTTGATTTTCTTTTAACCCTCTGAACCCCAAACCCTGCAGGTGGATTGAAATGGAATGTTGTCTTTTCAAAACCTATGAATTTACATCATTTATAAGAGCTAGAAACTGTAAAAACTGAAAAGAAATCATCAGATTTTGACTTTCCACGAGTCCTTGAACTACTCATCTGTGACTGGCCATGGGAAAATGGACCATGTTTAACCCTCCTGTTGTCCTCATTTATGGGCAACAAAAAAATATTGTTCCCTGTCTGAAAAAAATACAAAAATATTATCCAAATTTCTGAAAATTGGCAAAACCTTCAGGAAGAAAATTCCAATAGTTCCTTAAAAGTTTCCCTTGAAAGTTTTATTTTGAAAACATCCCCCAAATTTGGCAAGAAAATTCTTGTAAATATTTTCCAAAAATTAGGAAAAATCTTCCAAAAAATTCTAAAAATATCTAAAGTGATTCCATATTTATCAGTAAAACTTCTAATATTTTCTTTAAGAACATTCACATAAAAATCAACCAAAATCCAGCGAAATTCGCTGGATTTTGCATGTGAATGTTCTTAAAGAAATATTTTTAACATTTCTTTTTTCCACCAAAAAATGTTGAAAGATTTCCCAAAAACGTTGAAAATGTGGACATCAGAAGTTTCACTGTGAAAACATTTTTTTTCCCCACATTTTCAAACTTCAAAACGGGTGAATTTGACCCGCAGGACGACACGAGGGTTAAAGCTCTAGTTTCATTGTGGGGTCGGTGCCAACATCCCACCTGTGCACGCTCGGTGGCCGTGGGACACATGGCCCTGCAGAGGACCTTCTTGATGACATCTGGCAGCAAGCTGACTGTAATAAGGAGGATGATGCTGAGCCAGGCCGGGCCGCTGGACAGCATCTGCATAAACACGTAGTACATCCTCTGGTAGTTCAGGAAGGGCCTGAGCAGCGACAGGAAAAGCAGAAAAGCATTGATTTTCCCCCAAAATGTACTAATAAACATAAACAGATAGCAGTTAAACCCAAAGCACGTCATACCAAATGATGCCGCCCCAGAGAAGAGAGAAAATAACATAGAAAAGTAGTGAGCCCCAGATGACAAAGTGATTGATCCAGGTCCAGTGGTGTGTATCCAAGGCAAGCTGAAACAAACAGAATATATACATAGTAAACACCAAAGCAGTCAATCAGGTCGAAGCTTTTTCCTTTAGGGTTTACTGCCGTGCAAACTAAGCAGCACGTGTAGTCAATAGTTTATGTAACAGGATAGTTAACAGCATGCCAGCTTGTCCACATATAGAGTCAGGAGCACATGCAGCGGTAATGACCTTATTGAAACGGAGGGATTACGTAATACTATTGGAGCGCTTTTCCATCCATTTAATTTCCAAACACACGTGATCACATACCTTGAGCGTAACAGTGAACACCAGCACAGTAAAGACGAGAGTCCCAAACGTCCAGTTTCCAAACATCTGCAAAGGAAAAGAGGAAGAGGAGGGTTAGTGGCCACATCAGTCACACCCCCAGTCGCCCTGCATTCCTGGGTTAGTGAGCATCCTATGGTTTTACAGTGCATCTGTTAGCACCCGAAACAAGGGAAAAAAGACACCCTCATGTAGTAGGAGGTGATTTGTTTAAAAATTAGCACCTTCTTGGCTTTCTTTTAACCCTCATGTCGCCCTGTAGGTCAAAATTGACCCGTTTTAAAGTTTGAATATGTGGAAAAAGAAATAGTTTTACAGTGAAACTTCTGATGTCCACATTTTCAACATTTTTGGGAAATCTTTGAACATTTTTGGTGGAAAAAAGAAATGTTAAAAATATTTCTTTAAGAACATTCACATAAAAAATGAACCAAAATCCAGCGAATTTTGCTGGATTTTGGTTGATTTTTATCTGAATGTTCTTAAAGAAAATATTAGAAGTTTTACTGATATATATGGAATCACTTTAGATATTTTTAGGATATTTTTTGGAAGATTTTTACTCATTTTTTGAAAATATTTACAAGAATTTTCTTGCCAAATTTGGGGGATTTTTTTTAAAATCAAACTTTTAAGGGAAACTTTTAAGGAATTATTGGACAACAGGAGGGTTAAAGGTTGTCGCCAATAAACTGGGAATATTGTCACTTCATCTCTCCTTTTTCTACCTGCTGAAATCCTAGAAGGGTTTAAGCAGACGTCAGGAGTGAACAGATGGAATGAGAGAATGACAGAGGGAGGAGGGTGGTGGGATAGGGAGATCAAGGCGAAGAAACTGGAGAACTTATGTAATAACTACAGCTGCTTGCTGGTGCTGCTACACCTGTCTCTGCCAGAATTCCTTCATCCATTACTCCCTTTAATTTTTGAATAACAGAAATGGTGACATTTTCCATTTTTAAACCAGCTGGAGCAGTGAAATTAAAACCCAACCAACCCCGAAAACTTCCAGCGCAAACACACGGACAAACAGATACACACACAGATGCACAAACACAGTAGACAGAAAAACAAACAGATGCTGGATCTCGATCTGTATTAGTATTAATTTATTCACTACCACAACGAAACACAAGGATAATGTGGGGAAGCGTCGAAAAGATTTCTACCATGTCAGTAGGGTTGTTAAGATCAGGTACTGTGCAGGATTCAGGGTTTTTACAGAGATTAGGGAAATAATGGCGCACTAGGAAAGACTACACATTCAAATGAAAGTGCATGGATGATGTGACGTGAGAAAGGATGAAACCGGATGAAACGGTCAAACTGAAAGCATAAACGAGACGACAGGAACTAAAAGAGCGTGAAAGACAGATAGAGCTGACAGGGAGGGAGACAGGCTTACCATCTGTGTGTTGGTGGTCATAAGCTGAAGAAGAAGAAGAGGGAGAAGGAGGAGAAGAAGAAGAAGAAAGAGGAGCAAAATAAAGAGAGAGGAAGCAGAGAGAAGGAGGGGGAAGAAAAAGAGAAAAGAATCAGGACAAAGGGTAAAATGAATTTCAGGATGTCTCAACTTAAAAAACAGGACCAAAGGCAATCGAAAACAGTTGACATGATACAAAATTAACAATACAGAGAAAGATGCTATTGCGTTGTCGATATGAATGGAGATCCAATGTTGCTGACCTACGGCGGGGCCCAAGACAGAAACTTTACTGTTACTGATCCATAATAGCAAAAAAACATGACCACCAAGTCAACCCACTGCACTGAACTCCTCTCTAACGAGAACCCAATGGAGATGAGCGAGTGTTTGTAAAGACAGCACTTACTTTAATGCTTTATCCTCTCTTTAATTCCCACAAAAAAATAACTGTGTTGCGTCTACTCGATTAACTACACAGACGGAGGCTCACCTGGCCGTTGCTGGTGAATGTGGTGTTGTCAAAGAGGAAATAGGCACCAAAGAAGAAGATTACAGCGTCAAACACACCCAGGCACGTCCAGTAGAGGAAGACAGGCCAGCGGAGGAGGGAGTTCTTCGCAATGTCCCTGAAAAAGAGACAGAGATGGGCAGAAACTTCACATTTTAGCATCATCAACATCACACTGGAAAACACTCTCAGTGAAGCACAACACCTTCAGCATCGGGTAGAGCGAGAAACAAGACTGATTGGACTCTTCCTGAATGCTGGAAAGATGAAATTCATGCACCTTAACCCAACATCTGAGGAGACATTGAAGCACTAGATGGGTCAGAAATGGAAAAGGTTGACGATTTCCTAGATCTTGGAGGCTACACCAACACAGCACATGATACAGAAACAAAAATCTGAAAAGCCTGGGGAGCATTAAACTCTCTGGCAAAAGTATGGCTATCAGTGGAATCCATCTTATTCTATGGATCTGATTCCTGGTCACTAACGTAGACTCTCTGGAAAGGAATTGATGGGACTTCTACCAGAAGGCGATGGAAGGTACAAAACATCTCCTGGAAATCGCATCCCACCAACAAATGGCTATACGGTCCACATCCACGCTGGTCAACTATCATTGGGCAACGTAGACCAGCCCTGGATGGACATGTGGTGAGACACAACAAAGCAGCTGGCTGTTGCTATGGAAACCTGATGCTGTCAAAGGGGTTGGCAGGCTGAGCACTACATTAAAGAAGGTTCTAGAAGAAGACACTGCAATGCTGGACAGAGGGAGCTGGATGAAGAACTTTGTTCATGTCACCGATACCGTCGGATGCAACTGACTGACTGAACACCACACCAACGCCCAAACTAAAAATTTGGGGATTCTCTTGGGACCTCACCTGTACAAGGAGGGCTCCCTCTTCAGCGTCTCCATGGTGACGTGCTGCTCAACCAGACTGTACAGGAGGATGGGGAGGGACGTGAAGCTGATGTTGTACAGCGTCAGATACGCGGTGTCGTACAGCGGCTGCAGGGGGAACACAACACACACGGCATCAGAGCCTTTAAACAACTGCACTGATGTTTCTGGACTTTTTTTTGGGAAGAACAAGTGGGAAAACCTGAAAACACATCGGACAGCCGTGTGTTTTTAGACATCCAACACAAATAAAGCAACAAAAACATGTATTTCTAGCTGTGTTTTTATTTGTCTAATGAATTCTTTTCTTACTTCTGTGCTGGTCTCAAGTGCTACATGTTCCACTATGTTAAACCCTCCTGTTGTCTTCATTTATGGGCAACAAAAAATATTGTTTACTTGTCTGAAAAAAATCCCAAAAAAATCTGTAAAAAAATTCCCCAAATTTCTGAAAATTTGCAAAACCTTCAGGAAGAAAATTCCAATAATTCCTTAAAAGTTTCCTTTAAAAATTTGATTTAAAAAAAAAAAAAAAAACTCCCTAAATTTGGCAAGAAGATTCTTGTTAATATTTTCAAAAAAATGAGTAAAAATCTTCCAAAAAAAAAATCCTAAAAATATCTAAAGTGATTCCATATATATCAGTAAAACTTCTAATATTTTCTTAAGAACATTCACATAAAAATCTACCAAAATCCAGCGAAATTCGGTGGATTTTGGTTGATTTTTTGTGAATGTTCTTAAGAAACATTTGTAACTTTTCTTTTTTTCCACCAAAAAATGTTCAAATATTTCCCAAAAATGTTGAAAATGTGGACAACAGAAGTTTCACTGTGAAAATATATATATATATTTTCCACATTTTCAAACTTTGAAATGGGTCAGTTTTGACCCACAGGGCAACACGAGGGTTAATTTAGCTGTAAATGTCTGCTAGATGCTCTTAGAAACAAGACTGATGAAAGATGAATCTTTGCACTAAAAACCTGAGCAAAGAGTTAAAAAGAAACCCTCCACTGAGCTGAGGAGAAGAACAGATTCAGGTTATAATTCTTTGAAATGTCTATGAACATTAATTACTACATGAAACTAGTGTGAAAACAAACAGTCAGTGTACACATTGCATTACATGCTTGCATACTAACTCTGACACAGTGTAAAGTACTTACCTGCTGGGAAAACCCGCAGAAGAATTGATACAGGAACTGAGGAAAGATGAAGCATACATTCTGGAGAGGTTTAAGAGGGGAGAAAAAAACAACAAGTGGAGAAAGTGATAAGCTTGTGACAAGTACAAGTGAAGAGATTTCAAGAAATCTAAAAATGCTACTATCTACACATTTCTGTTTATGCAGAGATTGTGCGCTATAAGCTCAGTGAGTGGGCCGCACAGAGGTGGCCTGCCAAAAAAGAAATAAAATGAATCAGTTGGCAGGGCGCTGCTCGCTATGGAAGCCGCCCACGCTGATCATCGCGGCCATGAATCCGGGAGAATGTTGCACCAGGGATTCATGAATCCAGTAATCTGTCAGAGTAGCTGCAAAATCTGGGTCTTTGTAACTCAGTGTTTCACTGGGAATTACGATAACGCGATTAAAATGTGTGAGCCACGGGAGGACGCCAGGCATTCGTCTAGTACCTTGTAGAAGAAGTACTGAACAAGCTCAGCAATTCGGATGTAGTAGTAGTGGCCGTGAACAAGTAGCATCTTCTTCAAGTGTTTAAACTTCGGGATGGCATAGTCGCTATTTCTTGCTGCCTGTCGGCCTTCTTTCCCCATGATGCCTGAGGAAACAAAGCACAGCGTGACGTGTTTTAATACTCCTTTACAACTACTACATCAGTGCAGATCTATCACAACTCTGTTTAAAAATCCAGCTGAAATACTTGATGGATATTTTAGCAATTTAGCCATTTAACCCTCCTGTTGTCTTCATTTACAGGCACCAAAAAATATTGTTTCCTTGTCTCAAAAAAAATCCCAAAATTCAGCAAAAAAATTCCCCAAATTTCTGAAAATTTGCAAAACCTTCAGGAAGAAAATTCCAATAATTCATTAAAAGTTTAATTGTAAAAAAAATCCCCCAAAGTTGGCAAGAAAATTCTTGTAAATATTTTCAAAAAAATGAGTAAAAATCTTCAAAAAAAATCCTAAAAATATCTAAAGTGATTCCATATATATCAGTAAAACTTCTATTATTTTTTTAAAGAGTATTCACATAAAAATTCAACCAAAATCCAGTGAATTTTGCTGGATTTTGGTTGATTTTTATGTGAATGTTCTCATGAAACATTTTTAACATTTCTTTTTTTCCACCAAAAAATGTTCAAAGATTTCCCAAAAATGTTGAAAATGTGGACATCAGAAGTTTCACTGTGAAAACATTTTTTTTTTGTCTACATTTTCAAACTTTAAACAGGTCAATTTTGACCCGCAGGATGACATGAGGGTTAATATGGAAATAAAATGAACCTACCAATGCCCACATGTGCTTCCAAGATCATACTGACATCATTAGCTCCATCACCGATGGCGAGGGTTATGGGGTGCTCCTTGGAAGCTTTTATTAGCTTCACAATCTGCACAAACAAAATCATTTCAATCAGTGCCACTGTGACATGCAGGAGGGTGTTTGGAGTATATTTAGAAGAGGAGTGCAGTTCTGTCACCTGTGCTTTCTGCAGCGGCGCCATGCGGCAGCAGAGCACGGCGCTGCAGTTGCGACAGATCTCTAGAAAGATCTCTCTGTAGTTGCCGTGACCGGCGCTCTCCTGGTTGGGCTTTAACACTGCAGAAAGAGTCGCCCCGTCGATTATGAGACCGAAGTCGAGGCAGTCTACCGACAACCTGGAGAAACACACCACAGACCGATCAACAGGGACGTAGCTACACAACCCACATGATCAGAATTCAAGTGCACACAGTATGCAGATATGTAGATGTGGGGATCCAGAGGTACAGATAAGCAGCTGCATTATCTCATACCCAGAAATGGAGCGTTGTCTCAGAACTGTCCTGTTTAGTTCGAACAGAACATCGTGCAGACTCTGCTCCTCTGTTCGTTTCTTGGTCAGCTCCAGGATCTGGGTGCTGCGACGGAACAGCTTGCTGGCGTAGCAGGTCGCCGCCGCCGTCTCCATCTTGTCCCCTGTCAGGACCCAGACTTTCATCCCGGCCTTGTGCAGCGACTCGATGGTGTCTGCAGCTTTCTCCTGCAGCCTGCGCATCAATAAGTCGATAAGAGTTTCAGCCTCCGTTGGGGTAGGTTGAAGCATCCATCAAAGCTTCAATCAATCCATTACCAAGTGGTGATAACTTATCAATGCATGACCACCCCTGGTCCTCCCAGCAGCAGTTTATCTATTAGGAAATTAAACTGTCATGCAGTTGATCAATCAGTTAGGGTCAATACTGAAGTCTACCTCATCGGAGCACTAAAAAAACCCTTATATTAACCCTCCTGTTGTCCTCATTTAGGGGCACCAGAAAATGTTGTTTCATTGCCTGCAAAAAATACAAAAATTCGACAAAAAAATTCCCCAAATTTCCGAAAATCTGCAAAACCTTCAGGAAGAAAATTCCAATAATTCTTTAAAAGTTTCCCTTCAAAGTTTTATTTTAAAAACATCCCCCAAATTTGGCAAGAAAATTCTTGTAAATATTTTCAAAATATCAGTAAAACTTGTAATATTTTCTTTAAGAACATAAACATACAAATCAATGGTTGATTTTTTTGTGAATATTCTAAAGAAACATTTTTAACATTTCTTTTTTTTCCACCAAAAAATGTTCAAGAATTTCCCAAAAATGTTGAAAATGTGGACATCAGAAGATTCACTCTGAAAACATATATTTTTTCCACATTTTCAAACTTTAAAATGGATCAATTTTGACCCGCAGGACGACAGGAGGGTTAACACAAAGTGGAGAAAAATAAGCGAAAGTGACATAAAAAGGCCCTGCATCATTAAGAGTAAGTCACCGGATCTTTTTTGCCCCGTGACTCATGACAACACTTTGAAGACAATACTTTGAAGGCAGCTTAAGGATTCATTAATCTTCCCTTCTGTCCCCCTGCTGCTGCACCGTTCCTAAATCTTCCTCCTCGCTCTACATCCACCAACCTGTCCTCCACCGCTGTGGCGCCTAAAAGGACAAAATCCCTCTCGATGATGTCATAGGCCTGCGCCAGCCTCTGCTCCCTGTCCTGCAGGGCCAGCTTGGCTTCCGTCAGGTGATGACACGCTTCTGCATATTCGGACTCCGACAACCTTCGATAGGCGACGCACAGAGTCCGCAGCCCCTCCTGGAGACACGGTGAAGACAGAGTGAGGTTCATGCTGGGATCATTATAGGTCTGTTACCAGCACAGCAGCATGAGTTTAGAAGGACAACACCCACACTGCAAAAACTCTAAATCTGACCAAGGCTGTTTGTCTGATTTTTAGTCAAAATGTCTCATCCCACTTGATTTAAGATAAATTCACTGAACAAGAGACATTTCAGCAGATGGAGGGACTTGTTTTAAGACAATGCATCTGAAATATCTTGTTAAGTCAAACAATCTTGAAATTATCTTGTTTTGAGTTCATTTTACAAGAAACAAGGTTCATTTTCCTTTCCATACATTTTTCCAGCTGAGGTGTTATTTGTAGAAGCTACACAATCTGGATTTAAGAAATAAACTTTACTTGATTCAAGTAAATGCGTTTTATTGTCAAGTTTGCTGATGTGTTGCTGTAAATTCTAAAATAAATAGTTGATTTCAATACTAGACTGTTTACATGGTGTAGAGTTATTTATAAATGAGGGAGGAGGAACCACGGTCATATTTACAACTAATGTATTTTCAACCAACTGTATGCAGACGGATATCTGAAAATGATTAAATCACACTTTTTAATCTGGTTTCAAGGACAAGCTGGTCTGAAATCTAGAGTCATGTTGCGGTTATACAACCTAAAATAAGTCAAATACATCTTAAATTTTATACTCAACATTAATGTTTAAAAAGCAAATGTTCACTGTTGAGTTAAAAACAGCTGCTTGGCTAAAACACAACAAATGCTGTCAAAACACGAGTAAATATTAGGATTTCTATCTAACTGTGAGAAGACATATCTGAAAATGCTTCAATTAATCTTTGTAGCTTTATTTCACGTACAGGATGGTCTTAAACCTAGAGAAGTGCTGCTATAATACGACTCAAAATAAGTTAAATACATCTCAGATTAGGAGGTTACATGAAAGCAAAAATTTATTTTTGAGTGAAAAACTACTATTTTTTTTAGCATATCTGGCTCATTTTAAGACACCTAAGCTTGACAATCCTGGTAAAATAGAGCTTAGAATAAGTTTTCCCAGCTAATTTTAAGATCTCAAGATTCTAAATATCATATCTTATTTCTAGAAATCTTACCAAGCCTTTTTTCACTTGTTCTATTGGCAGATTTTTTCACTTATTTCAAGGTAAAAGTTCCTTGAAATAATTTTTTTTTCTTGTTTTGAGAGGAGCATTTTTTCCAGTGCAGTACTTTAGGGCAGTGCAACAAGCTCACAACACTCACATATTGCCACATTATTAAGTTATTACAGTGGACATGTTAACAAAAAATAGATTTTTTAACACATCCAGCAGACACAGAGAGCATTAGTATTCATATGTAGTTGCACTTGTATAAACCGGATCGATGTAGGGTCAATATTCACTCTCTGGTTTGGTCTCCGGTTCTCTTGAGGAAATTTCTGGCTCTTTAACCACTGCATGCTCCAATATCTTCACCAAGTAGTTACTAACTTTGACTGCACATAGGTTTGGTGCAGGGTGGGTTGCATATAGTGGGTGATTAATATACTTTTTCTGCTGAAATAGTGGCCTGCCACAGCTGGAAACTAAGTGGATTAGGGCATAAGAAAGTAAAGTAATGAGTTGTAAAACCAAAGCAATTAGCTGAAAGACACTAAAACGCCTCATACAGCTGAGGTGAACTGCAGATTTGCATTATAAGTCTTTGTTTAAATATGTTATCCTCTTCACATGGCACAAAAGTATTTTTTTCATTTGTGACGACCCTTCGTCTCGACACCAGGTGTGCCTAATTAGGAGCTGAGGGTCGTCACCTGAGTGAGCCACACCTGCGATCAGTGGCTCAGCTGCATTTAACCAGTCGAGGGCTTGCTGACAGGAGCTGGTGTCTGTGGAACTCCAGCCCCACCTGTGGGTTTTGTTCATTTGGGCCTTGATGGTGGTGAGGGCTTTTTGTTTGATGGGCAAATAAAACCTTTGTTTTGCACTGTACAGTGGTTGTCTCTGCATATTTTGTTACAACTGTGGTGCCGAGTTGTAACACATTGCAAATAAAAAATAAATAATGATGGAATCATTTCTCAATGTTTTGCTAAATTCAGGAGAATTTAGTTCAATGAACCTCCTTTTTGAACCTTGTATTTCTGTAACTTTGGTAGCTAAGGATGCATTACTGTCCTAATGCTATGAAATATATCACTGAATTACATTTATGCCCAATCTGGCCTAATGGCATACAGCATTAAACCCATTATACATCTGCGCTGGTCAAACTGTCCACTTACTACAGCATTCTGTTCCACCCGGGCTTTTACTTGTTCCACCTTTCCAGACACCACCCGTGGAAAAATGGAGGAGTCTGCCCCCTTACAGAACAGCAGGTAGTCTCCTGAAAGCCCACAAAGAAGCAAACACATTTACGCAACATGCAACCATCTGACTGTGGATTTATTAAACGTATTAACGTCGCATTTTGAGTGTGAGGAACGTCGTACCTGAGCTTGACTTGACTATGACACTCATTCTCCTCCTGACAGAGTCAAAGTTCAGGACATGGAGCAGCTCAAACCTGCAGGGAAACATTAGCAAAAAAACCCCCAAAACAACAAAATATCTATTAATCTGTAGGAGTCTTGTATGGAGTAGTGAGAGTGCCACATTACAAAAATAAATCTATAGAAGAATAAGCATATAAAAGTGGAAATATAAAGACAAATAAATAAAATAAAAACTAAATAATGTCTAAAATATAAAAGGATTAGGAAGACATGTGCTTTACCTTTGCTTTTAAAGCGACATTACAACATTATAATTCTTTTCTTTTATGGATTCATTTTTTGAGTCCTTGTAAAGGGCAAAAACAGCAAGTGTAGTTCTATTTTACACCATTCTCCCTTCACATTGCCTCCAAAGTCTGAACAACTGCTGGATGCCCCCTCCTCCCCTCTCCACTGCTTCCTTAAAATAGCTCCCTATTGACAGGCCACTGCAGAGAGTGATGGAGGGAGAGGGAGGGCGGCTACACGAACACATCCTGCAGATCAAAACATTAGACACTTTCCACAAAACCACTCTCTGATGGAATCTCTTCCCGAGCGTTTTGATCCGAGTGTGCAGTTTCTAAAAACAACCCCTCTGCCCACTCTGTTGTGGTTGTAGTTGTTTCGTAGCCTCCACTGAGCATGAAACACAACCCCAGAGCTGTTTGCCTTCCAGACAGCTGATGTATGACCGCACCTCCATCAGCTGAATTACTCCCACAGTTTGCAGTGGAACCACAGCAGACTAACCTTTCGATCTCGTCGTCTTTGTTCAGGATCTCCATGTAGTTGTCTTTCAGTCTCAGGTAGGTGTAACCCAGCCTGGCAACAAGAGCGAAGGGAAAAGGATTCATGAGAAGTTTATTGCCACTATTACTCACTTGTGTCACACTTGGAGAGTTTGTTCTGACGCATTTAGCGCAACCGGAGCCCACATGTATGCAGTGGACAGTACTACCTGTCTGTGAAAGCAACATATGACAGCAGCATCCTGTGATGGAGCATGTTTAGCTGCACACATAGCACTGAGTTAACCTTCCTGTTGTCTTCATTTATGGCCACCAAAAAATACTGTTTCCTCATCTGAAAAAATTCAGCTAAAAAATTCCACAAATTTCTGAAAATTTGCAAAACCTTCAGGAAGAAAATTTCAATAATTCCTTAAAAGTTTCCCTTAAAAGTTTGATTTTTAAAAAAATCCCCCAAATTTGGCAAGAAAAATGAGTAAAAATCTTCCAAAAAAATCCTAAAAATATCTAAAGTGATTCCATATATATCAGTAAAACTTCTAATATTTTCTTTAAGAACATTCACATAAAAATCAACCAAAATCCAGTGAAATTTGCTGGATTTTGGTTGATTTTTATGTGAATGTTCTTAGGAAACATTTTTAACATTTCTTGTTTTCCACCAAAAAATGTTCAAAGATTTCCCAAAAATGTTGAAAATGTGGACATCAGAAGTTTCACTATGAAAATATGTTTTTTTTCTCCACATTTTCAAACTTTAAAACGGGTCAATCTTGACCCTCAGGACGACACGAGGGTTAAAGGTCCAGCTGGCTGGGAATTAAAGCAAAGATTCACTACTGATGGCTTCGGCGTCTATGTGTTGCGCTCCCTAACCACTCCTCAAAGGAAATCAAGTCACTTATAGTCGGATATCAAAGTGTTGTTGACTCACTGAGTCACCCAGCTGACTTCAGTCTGACCAGACTGACAGCGAACATCTCGAAAACCAGCAAAAACTCCTTGAAAAGGTTTTGGCTATTGTGTGAGACAGTAAGACAGTAACGGACTGCACAGTATTTCCAACCAAATATTAAATCTGACATTGATGAAGTTTAATTGAACCACATCTACTAAAAAAATGGGAGACTATAAATATAAAGAGCTGCAATTCTCACGGTGAATCACGCTGACACAGAAAGTCAGAAGTTCTTGCTTTTCAAATTCAATACGCTAATGGACAGAATTAATGCAACAAAAAGAGCCGCCACTTCACTATTTGGGCTAATAATGTGATTCTGCTGATGTGATTTAGCGCCTTTTACCTTTTCATTCCCTCGACCAAAGCCACCTCATCCGGCGAGGAGGAGATGTAGAAGGAGGTGGGCCTGCCCTGATGGATGCCTCTCTTGATGCCGTCCACCGTCTCCTCCTCCTTCACCTGCACCGTGTGGCACAGACACAGCGCACGGAAAAACAGATCCTCGTGTTCCTGCAGACACAAAGAAACACGCAGCCAATCATTTGAAAACGTTTGAGCTTCATCCAGGACACAGAATCAAGGCTACATCATTGAAACACAAGTAAAGAACTACTCCCACTGCAAAAACTCTAAATCTGACCAAGTCTATTTGTCTTATTTTCAGTCAAAATGTCTCATCCCACTTGATTTAAGATAAATTCACTGAACAAGAGACATTTCAGCACATGGAGGGACTTGTTTTAAAGCATATCTGGCTTATTTTCAGACACCTAAGCTTGACAATCCTGGTAAAATAGAGCTTAAGATAAGTTTTCCCAGCTAATTTTAAGATCTCAATATTCTAAATATCACATCTTATTTCTAGAAATCTTACCAAGACATTTTTCACTTGTTCTATTGGCAGATTTTTCACTTATTTCAAGGTAAAAGTTCTTTGAAATAAGGTATTTTTTCTTGTTTTGAGAGGAGCATTTTTTCCAGTGCCTCGCCACTTTTTGAAACATCACTGATTCTGTTCGGTCACTGTTGCAGTGTTTTCATACTACATTTCCCTGAAAACGTAGCAATAAAGCAGGACATCCTTTCTGCACATTTAAGCTCAGGATCCTCTCTCTAGTCATCTCTGGTGACTACCGCTGCTCCTGCTGACTGCACAATTTTTCTTTTATTAAATCTAAACTAATCTTTGTTGCCGTTGCCATAAATGCAAGGCTCATCACTTTTCTGTGTACCAGAGGACTTTTTTCATCCTGTAAGACAAAGCAAACACTTGGGCTTCCCAAAGAAAATGATCAAGTTTTCATGAAGTGGATATAGGCTGTATAAGTACTGTGTGCATCAGCACAAAACGAGAAAAAACAGACATTTATTCACATTAACGCATCAAAGAATATTACTGTAACATTCATTCTGCCTAAAAATATGCTAAATTTGTCATCTAAAATATGCTTTTTTACTCTTGTCTCCTATTTGGTGGCAGCGTTAGCGATGCCAGGCTTCTACTCAGGCTGTTTATTTTGCAAAACACACACACTAACCCTCCTGTATCCTCCAGGTGAGGAATCAATCATGTCTATGCTGGAGGCAGCGCTGAGGATTTGGCCGTTGCAGATTGCATGTGGGATGTAGACGTTCCCATCCACGCAGCATTCGATAAACTCCATGTTGTTCTCCGTCAGCGTGCCGGTCTTATCAGTAAACACATACTCCACCTGGGAGGGAGGAAGAAGGAAGAGCACAGTGAGGAAACGTCTACTTTCTAACCGTGTAATGAATGCAAACGCCTGCGTGCTCGTGTACCTGTCCCAGCTCTTCGTTCAGGTCGGAGGTGTTCACCTGAGCGCCCTCTCCCAGCTCCTCGTCAAACATCTCCTCATCCCAGGTGATGAAATAGGAGCCGAGAAATTTCTGCATCTCCACCGTTACGTACATAGACACTGGGATGATGTAGTTAAACAAGACCATGAAGGCCAGGAAGTCTGTGAAGGCTCGGATCACCTGATACGGAAGAAAGACAAACAACAGCTATGAAGTTTTTAGGGAAATGATACTCGGTGTCCAGGTTTAGTTTGTGACATGAAGGATAAGGAACGGACCACATGTCGCTGACGTTCGTTCTCGGTCCTGTGGTTGTACCAGGGTTCGTCTCGGTCAGGAGACCACTGCCAGGCGTATTTCAGAACAGTGTTGATGACCGCTTTACTGATCAGGATGCACAGATACACAATCAGAAAGGCGTTCATGGACCTGCAGAGGGAAGGTAAAGAGCCGTCAGGGTGAGGAAGTGAGCTCTGAATCATGCAGCGAGAGGGAGTCGGGACGTTAATCATACTTTTCTACAGCAGAGCGCTTCTGAGATTTAGACTGGTAATTTAGTGCCATCTTGGTCTCCATGCCAGTGTAGACTGCAACAGCTGAGAGGAGAGAATACACTGAGTTACACAGAGAGAAACTGCTGTTAACCATGACAACATTCAAGAGAATCCACATGATATTACCAAAAATATGTTGGGTGTTCTTCAGTGTGGCTCCTCTAAGAAGCAAGTTCTCAGCCCCAAGTGGTCTGCAAGAATAAAACACATGAAGGAATTCACAAGTTAGCACAGAAGGCCTCCAAGAACACTGAGGAAAAAAAGCTGCCTTTTTCAATCAAACCTACAGCCAAAAACTAAACAAAAAAGTCTTAACCCTCATGTCGTCCTGCAGGTCAAAACTGACCTGTTTTAAAGTTGGAAAATGTGGAAAAAAATATATTTTCACAGTGAAACTTCTGATGTCCACATTTTCAACATTTTTTGGGAATTTTTGGTGGAAAAAAGAAATGTTAAAAATGTTTCTGAAGAACATTCACAAAAAAATCAACCAAAATCCAGCGAATTTCACTGGATTTTGGTTGATTTTATTTGTGAATGTTCTTAAAGAAAATATTAGAAGTTTTACTGATATATATGGAATCACTTTAGATATTTTTAGGATTTTTTTGGACAATTTTTACTCATTTTTTGAAAATATTTACTCGAATTTTCTTGCCAAATTTGGGGGATTTTTTTTTAAATAAAACTTTTAAGGGAAACTTTTAAGGAATTATTGGAATTTTCTTCCTGAAGGTTTTGCAAATTATCAGAAATTAGGGGAATTTTTTTGCAGACTTTTTGTATTTTTTTCAGACAAGGAAGCAGTATTTTTTGTTGCCTGTAAATGAGGACAACAGGAGGGTTAAGAAAGTATCCGCAACAACAACAAAAAACACACCCACCTCGCTACAGGCTCCTCTTTGTCCTTGTAAATGTTGATGCGTCCCACAAACCTACAAAAAGTCACAGCACAATCAAATCAAGACGTGCTCAGCAGTAAGGTCAGATCTTCTAACAGGTGCATCAGTGAGCAGGTGTCAGACTCACTTGTAGAGGTCGGGCTGCGGTTGTTCACATTCAATAGTGGCATGTAGCGAATCCACCTCCTGCTCTGTTCTAAAGGCCATGGTATCTGGTACAGCATAATAGGTCTGAGACGGAAAGGTGAAGAACAAGACAACAGAGGGAAATGTCACCCACAGCCACTAATGAGAACAGGGTTCATTTGAGCCTCAGCAGGTTTTCTAAATGACCGGGAGGAATCGGGAAGGTGGGAGATGAGCTGTTCCTCCCTGGGTCAGCGGGGGGCGGCGTGACGGGAGGGCGAGCACATCAGGGGACGCCCCCGAGGACACGTACCAGTGGGATGGACTGAACTCAATGCTACGCTGTGGCCGGTAGATGTGTGTGTGTGTGTGTGTGTGTGTGTGTGTGTGTGTGTGTGTGTGTGCTCGGCCATGCATAAGGTCGTGTGAGTGACATCAATGAACATCGGGGAAAAATCATCACTATGCATTTGTGAGTGTGTGTGTGTGTGCATTTGTTGATTAAAAAGTGCATGGCTGCAACTAATGACTATTTTAATTATTTAATAAATAATTTACAATCTAAATTTATGTGTTGTTTTAATATTATTGTCATTTTGCATTCTATTGTGAAGCACTTTGTGAATCTTTTCTGTGAAAAGTGCTATAGAAATAAAGTTTACTTACTTGTTTATTCTGACCAACAGTCTGAAATCTAAATATATTTGGATACCTATCATATTTAATAAAGAAAAGCATCAAATGTTCAGATTTGAGCGGCAAAAACTAGGAGACGTTTCATATTTTTGCTTAGAAAATGACCCAAATGTCAAAACAGTGACTCTGTGAAACAAACCAATCAATCTGCCTTTTTAATTATTATCTGTAATCACATTTAAAGCCAATTTAAGATGGCAAAAATAATGGTACAATAACTAATTAATAGGACTCAGACTGTAAAAATGCAAGATTTTAGAAACGACACTGAAATAAGTAACTCTTAACTGCAAAATTCAATTATGCATTTATTTGAGAAGATGACAAAAAAAACCTGCACATTTCTTCCCTCACTTTGCTTTATATTTTCATGATAGATATTCTTTACTAACCACAGAGATATGAAGATTGCCATTCCATGTATGTATATAAAACATCTGCAATCTAGCGCCTGGAAACAGTCATGTCATTTTCCTTTCTATTGTTGTTGATGTTTAAAAGATTTTTCTGCTAAATTTTCAGTAAAAACAACAAACAAAAAACAACAGCCAGCAATACTATAATAGTATTACATAAGCAGCATTGTTCTGTGTGAGTAGGCAGGCATTGTGTGACTTCAAAGGGCTTCTATTTGTGGTGTTTTAGTGCTGGTGGAGGCCTTAAAGAGGCGTGTAAATCGAGGCTATTTTTGTGATCAAATGTGATATTTTTAAAAAGAAAAGCCGTCCTGGCACCTTGTGACTGGACTCCCCGTCCAGGCTGGCGGTGGTGACGTAGCAGGTCCCGTCATGGCGGCTGGAGGACAGAAGGATGAGGTCGCAGGGGAACGTCTCGTCCTCCCTCACCACCACGATGTCCCCCACCTGACAGGAGGACAGACACACCCCACGGCGGCTTTCACATCAATAATCAATGAGAGGTTTGCACACAGAGAGTAAAAGACAAACAGGCAGACCTGCGGGTAATCATCTGCTCATCCTTTACTATTCCTTCTTTTCCTTTTTTTTTCCAAAGGATTGGGAAGTTGCATAACGGATTATGCGAGCAGAGCAGCTTAAACTCTGATAAATCCCATCTCCACGGTGACCATACACATGACACACGCTCTCTGATTTTGCATGATTAATGTATTCATCATTATTCCTGCTCCCGATTCACACAGTAATCCTCTGTGTTTGATCCGCGGTGGTGAGAAACCTTGGTGCAAGAAACACCGGAAGAAACAGTGACAGACAAAACTAGACAGAAAACGACACATTAAGAGTATTTTTACGCAGCTGGATTCAAGAAAGTCTTTCTCATCCGGTGCAATTTGGGGGAAACTACTGGCGCTCTGCATCCTTTAAGGTTTGGCAGTTTTACTGAAGCTATATTACAAGCTGACCCTTCAACATCCCACACAGTCTCTGCACTCTGGACAAGAAGAGCAAACGCAGCAGAAATGACATGTACCGCCGCCCATTACATACCTGCCAACACAAGAGTGAAATACACCATACTGTATCTATAGATGTACACAGGAGGGGATGAGCTAGACACTCAAATGATGCACTGTTTTCATTCACGCCTCAGTGATACAGCAGAGATTTCTGCTGAGCAGCGTGCCAGCTAAGCGATGCTGCTTCGTGTTTTTCCACACAAATGTTGACATTCAACCCGACATCTGCTACCGGGACTGTAAATAAGACAAAATAAAATGAGTGAGTGTCTCATTTCCTCTACTATATCACCTACTGTATCGTCTTGGAAATCAACACTGTTGAAGTTGTTTATTTTTTTATAGTAGAATCATTTATGGAAAACAACAGTGACTGTGAACTGATCAATATCGTGATGCACATACCAGCTTTGTTCTATGTTTTCACCGGAGTTCCAACTTACGACGAAAATCGACTTACGTCACACCGTAGGAGCGGAACTCTGACGTAAGTCGAGGACCCTCTATACAGTAGGACTGATTGCATTTTGTGTTTTAGATTTTTACAGGATATTTTTAGGAAATTGATTAAATGAACATAAACTACAGGCTACAAATCCTTCTCTGGGTAAATTCTCTGTCATCCAGATCATTGGAATTTTTCAGTAGAAGACAACTGGACTTCTCTTTGGTTCTTGAAGAAGTTTCACATCATCCAAGTGGCCTCTTCAGTTCTGAGTGATGGAATCCCTCATACGCTACTGTTCAAAAGTTTGGGGTCACTCAGACAATTCCATGTTTTCCATGAAAACTCCCACTTTTCTCCATGTACTAACATAACTGCAGGGTTTTCTAATCATCAATGAGCCTTTCAGCACCATTAGCTAACACAATGTAGCATTAGAACACAGGAGTCCCATCTGCATTACCCCGTTGTCTGACTTTTACCTACAGTTTCAACAAATGCAAACTTTACTATACTTAATGTCCGAGTAGTCATGAGTAATGTCGGATAAATTTGCTTGACTTGGCAACACCTCAGACTACAAAGTGCCTTTTTAAAATACAGCTTCCAGAGTTGGGTCATAAATAACACGTGAACTCAACGCTGGGAAGCAAAAGCACCCTGAGCAGCTCATCTGCCAGAAAACAAAAAGCAGAACCAGAGCAACTTGTGTATCAGATTTCAGTCGCCCCAAACAAAACGCAGACTGAGAGGATTCCTCAGGGGGACGTTTTAATGAAGAAGACTTAAGAGGGCAATCAGCAGTTTCATCATCATCAGTTGTCGGCGTTACATGAGGTCCTGAGTGCCAGTTTGAAGTGGACATGAGACAAACAGACTCGGGCCAGAAACAATAAAAACGAGCAGAAAAAAAGAGGATCAGTGCCGGGTTTTAGGTGATAAAAATCATCTTCAGAAAGCCCAATGAGCCCCGCTACCAAACTGTGATCCGCAGTTGCATCAGAGCGACATAAGAGAGCATCAAAGGATGACGACTGGAGCATCTTCACTCATGAAATACATCGATCCTGCTCAGCCTCTGAGGGACTCTTGTGTGTTACACCAGGGACGGTCTACTACAGTTTCAGGGCAATTAATTGGTGGGAAGAAGGAGAGAGAGCACAAAGAGAGGAAGGAAAGAAAGTTAGAGAGGACTGCAGAGAGGAAGAGGAAGGAGGGAGTGAGAGAGAGAGAGAGACAGTTCCAGAAAAAGCCAGCTATGCAGCACTACAGCAGTGCTGCTTTGTGGCCTCAGGTGCTACACTGCATCTAATGAGGCCATTCTTACCCGTAGCTTGTGACTCTGTGTCCTCACCACCTTCCCCTGCTGCACCACGTCCACCGGACACTCGTTTATAGAGCAGTCAGCTTTGTGTCTGAGCCAGTCCTCGTAGCCCTGAGAGAGACATAGAAAACAAGATGGTAAGGGGCAAGCAGGAGGAGAAAGTAAATGTGTTTGTTGGCAGCGGGGAAACGGAGAATATAGATCATTGTGCAGAGAGAAATTGGGGCCAGAGCGTAGCATGAGATCAAGACGGAGCGGGGGAGAGGTGAAAGTCATACTCTGTAATTAATTAGCATTGTGCTCCCTGAGCTTAGTGACCTGTTTCCTGGATTTCTAGCCAACTTGTCATGTTTTAGATTTATGTCCCGGTAAAGCTCAGGCTTCCTTAGCCAGAATCGCTCCATCTATCACTGATAGTACCCCATCCCTCAGTACAGGGGGGGACACAGTAGAGAGGATGCATCTCCCAGGGGCATGGGATCCTCAGCTAGAGTGATTAACAGAGGAGACCATTCATTATCATATTTCTCACATCACCAGACATATTCAATGGCATGTCCTTTCGCTGGGAGAGGAATGTGTATTTACAGATAATAGAGCGGCCGACTGGTAGAGAGGGTGTGTTGAGGCCTGGAAGTTGGTGTGCAGAGGAGGATCGTTGTGGGTAATATTTCCCGGAAGCGCGTTTGTGTGCGTCCTACCTGTTTTATGGCGGTGACAGTGATAACAAAGAAGAGGGGCAGGCCGCTGGTGACTGGGCTGGTGGGGGTGTCGATGATAAGCTGTAAAGGAAGAGGAACAGTGGGAGGAAGATGGAGAGTAAGAGCGGGGGGAGGGAGAAGAGGGGACAAAAGGAAATAAAGGAGAAGGGGGGAGAGGGAATAATGCAATGCTGAGTTTGGAAGTACAGCAGGGGAAAAAATAAAGCACCAGACTTGCAAAAATGTAAGCATCCTCATATTGAAATCTTCTTCTACTGCAGCAAAACTCCATTCTGGGTTAGTTAAAATCAACAGATGTGATTTGTTGTTATGGTTACGCATGCCGACATTTTTAACCCTCCTGTTGTCCTCATTTACGGGCACCAAAAAATATTGTTTCCTTGTCTGAAAAAAAATACAAAAATTCAGAAAAAAAATTCCCCTAATTTCTGAAAATTTGCAAAACCTTCAGGAAGAAAATTCCAATAATTCCTTAAAAGTTTCCCTTAAAAGTTAGATTTTTAAAAAAAAACAAAACCCCAAATTTGGCAAGAAAATTCTTGTAAATATCTTCAAAAAATGAGTAAAAATCTTCCAAAAAAGCCTAAAAATATCTAAAGTGATTACATAAGAACATTTACATAAAAATGAGCCAAAATTCAGCGAAATTTGCTGGATTTTAGTTGATTTTTTTTTGTGAATGTTCTGAAGAAACATTTTTAACATTTCTTTTTCCCACCAAAAAATATTCAAAGATTTCCCATAAATGTTGAAAATGTGGACATCAGAAGTTTCACTGAGAATTTTTTTTAAATTTTTATTCATTTCACATTTTCAAACTTTAAAACGGGTCAATTTTGACCCGCAGGACGACACGAGGGTTAAAAGTTGCAAATGCAGAGAGTAACATAGCAAAGATATAGTTTTTAGGTGACAAAAGAGTTCAAACACGGGTGCTGAGCTCCATTTGTCGCATTAAGAAGGTGCAGTATTTCACATGCTACTGATAAAACCTGCAGCAAACAAAGAGCCAAGATGTTGCTGTGCTTCATTCTGGTCTATTGAAGCAGCTGCCGGTGAAGAAATGAACAGAAAAGAATGCAGCTTCTCCTCTTCTATGAGGAGTTTGTCCTTGAGTGATTATTCAACGTTTGGTGCAATACAGTGTCTCATGGAAAACAAGAGTCGAGCGTCTGAGCAGTCATGACACTGATTATTCTAGGATGGCATCTTGTGTTGGTAACTCTCATCCAGGTTGATTTGCTGCTTGAATTTTGAAATAAAAAAATAACGAGGGGAATTTCTGGGTGCAATATACTAAAAGTAAGAGATGATATACTTATGGCAAACGCTATTAACATGAACTACATAATGATGAAGGTTCTGGTAGTCTCTGATGTTTTGATGACATTGTGTGTGTCTGTGGAGGACACACACAAACACACAGCTGGAAGATCACAAAGGAAAACCTGCATTGTTGGTGTGAAGATACATGCTTTATAGAAAATGATGTGTGGAGTACTCAAAACATGATGGTGTAAACTTAACGCAATATAACATTTAAAAGAGAGGCATCAGAGACATAACAGCACATTAAGGTATAATATGGTTGGAATCTGTCACAAAATGATCACCTAACAAGAGTACTGGAGACTGATGCAAACGTTTGAACATTTCTGGGCATGTTCTCTGTAAAACATGCCGTAATGATGACCTAATGTCTTCTGTAAAGTGAGATCTATTTTAGAAAAGTATAATGTTGTCAGAGCTGTCAGTCCAATCATTACACCCTATAGGTGTAGAAAAATGAGCAACTCTCACAGCATAAAGACGAAGCACAGCTCAGTATCTCTGGTTTTTCTTGGGCTGTTAATCACTGCTAAGAACTACTCCTGGATTTCTGTCGACAATAAATCCTGCTGCCTCCATCTTCTGCCGCCACCTTCTCCTGGTGAATTTTTTGAAGATCTTTAACGTTTGAACGATAAGCAAAGGCAATGTACAACATCTTAACCATGAAATAGCCTAAATGTGGTTGCACCAAAAGCTCACATAGATTTCATAAATTGTTAGAAACTTTTTTTTTCAGGCTCATACACTTAAATTCTAGAAGAAACTACAAAAAAAGTAAACTGTCTTCTGAAATGTCTCTACAACTAATGGATGAACTGCCTTGAAATTTGGTCAAGACTTTCATTTTTCTGTGCTTTAAGTCAATACTCTATATTCTAATTCAAGGAAAATAACTTCACAAAGTTATCTACTGTGTTAAAGTGTATTTATTAGGTTTCTTGGTTACACAGATTCAGAAGGTAGTTGCAAACTTTGTTTCAGCTAACTTTCAATAATTTTATGTTTGCATTGTAGGTTTGAGTTCAAGAAATTTCCAGCACTTTGACTCACTTTTGTCACATTCTTTAGACACCACCAGGCATTTAAATGACACTATTGTGTTGGATAGATATGAGGAATGCAGCAGGCGTGAAACCTAACAGCTTCTCTGCAAATATTTAAGGCAGTTTTACATGGAAATTTAAAGTTAGATCACAAAATGGGACTCATAAATGCCATTCGTCTCCTGCAGCTTGTGACACTTCAAGAGGTTTCTGGACAGATCAGAGCTGGGAAACAGTTCCTTAGAGCTTCAAACACAAAGACAGATGAAAAACAACCACTGCAGCCTCACCTGGACCAAAAATATGACCAAGAAGTAGAAGTTAGCGATTCTCCTGAACTGCTCAAACAGGTTCTTGGGAATGAAGTTCCAGAAGGTGTACTGTGGAGCAGAGTGACAGCAAAATTACTATGGAGACACATACAGTAAAAACAGAAAGGGAAACAATGGCACGTCACAGCAGTCCCTCTGGCAAGAGCAACGGTGATAAACGGCTTGACAAACACGAGGAAAGTGAAGTGTGTCATCCTTAAAAACACGGCGACAAAGGAGATTACATGGTTGTCTGAATATGTAAGAAGAGAAAAGCACGATGATAGACAATGTGGCGGCGCTGACTCATGGGCTGGAGCTCGCTCACCTTGGAGGAGACAATGCGGTTGTCGGGATAACGCTGAGGGATGTAGGCCTCAGCTCCCGGAGGGGGTTCTTTATGTCCGATATACACCGTCCGACTGTCCACCCAGTTCTCCTCCCCCACACACTGATGAAGAAAGAGAAGATATATGGCTAGAAACAGCAGTACGTGTACAATGAATAAGAAAATGGGGTTAAATAACACTGCATTCGCTTACAATTCATGACCTACTTGTTATTATCTGATTTATATTCCTCTGAGCACATTGATTGAATTGAATGTTAATGTCATCCACCTTATTCTCATCCCAAAATGACCATTTAACCCTCGTGTCGTCAGAATTGACCCGGTTTAAAGTTTGAAAACGTTGAAAAAAAAAATATTTTCACAGTGAAACTTCTGATGTCCACATTTTCAACATTTTTGAACATTTTTTGGTGGAAAAAAAGAAACGTTAAAAATGTTTAAGAACATTCACAAAAAAATCAACCAAAATCCAGCGAAAATATTTTTAACCCTCTGACAGTTGTTGAACTACGCATCAAAGATGTGTCGCTCTGTTCAATAAAACCTTAATATTTCATTAATTTATTCCACATATTTCATTAAAAAAAAAATCATCAAAACAAATGATATGTAGTATCCAGACTCTGTAAAAAAACAAAAAATTCTAGGATCCTCAGCACAATTTTGGAGCCTTTAGTGACTTTGCTGAGACCCACAAACACATGATAAAAACTGTATTTATTCAGCTAAACCTCTGGCCGTGTTAACACAGAATATACAGAAGAGACAAGAGAAAAGTATGAAAAATATCTGTAGTATGTAGAGTCAGTTTTCCCAGTCATGGTAACAACTGTGGGTGCTTAAATAAATGTGGCAGATGTTGGCATTTTTTTCATTTGTTGTGCAGCACAGAATGCATTTTTTTTTTAGATCTCTCTACTTCAATCCATGTTTGTGTTGCTTCCACAGAGGTGCAGGACTTTATACTGCAAAGGAAACTTAGCCTGTTATGAGTAAAAATGATGTGACAGGTGCAAAAAAACATCCAGAAGCTGATCGGAATTCTTGGTTAAAATTAGTTAATTATTTATCAGGCAAAATTATTTGTGAAAACTATTGACAGATTAATCACCACTGATCTAAGCCAACATGCAAGTTAATCTGAATTATAAAGAAATGGAATTTGTTATTGCTTGCTCGCTTGTTTTTGATTTTTAACAACCTCAAGAGAAACACTGACCTAACTGCCCCGGATTAAACACTGCAATCAGGAAACAGAATGTTACACAAGACTGCGTTACACGACTTCAGTGACTTCTTTTAACAAACAACTTTGCGGTGAAGGATGAGTGTATGCTTGGTGATGTGTGGAGGTGGGATCAGCTCTGAGTCACACGACTGTGGATTTGTCATTTATCTTTGCACTTCTTCCTGCAGTAGCTTTCCGTATCCGGCGCTCGGCTCCATTCTTCGATTACTCTTTTCCCAAAACAACAGTTATTGTGTTGGAACTACAATTTACAATCGATTCAGTGTCTCGACACAAAAAATTAAACACACATCGGGTCCTGCGCGTGCAAACTTCCACTTTAGTTCATCTCTCATCTATATTACATCTAAGTAGCTCCCCAGGGCCTCACAGAGTGCATTCTGGGAGTTTAACGCAGCACATATTTTTCCAAGGTGTCCTTCATTACACACTATTGTGGGAACAGAGCTCTCCAAGACAAAACAAGAGTCAGGAGACCACAGCATTCAGCTGTTTGTTTCCATCTGGCTTCCTACGTGGCTCCCAGTGCTCGGGCCGGAGTGGGCCGGAGTGGGCCGGAGTGGGCCAGAGTGGGCCGGAGTGGGCCAGAGTGGGCCGGAGTGGGCCAGAGTGGGCCAGAGTGGGCCAGAGTGGGCCGGAGTGTGGGCCAGAGTGGGCCGGAGTGGGCTAGAGTGGGCCAGAGTGGACCGGAGTGGGCCAGAGTGGGCCGGAGTGTGGGCCAGAGTGGGCCAGAGTGGACCGGAGTGTGGGCCAGAGTGGGCCAGAGTGGACCGGAGTGGGCCAGAGTGGGCCGGAGTGTGGGCCAGAGTGGGCCAGAGTGGACCGGAGTGGGCCAGAGTGGGCCGGAGTGTGGGCCAGAGTGGGCCGGAGTGGGCTAGAGTGGGCCAGAGTGGACCGGAGTGGGCCAGAGTGGGCCGGAGTGTGGGCCAGAGTGGGCCGGAGTGGGCCAGAGTGGGCCAGAGTGTGGGCCGGAGTGGGCCAGAGTGGGCCGGAGTGGGCCAGAGTGGGCCAGAGTGGACCGGAGTGGGCCAGACTGGGCCGGAGTGGGCCAGAGTGGGCCAGAGTGTGGGCCAGAGTGGGCCGGAGTGGGCCAGAGTGGGCCAGAGTGGGCCGGAGTGGGCCAGAGTGGGCCGGAGTGGGCCAGACTGGGCCAGAGTGGGCCAGAGTGGGCCAGAGTGTGGGCCAGAGTGTGGGCCAGACTGGGCCAGAGTGGGCCAGAGTGGGCCAGAGTGAGCCAGAGTGTGGGCCGGAGTGGGCCAGAATGGGCCAGAGTGGGCCAGAGTGGGCCAGAGTGGGCTGGAGTGGGCCAGAGTGGGCCGGAGTGGGCCGGAGTGGGCTGGAGTGGGCCGGAGTGGGCCAGAATGGGCCAGAGTGGGCCAGAGTGGGCCAGAGTGTGGGCCAGAGTGGGCGAGAGTGGGCCAGAGTGTGGGCCAGAGTGGGCCAGAGTGGGCCGGAGTGGGCCGGAGTGGGCGAGAGTGTGGGCCAGAGTGGGCCAGAGTGGGCCAGAGTGGGCCGGAGTGGGCCGGAGTGGGCCAGAGTGGGCCAGAGTGGGCTGGAGTGGGCCAGAGTGGGCCAGAGTGGGCTGGAGTGGGCCAGAGTGGGCCGGAGTGGGCCGGAGTGGGCCAGAGTGGGCCAGAGTGGGCCAGAGTGTGGGCCAGAGTGTGGGCCAGAGTGGGCCGGAGTGGGCCGGAGTGGGCCAGAGTGTGGGCCGGAGTGGGCCAGAGTGGGCCGGAGTGGGCCGGAGTGGGCCGGAGTGGGCCGGAGTGGGCCAGAGTGGGCCGGAGTGGGCCAGACTGGGCCGGAGTGGGCCAGAGTGGGCCAGAGTGTGGGCCGGAGTGGGCCGGAGTGTGGGCCGGAGTGGACCGGAGTGGGCCAGAGTGGGCTGGAGTGGGCCAGAGTGTGGGCCGGAGTGGGCCGGAGTGGGCTGGAGTGGGCCAGAGTGGGCCGGAGTGGGCCGGAGTGGGCCAGAGTGGGCCAGAGTGTGGGCCGGTGTGGGCCAGAGTGGGCCAGAGTGGGCCGGAGTGGGCCAGAGTGGGCCAGAGTGTGGGCCGGTGTGGGCCAGAGTGGGCCAGAGTGGGCCGGAGTGGGCCAGAGTGGGCCGGAGTGGGCCAGAGTGGGCCGGAGTGGGCCAGAGTGGGCCAGACTGGACCAGAGTGGGCCAGAGTGGGCCAGAGTGTGGGCCAGAGTGTGGGCCGGAGTGGGCCAGAGTGGGCCAGAGTGTGGGCCAGAGTGTGGGCCGGAGTGGGCCAGAGTGGGCAGTGTGAGCGCAGCCTTCGGCAGAGCAGAAGGCCTGACACAGCTCAAAGCAGAAATGTTGACCATTAGCAGAAAAGTTCTGGAACAACCACTTCAGTGGAAGCAGCGCTTCACTGCTTTAAATGTCCTCAATGCTTTGGCAGAGGCAGAGGTCATTATTGCCAAAACCTTTAATACATTTGTGCTCCATCCACATGATTTAAAATTCCCCTCTATAACCCTGTTAAGTGTGTTTTTTACTGAACTTAATCCACAAGTTTGTACGAGTTTGAAGTTTGGACACAAGATCCAACGACTGTAATGTCCACAGTGAGATCAGCAGACTGTAACATCGCAAAAAGCTCCGAGTCACAGATCTAAACTTATCCACTGCGATCAACAGGCGCTCGGCAGAGTTAAATATAGACGCGAAGCCGACAGTGTCAGCCGACTTGAGACCCCTCCAAAACATTAGCAGAGGAGGGGGCGGCATGACCCAGAGAGATTCTGGGAAATGGAAAGAGAGAGATGGAAAGTGAGGCAGAAAGCAGAACAACAGGAGCAGGAGACGAACGGGGACACAGGAGTGAAGGGAACACATTAGGAGAGAATTAAACGGCTAAAAAAGGCAACAAGGAAGAAAAATGTGTCAATAGGAAAAAGACGGGCGAACAGGAAGAGATGATGTAGCACTGACGAGTATTCTGACCCTTTAATATCTACTTATCAGGCTAACACCTCCAAGTATTAAAATATTTACTGTAAAACTACACCAACATCCTCAAAATCCTAATAATAATCACTTTTCCAATGGTGCCTCTTAGGAAAGGAATCGTTCCTGTCCTTAAATGACTGCATGTACTGTACATAGTTAACCTGAAAGCCTCTTGGTTCCAGTCCAGCACAGTGTACACACTCATAAAGGTTTATATTAAGGACAACAGCTCCAGATGAAACCAGTTTCTTCAGACTTGTATGGAGTTAAAGAAGTTAAGATAGCATAAAAAACGTACGCAATGCCGTGATCTACGGTTGAACAATCAAACAAATTTACTGAACAATGACAATCGCTGCAGTTTCCTAAAAACTCAGCAGGCTCTGAGGTCCAGAAAAAAGAACATTAGCAGAATCATACAGTCATTAATTAGGATGGAAGTTAACAACAAACGTACCACTGTGTAAAGGAGTGTTGGTTCATTTTTGATTTTTTGGATTTTTTTCAGACAAGGAAACAATTTTTTTGGTGCCTGTAAATGGAGACAACAGGAGGGTGAAAAAGAAAGAATAATAAATGATTAGAACAAATAACCTCTCACACAAGGAAAAGCATATTTTCACATACATTTGAGTTCACAAATACTTGAATATCATCATTTACTGTCTTAAAGTGGAATTATAACATAATGATATGACTATATTATGTGACTAAATTAATGTCTCTAGAGTTTGGTCCCATACTGACACAACAGTGAAACATTAGTACTCTGCTTTACACCTAGAATTGCTATTAATACTGTGATAACGATTTCAACCACATCACTCCTTTAAGTCCACAGCAATATCAGCTACTTTCACTTTTATTCTAACATTTTCTCCTTAAACAGGCACTTCTCTGATTTCATCATCCATCCATCGTATTTGTATGTGGCCTGTTCTCCTGGCAGCGCGCGTCACACTACGACAGTGTGACTGCAGAGAGGGATGGAGAAAGACTCAGAGAGACTGCATTGTGGTTGGTAGTTATCTGACCATTAATCCTCACTGATCCGTATCAACCCTCGTCCCACAGTTGGCTCTTCTCTCCACTGCTTCGTCAGACAAAATGACTTGCCGGTTGGGTTGCAGGACATGGAGGCTTTGTCTTTATTAAGGACAGTGAAACGGCCTCCGAGCGGCGAGGCTGGTCTTACATCACCATCAATCATCCACGATGACAGGATGGATTTGATAACAGAAAAACACCCCACCACTGCAACTTCTGCTTCCATGTCGCTAACTGCGCCGTGCTGCACTCTCTCTGGTGGAGAGTTTTCTCTTTCAACTCTGGATGCACAATGAGAGAACACAAGCAGGCCTGCTATTTTTAAAAGTTGAAATGCTGCTTTAAAAAGCCATGAGAGTATTTCTAGTTCTGGCATTCTCTATTACTGCGCCCACCATTCGCAGGTGCTTCATCAAAGCGCTTTACTGCGCTACAGATGCATACATTCTCATTGTGGAGAAGCTACCTTCGACCCTGGCAGTGCCATGATCTATCCATGCCGCCTCCACGATGTAGCTCCTCTCTGCCACAGAGGTGTAATAAAAGCTACACACCATTAACTGGCTTGATTAAATGGTCCTGTTATATACTTCCTGCACTGTACTGCAATGCTGCACTGCAGAAGCATGTTGAGCAGAGATCCCTCATTAACCTGCAGATCAAATTCCTGCGACTGAGCTCTTCCTTAATGAACTCCTCATGCTAACACAGGATGTATAAACATGCAAAGACGGTTATAAAACACCTATGTGCAGGACATGATAGTGAATAAATTTAGAAGTGAACTGGACAGAGTTTAGCAGGTCATGTGATCTGGAATTAACACACTTCCTGGAGAGGTGTTTTTGTAACGGGGAACTTAGTGGAAAGTGATTTAATTAGTTATCTTCCATATAAAATGGGATATATTGCCCAAAAAGAAATATCTGTCATGATTATCTCAACTTAATAAAAGAACACAATCCAAACTATTTCTGAATCAGCTCATTTTATTATTGTTTAGCTCATTAGAAGGTGGTTGGTATTAAATTCAGACGGTTATTTAGTTGACATTTTAGTGATATCCAGTCATTTTTTATTAATAAGTGATTGTTTCCATAATGAATAATTCTGGAATTTATAAAGATGTGATCATAATGAACATAAAAACATTAGTTTTTTTCTACTTTTAATAATAATGCATGCAAGATATGGACTTCGAAACTCCCTCAATTATAGATGGACCCAACTATTTAAGACATTTCTGAAGTTTTCTTCAGTTAAATTCGATAAGTCCATTTATGTTTGAATACCTGTTGTTTTGCTGATGCAACCCGGTGGCATTTGACAAGTTTTACTGACCTAATGGACACTGTTTATTGTACACTACATTCAAATGGGAGAAAGTAGCACAAGCTGCTGAAAGTAGATCTCTGTATAAACTGAGGGGGTGAGAATGTTGAAAGAAATGCAGAAACTTATTAACAGGAGCTGTGAAGTTTGTCGCCGCAGATAAAAGGAGCCTTAAGACCTTGATCAGCTAAAAAGGATGGAGGCTTGTTCGAGATGCACCCCACTGCTACTCATTAGCCATTAATCACCATGGCAACGCAGCATGCAGCAACAGACAGCTACGCCTTGTGTGCAAGTGCCTAATGCAGAGTAACAGAATATATACAGACTGAAGGTAGAATATGCAGGGTTTAATGCAGAGAAACTGGATTTGACGAGCGAATATGAGGCTCTGAGAAAACATTTTAAGTATTAATGCACCAGACAATATTACTAAGATCTTCTTGGGGTGTGTAGTCGGATCAAATATGAATTCTGACACTCTGTGGAAAACTCTTTCTTGGAGCAAAATAAAATGAAAGAGTAAACATCAAAAGCAAAATTGAGGAAGAAACTAATGAAACAGGAAGCTCATGGGAAACCTAAGTGCCATTAGCTGTTATGATACTGATTAGAGAATAACATGTGGAATGAATCGCTACACGGGTGCAAATAGAAAACACTAATTTACCAGTATTTTGGTAAGAAATGACAGAAATACTGCCGTGAAGTCTGCTCATGCCGTCTCAAACGCTCGTGACAAAAGCCACCAGATGCCCGATGACGCAAATAACTGTTTACCTGCCACAAAACCAAAGGATGAATGTGAGAAGATTACTTTAAAACGACAAAATTTGTATTCTGTTGTTGTCCCAGCTTCCTCTCCCACTTGATTCGCTGTGATCCAACAGTTACATAAGTCTTTAATCCAGCTGTGCTACTTCTCCTCTCTCCTCCCTCTCCTTTTCCTCCAGCCACCGTAATCTGCACGCTTAAAAACAAAAAAAAGGAAAACACTCTTTTTTTGTCTGCATACAACATTGACGTGCCAATACAGGCTCGAAACGGTGTCTTATAATGAAAACTTTGTCTTTGGGCAATGCTGCGGGAATTAAAAATCTTCCTCATGAGTCAGCAGAAGCACGGCTGTCTTCTCCGATATACACAACAGGCCGGCGGGCGACGCTCAGCCCAAACACAAATCCGGTGTGTTTTTGTCACCTGCAGCCGCTGTCTCTCCGCCAGGACCCCATCTCCAAGGGGGAGGACAGAGGACAGGAATAGACTGCCCTTAACCGTTTGCAGCAGCGAGAAGTAACGTGGCAAAAACAGTCATGCAGCAGGCTGTGTTCTGCCTTTCAACAGCAGCCAGCGGGGGACTGGAAGAGCTGTAAAGTTGCTAGAAACCCTACTTAAGCCCCTGAGCACGCCAGGCCCTGCTGGCACCTCTCTGATCAAAGGGACACATCGCTTGGCCTTTCTCTTTTATCTGCTGATCCTGGGAGAGGAAAGACAGTTACGCATTCAGTGATAAGACGTGGAGGAGGGTCGGGATGAAGGAGGGGAAGGTAAACAAAGCTGAATACAGGGGAAAACAGCAGATAGAAATGAGGGTCACTATATAACTGCAGGACTTCTTGTATCAGAGTTCACATTTTTGCTGTTTTCAGGCCCAAAATCAACATATATAACCTATAACCAAACACCACATGACATTTTACAAAAAGATTCTTGCAAATATTATATATACAACTGAGTAAAATTGAAACTGAAAGTTATTTCTACAGATATTGCAGTAAACCTGTTGACTACTTTCTATTAAATAAGTCAGAAAGCCTTGGAGTCTGGCCAGTCTGTTCTTCAGGAGGAAATGACATCATGTGGAGCAGGTCATGTGATCTGAATGACAAAACCGAGACACAAAAGGCAAAAACATGACACAAAACAACAAAACTGAGACACAAAATGACAAAACCGAGACACAAAATGACAAAAACAAGACAAAAAAACGGCATAAACGAGACACAAAACGACAAAATGGAGACAGAAAATGACAAAACCGAGACACAAATTGACAAAACCAAGGCACAAAATGACAAAAATGAGACACAAAACATGGAGCAGGTCATGTGATCTGGAATTAGCACACTTCCTGGAGAGGTGTTTTTGTAATGTGGAACTTAGTGGAAAGGGATTTAATTAGTTATTTTCCATATAAGATGTGATATATTACCAAAAAAGAAATATCTGTCATGATTATGTCAACTTAATAAAAGAAAACAATCCAAACTATTTCTGAATCAGCTCATTTTATTATTGTTTAGCTCATTAGAAGGTGGCTGGTATTAAATTCAGACGGTTATTTAGTTGGCATTTTAGTGATATCCAGTCCTTGTTCATTAATAAGTGACTGTTTCCATAATAAATAGTAATGTAATTTGTAAAGACATGATCATAATGAACATAAAAAACATTAGTTTTTTTTACTTTTAATAAAAATCTATGTGAAATATATCCCATGGACTTCAAAAATCACTCAGTTATATACTGACCCATCAAATTCTTGTTACTGCGACAGGCTCATATGAAAGCCAAAAGGTAAAGCTGTGCAAATATGAGGACATATTTCTGCTCTTACATGGCACCTGTTATTTATTTTTAATATGACCAGCAGCCACACATACCAGCATCCTTCTCAACCAGATCATGACCTCACGGCTTTTGCCGGTCTGAGGCATCACGCCATCGCTATTATTACCAGAGATGAGAAAAGGGCACCGGCACATGCACCGATACAAAACAGGACCCATTCAAGCCACAGGAGGTCCTTTTACAGACGCATCTAATTATAAATTAAATCTCTTCCCACCACCAAGACTCCACTAACATGCCAGAACCAGTGAACACGCACCTCTTACATCTTATTGCATGAGGGCTTAGACATTCTTCTATGCCAGCAAGATGAAAAAAAGTTGAGCAGACTTAGATTATTACGCAACAAAATGTCCCATTTAAACTTCACGCACTGCAGAACACCATGACACCAGGGTTTTCTTTGCTATTTGCTGCACCGTGGGCCTGATTCACCTGCAATGTTTCCGGTCAGAACAGAGGAGAACAAGCAGAACAGAATGCACTAACTTCAGAAAATTACGATTTCCTCCTAATTATGAAACACTGTTAGTAGACAGTCTGCATGAGTGCATGGAATAACTCATCTGAGCATATCAGGCAACACAGTTTGCACTCCAACAGTCAAGGTGAAGAGTAAGGCGTCAAAACTACACAGCTAATAGCAAAGCAGAGACACTTTTAAACCTGTTTTCTAGTGTTTTATTGACTGTCTTTTAACGTCAGAGATTGACTGACACTCTCCATCTGAATTAACCCACATGTCGTCCTGCGGGTCAAACTGACCCGTTTTAAAGTTTGAAAATGTGGAAAAAAAATATATTTTCACAGTGAAACTTCTGATGTCCACATTTTCAACTTTTTTGGGAAACGTTTGAACATTTTTGGGTCAAAAAAAGAAATGTTAAAAATGTTTCTTTAAGAACATTCACAGAAAAAATCAACCAAAATCCAGCAAATTTCACTGGATTTTGGTTGATTTTTTGTGAATGTTCTTAAAGAAAACATTACAAGTTTTACTGATATATATGGAATCATTTTAGATATTTTTAGGATTTTTTTGGAAGATTTTTACTCATTTTTCTTGCCAAATTTGGGGGATTTTTTTAAAAATCAAACTTTTAAGGGAAACTTTTAAGGAATTATTGGAATTTTCTTCCTGAAGGTTTTGAAAATTTTCTGAAATTGGAGAATTTTTTGCTGAATGTTTGGATTTTTTTTCAGACAAGGAAACAATATTTTTGGTGCCTGTAAATGAAGACAACAGGAGGGTTAAGGTTGTTAGACAGCATAAACACAGTTATAAACAATAACAATACGTCTGCATGAGACCTTATTATCTCACATGTTGTCCAGATTTGCTTTAACTTTAAAACTCTCATTTCCTTAACACACACACACAGACACACAAAACAGCATCAAGGACAAGTCATAAGTCAGTGCCAGGGTGATAATAAAGAAACAAGACACCAAGTGAAAGACTCATAAGCTGTGGAGTGGAGTGAAGCGGACTAAATCAGAGGCGTGAGCTTTAATGGCTGAAGAAGATTGACTACTTCGGCGTTGTTTTTGTGCTAACAGATTTGTTAAAGGACTGCCTGCCGGCTACACGTGGCCAGTGACCTTGATGGGAGCGCCCGGAGAAAAGGCCTCGGACTTGCCCCGCTCGTCGCACGTTAATCACCTTGCATGATGTAATGTTTGTTCTACTATGTCGCCTCATTACGGGAGCAGCTGTTCAGAATGTGGCTGGGTTAATAGGAGGTGATACACAAAGTAATAAGAGGCCCTGATACACATCATCCATCCCTCCGATTCTGAATCAATATGCAGATAACTGAATAAATGATTAATCTCTTGTCTGATTGCAGGGTGAGGATGCAAAGGGCTGAGAGGTGATGTCCTCCTCCCTGCTTCACTCATGGATCTGATTTCCCCTGATGTTAGCATCCGTCAAGCTCCCTGCACACCGTCACTCGCCTAATTTGTAAGCTCAGAACACCGCTTGTTACAGACGCAGCACCTGAGGCTGGTGTTGAGGTCAGGTGAAGGGGTCACGGTGTGTTCTTCTGCAGAAGTGTCAATGCTCCAGAGGTGCCCCGGTTTGATGAGCGAGTCAGAGTTGGTTCACTTTTAACCCTCCTGTTGTCCTCATTTACAAGCACCAAAAAATATTGTTTCATTGTCTGAAAAAAAAATTCAGCAAAAAAAATTCTCCATATTTCTGAAAATTTGCAAAACCTTCAGGAAGAAAATTCCAATAATTCATTCAAAGTTTCCCTCAAAAGTTTAATTTTTTTAAAAAAATTTAAAAAATGGCAAGAAAATTCTTGTAAATATTTTCAAAAAATTAGTAAAAATCTTCCCCCAAAAAATCCTAAAAATATCTAAAGTGATTCCATATATATCAGAAAATCTTGTAATATTTTCTTTAAAAACATTCAGAAAAAAACAACCAAAATCCAGCAAAATTCACTGGATTTTGGTTGATTTTTTTGTGAATGTTCTTCAGAAACATTTTTAACATTTCTTTTTTTTCCACCAAAAAATGTTCAAAGATTTCCCAAAAATGTTGAAAATGTGGACATCAGAAGTTTCACTGTGAAAATTTTTTTTTTTTCCCCACATTTTCAAACTTTAAAACGGGTCGGTTGGACCTGCAGGACGACACGAGGGTTAACTCAACCGCCAACCAAAACCAGATGCTTTCCTGAACACTGCTGGGTCATCAGATGGTTCCAACTCAGCATCACTATGTGGACGTTCCACACAACCTGCACACCTTCCATCAGGCTCCACACGGCCTCTCTCAGTGCTGCCAGCCCTAACCGGGATCTATTCCCTCTGCAGGACCAGAGATGGTTTAGTATGCATGCATGTTGTGACTCACTTAAATAGGCCAGCCAGTTCATTCCTATTCCACACATTCACCGGCCATCACTGCATCTGTAGCCACTGGCACATTCTCCATTCAGCTCCACAAAACACCGTGAAGCCCCACAGTGACATGCAGCTCCGGTGGAACCACTGCAGGAGCATTCATCACCCACTCATGCAACACAAACGTGCATTTCGCGTGTATATTGTTGCACTTTGCAGCTACAGTTGTGAGTGTTGACAGGGGCCCTTACGTATCTGCTGATGATGTTCCGGAGCAGGGTGAAATCCATCCTTCAGACAGCTCCGGCGGCGACTACACTGCGCGACAGAGACGTTCGGCTCTCCCTGGATCTTCGTGGACGCTACCTGACGTGGATCTTTCCACCAGGATCCATCGCTTCCCCCACTTCCCGCCGCCACAGTCTGTGATAAGCGAGGAGCAGCGGTGTGTCTCTCAGTCAGTCGCCTGCTCTGCTTTTCATGGCATCCCTGGGAAGAGCCATGCAGCCACCGAGCGATCGCAACAAACCGTCTCCTCTGGCTACATTTCAGGAGGGACGATTTCACCGCTTGCAAACCGCCCCCAAAACAGAAAGAAATAAAAAAATCTCCTTTTCGTGTGTGCTCGGTGCTCGCTTGTTTCTGCAGGAGCTGGTCTATTCGTGCAGGAGATGGTCCCTCATGGAGGCTCTGTGTCCCGGTCCTCCGTGTAGCTGCTGCTGCGAAGCGTCCACAGCCGTCAGATGACTACGCTACGCATGCGCACTGGCGTTTCTCGCATCTCCTGGAATAAAATCTGCACTAAAAAAACAAAACAAAACACATCAACATGCAAAAAGCTCAGTGAGAAGAAAAAAAAAAACACAAATCATAACACAACTATAGGAACCACAACTGCAGCAGATTATTGTCACTGTGGTTGCAGCTTGCAGGTGATTTAGGAGATTTGAGTAAAAACAGACTAAATCTAAAAGAAAAAAGAAAAGAAAAACTGCATTATTGGTGGTGGCAAGAAAGTTTATCTATATAGTGTCTTATCATACGTAAAGTTCTGTGTTGTCAAAGGTAAAATAACAACAGCAATAATAATAGTGATAAGAAGAACTTTATTTAACCCTCGTGTCGTCCCGCAGGTCAAATTGACCCGTTTTAAAGTTTGAAAATGTGGAAAAATATATATATTTTCACAGTAAAACTTCTGATGTCCACATTTTCAACATTTTGGGAAATCTTTGAACATTTTTTGGTGTGAAAAAGAAATGTTAAAAATGTTTCTTAAGAACATTCACAAAAAAAATCAACCAGAATCCAACGAACTTCGCTGGATCTTGGTTGATTTTTTGTGAATGTTCTTAAAGAAAATATTACAAGATTTTCTGATATACATGGAATCACTAGATATTTTTGGAAGATTTTTACTCATTTTTTGAAAATATTTACAAGAATTTTCTTGCCAAATTTGGGGTATTTTATTTATTTTTATTTTTTTTAAATAAAACTTTGAAGGGAAACTTTTAAGGAATTATTGGAATTTTCTTCCTGAAGGTTTTGCAAATTTTCATAAATTTGGGGATTTTTTTGCTGAATTTTTGGATTTTTTCAGACAAAGAAACAATATTTTTGGTGTCTGTAAATGAGGACAGCAGGAGGGTTAATGCAGCCACTCAGCAGCCGTCCTGCCATTGTTTGACCTGTCGTCACACAATGTAACTTACAAAACCCGGCTGCGTTTGGGATCAAGAGAAAATCTAAAATTAGCAGCGTCTCCATCTACGGGGATCCTCTGACGGCAGGGCAACAAGGCGTGATGTCTGCTCCAGACGTTTCATTTGTGGAGTTATGACTTTCAATTAGCACAGACACTATTAATAATGCATAGGGATCCAGCACTTTCAGCTCTGACCTGCTAAAGCTCTGATGCAGCTGTTTACCTCCCTCCAGACCTCAGGGCACTTAGTGTCTAATGATGAGTGCGCCTCAGTGGGCAGATTGCATGCTCTTTGTTTATGGGCTGTGTTAATTATATGGAGGTTTAAAGTCATTGTCATGTCAGTGAGATGATGCCACTTGCCCATATTTGTCCCATAAAAACATCATCAGTGCAATTACTTCCCCATCCTGGACATTAACCGTTTGGCCTGTGTTATTATTGAAAACAACCAGATCATTGAATGATGAGAAAATCTGATTTTATTTGATGGTTTTTTTTCAATGTGGCCTCGTTTCCAAATGAACTGGGCCAAAATTGCTGCTCAATTTGCAGCATGAAGGTTGATGTTTCCACTCCTGTTACTAAGGTGATCATTTAGTTGACTGGATATCACGGTTCCATCTGAGTGGAGGAACTGGGTCATTGTTCATTTCTTCCTTCTGTCGTCTGCATGGGCGATATGGAGCTACATATGGGGCAGTGGGTTACTGTCCTCGTGCTCCCACCAGACTGGCATGGACAGAATATGTAATTTGCACATGTGGACACAATGTTCTGCCCTGTTTTTCACAATGAAAACACAGAAGAATGAGAGTTATGCTGGTAATCAAGATGTGTCTGATGGCTTACAAACACATTTAACCCTCCTGTTATCTTCATTTACGGGCACCAAAAAATATTGTTTCCTTGTCTGAAAAAATCCAATAATTCAGCAAAAGAAATCCCCAAATTTCTGAAAATTTGCAAAACCTTCAGGAAGAAAATTCCAATAAGTCCTTAAAAGTTTTATTCAAAAATCCCCCCAAATTTGGCAAGAAAATTCATGTAAATATTTTCAGAGAGTGAGCAAAATCTTCCAAAAAATCCTAAAAATTTCTAAAGTGATTCCATATATATCAGTAAAACTTCTAATATTTTCTTAAGAACATTCACAAAAAATCTACCAAAATCCAGTGAAATTGGCTGGATTTTGGTTGATTTTTTTTGTGAATGTTCTTAAGAAACATTTTTAACATTTTTTCCATCAAAAATGTTCAAAGTTTTCCCAAAAATGTTGAAAATGTGGACATGAGAAGTTTCACTGTGAAAATATATTTTTCTCCACATTTTCAAGCGTTAAAACGGGTCAATATTGATATTATTATTAAATGCTCACATTCACTACAGGACCTGGAGCACTACAGATGATACAGAAAATGGAAAATATGACACCTGCTTATATCCCACTGTAATCTGTCTTCTTGTCAGCAGTGTTTTATCATGATTTAGTGCCTATTGATGGTGCAGCAAAGCGTAAGCATCCTCACATTGTTGTGAACATATGGATATCTTCCCAGGGGGTCCTAAAGCCTCTGCTTCACTGCATGTCAGCTGTTTTTGCTAAGTTGATTAACAGCAAAATGTCTGGGAAATCTGCACCACTGAAGAAGAGCATCAACAAAGGTGGGTCCTGCATTATTACCTAATCTTGTCGCTATCAAAATCTAGTTTTCAAACCTTTATTATGGTATTTCATCAAATACATACTGCAAATTGTGTAACTTGGAGTAGGTTCATAATAATCCAACAGAGGAAATTTCCATGTGCAGTCTGCTGTTTACACTGGGAACTTTAGTCCATGGACCCAGACCCACCATCTCCAGTATCAGTACCACTCCAGGTGACCAGTTCTATTTGGTATTTTTAACCAGCTATATGTCTCTAGTTTGCATTTTGATATGATGCTGTTGCAGACTCACAGCTTAATGAATGTTATCACTGGTTTAATGGACACAATGAAAGGGTCTGAGCCTAAAGTCCAATTCTATAGGATTATTCCTCATTATGGAAAAATAGGAAAAGCCACACATCATCATCTGTGTTAATAAGTTTACAGCACAGAACAATACTAGAACAAACTGGAGTCTGAGAAAGATTTCACTACTATGGTAACAAGAATGTCTGAGAAACAGAATGACAAAGCAAGGCACAAAACGAGACACAAAAGGACCAAGATAAGACTCAAATTGATCAAAACAAATAAGCATATATATTCCCCTTTCTCCACCAGTTTAATTTGATGATTGACTTGTATTAGATGTGATCTTTGCAGACGGTGAGGTTTAAATGAATTGTGCCATACAGCAGTTATGGTGAATGTGACTGTTTCACTAATCAGTGATAAAGCTGCCAGTGTGGAAAGACTCTCACATCTTAATGTACTGACATTAACCCAACGTACATTTTAGCACCACTTAGGTTTGTTCACCTGAGGTGGTTCCAGTATCTGGTCTGGACCAGGGACTCCTTGGGAACATACACAATGCATGTATAGCTTGAATAGTTTAGCCTTGGTTCCCCCATGCACAATTCAGCAACACAATATTCAGAGCTCATTAGCTGCTTTAATAATGTAAAACAAAGACACCTAAATACATAGAATCAGTCGACCAATGTGCATATGCTGACATCTTGTATATTTTCCAAGCTGCTAAAATATTTATACAAGAGATTTTTAGTAGCATTTTTTCCATGTTTTTGCTGAATGATTGCAGCTCTTGTTGCATTGTGAGCAGCTGACACTGCATATTTGTCAGCACAAACACTGGATCCTATTATGCTGTAGATATGAATTATCCCCGTATCAACTCGCTGGCTGTGGAAAATGAAGAATATGTGGCACCGGATGACATATGTGGGAAACAACTGCATCTATTTTGGATATACAGCTGTCACTGAAAGCTTGGGGATCTGTGCATAATCTATGGCAGAATAAAAGGCATTTATTATTTTTAGTAAAAAATGCTGCAGATTTGACAACAATTTTATTGTTACTGCTTTGAAATTAATCCATCTTACACAGTTCAAGAGGCTTTGCTTGCAAACATAATCGATTTCACTGTAAACATGTGTAATTAATAGTAATGCTAATTCCATCACTATTTTTTTATTTCTTTTTTGACATGAAATTTGACAGAAACAAATGTAAATAACTCATCTTGTATTCAGTTGGTGCTTTGTGCTTCTCAGAGATGTTCTATTTGAGTGTTAACTACTCATTTTTAAAAATTATTTCATGGTTTTAATTTTTAGTACGTTAGATTTATTTTATCTTAAATTTTAAGTCCAGAATTTGTCATCTGTTTGTCCTTATTTTAATATTTCATACTACTTTTTGATTACTTCCTGTGTTTATTTTTTTTGCTGCCTGACTGTCAGTATGTTAGTCAAATCAAGTTGTTTTAAACATGCTAAGAAAAAATCTGTCCTATGAGCTTTCAATCTGAGTTTTATTACAGATCCACAGGGTGTATTGTTGAGTCAATATATAACTGCAGGACTTTTTCTGTCATAGTTCACATTGTTGATGTTTTCAGGCCTAAAATCAACATTACCACCTATAACCAAACACCACACGGCATTTTAGAGAAAGATTCTTCTAAATATTAGATATACAAAAGAATAAAATTGACATTTTAGTGATATCCAGTCATTTTTTATTAATAAGTGATTGTCTCCATAATAAATAATTATGGAATTTGTAAAGACATGATCACAATGAACATAAAAACATTATTTTTCTTTACTTTTAATAAAAATTTATGCAGATGTATCCCATGGACTTCAAAAGTTCCTTAGTTATACATTGACCTTCTTACATTATGTGGGAAAATCAAGCGTTTACTTGTCTGCAGTAAACTCAGGTATGTGGTGCCATCTAGTGGTCACTGCATAAAAACACACTGACTGCCCTGCAACACGCTCATATCTGCCCCATGGCTCTGTCGGTGCAGATTCAGGTAATTTGGCAGCTAATTAATTGCTTTGATTATCCGTAATTGGAGGAGCGTTAAGGCATGAGTTTACCCTGGATCATGGGAGAACAAATTAACAGAAGGTGACAATTAGGTCTGTGGTCTTTTGTCTGCTGTTTATTAATTCATGAAGCCTCGACAGTGTCAGCTACATTAGGCTGATTTGCAGTTACTTGACTGAATGAGTTTTTGAGTGTTTGGTGTGCGAGTGATTGCTCGAGCGATTCAGTGGATGAATGAGTGAATGCATGTGAGCGAATCAGCTTACAGGGTTTAGGTGTGACCTCTTGACTCCACGTCAGAGGTTAGTGAATGTGGCCAATGCAGCTTGTGAGGCTGAGATGGTGTGAGTAAGCAGTGTGCACGCTGCAGGACGCCGGGCCCTCTCTCAGCAAAGATAATAGGTGTGTTTGTGTCTCTGGCGGTGCTGATGTGCGTCACATGCCTTCTCTCCATGCCCAGTCCGGGTGCCAGGAGAGGGGCTTAAACCTGCGTCTGGAGATGGGAGCTGTGAGATCCCAGGGAGCGGATGCTTGGCACCGTGAAATAGGATTTGGGAAGGACCGAAGCAATGAAGCGAGAGGAAGAAAAGCAACTGCCAAGTCCTCTCTACGGATTTGGTGGCCCCCTCCTCACCCTTTAAACATATTTGGTTTATGCGTGCACACACACACACACACACACACACACACACACACACACACACACACACACTGAAATGTGAGGGAGAGAATAAGCAGAGAGGAGGGGGATTGCGAAGGAAAGGGAGAGAAAAGGAAAGGGGAGTGTAATAAAATGAACAGTGTTTGGAGCAATAACATCGTACAGTCAGAGAGACAGTGACCTGAACATGTGTTCCTCACCGTAACCAACTCATACAACTCTCTAATCCTGCCAGAGCTGTACCAGGTGCCTCCTGCCTGCCTGCCTGTCCCACATAGTGTGCATCAATGTGAGTGTGTGTTTGGGTTCCTGCATGCACACTGTATAGATCAGGGTGTCAAAGTCATCTTAGTCCAGGTTCCACATTAAAACCAGCTGGATCTCCAGTGACCAGTAAAATCACAGCATAATAACCTGTAAATAACCACAACTACTAATGTTTCCTTTGTTTTAGTGCAAAAAAGTACACTCTGAAAATGTTCACATGGAAGGAATTATCTTTTTACAAAACATCATGAACAACCTGAAATATCTGCTGCATTCAGCCTCAGTTGATCATTTCCACATTACAGATCACAATGTTTCTACAAAGGAACACAACATTTAGTCACAGGTATCTGGAACTGAATGATAGAGTATCTTACTTTATGATCAAAACGACAAAAGTCAGACAAAAAAACCCCAAAAAACAACAAAATCAAGAAAAAATATTACAAAAACGAGACCCAAAATGACAAGAAATTTGCCAAAAAAGTTATAAAGCGACAAAAACATGACAAAAAATGACAAAAGCAAGACACAAAATGACGAAATACATGGACAAACAGCACAAGTGAGACCAAAAAAACCACAAAACGACAAAAAACGATACAATAAATTAGCCAAAAAAGTTCTAAAGCAACAACGTGACAAAAAATTGCACAAATGACACAAACAAGACAAAAAATGACAAAAGCAAGAAACAAAACACAAGATACATAGACAAACAGCACGAGTAAGACAAAAAAAAACACAAAAAGACAAAAAATGAGACAGAAAATTAGCCAAAATGTTATAAAGCAACAAAAACGTGACAAAACATTGCACAAACAACACAAACGAGACAAAAAAACACAAAACAAAAAACAATGCTCAAAACAATGAACGAAGCAAAACACAAAATGACAAAATTAAGACAAAAAACACAAGCGAGACAAAAAAGATACACAAAACGACAAACACATGAGAAAACAACAAAAGTCTGACAAAAAAACAACAAAAACAAGACAAAATATTACAGAAACGAGACACAAAAGAAAAATGAACAATCTAGTATTTTACTTTATGATCAAAACAACTTGTCATGGTCTAGAATTTATTTTAAATTTACAGTTTTACTAATTTACAATCTGCAGTTAACGTCTTCTCTGGAATTTTTACACTCTGAGGGCCAGATTGGACCCTCTGGAGGACCGCTTTTGGCCCGTGGGCCTCATGTTGGACACCCCTGGTACAGACCATTCAGTATAAGTAAGAGACAAGAAACAGAGAAACAGGAGGGAAATAAAAGGGCGGGGCTTCTCACATGGCTGTCAAAGACGGTGATTGATTTTCCGCCCCTGTTATCGAGGCCAGCAGCCACAAGGACCCTGTCTAACACACACACACACACACACACACACACACACACACACACACACACACACACACACACACACACACACACACACACACACACACACACACACACACACTATCAGCAGCTCAATGCGCTTAAAATAGGTCTATCAAGTATCATCTGTCTGTCTCCTCTCTCTCTCACACTCGTGGTCATAACAAATATCTAATCAGCATAATTGGCTCTGTGAGGACGGGCAGAGAGAGTAGAAGAAGAAAGGGAAAACATAGTTGGCTCGGTTTGTCTGCAACTGACGGGGCACAAGAAAGAGAAAACAGCTACGAAGCAAGATGGATGAATCTAAGTGGCATTTCTGCTTCATCTCACACATTTGTTTATCTCACACAGTGATCAATTCTAATCTGAGGGAAAGTATGGACAGCTGATAGTGTTCTGAGGGAGGCTGCTGTCATACAAAGAGGGGAAATCAATACACAGGGACTAAAATTTCAAGGCTAAATAAATAAAAAGTAAAAGCAGAACCACTGAATCCCTGTCTTCCTCACACTTTCTCTCCCTGCCTTCTTTTCTTGCCTCTTGTTCCAGTGCCCTCTCCAACCCCCTCTTAAATGATTTTTCTCTTCTTTTTTTTTTTTCTTCAATTTTCTACAAAAGGACTTGTGCAATTTTGCCATTACTCATATTATTGCTGGTGGCTGCAAACCGAGTCTTGGCTCCATTCCTCAGGGGTAATTGGAAACTGCAGGTGTGAGAGGGCACATTAGCATACACAAGCCTTGCACAGCATACTGCTTCAGCCCTAATGGCAGCATGAAAAATACATCCATCACGCTAATGCCGGAGAGATGGATGTGTGCTGTAGTTACACCACACTGAGACCAGTCACAAAAATGTGATATCCTGCCGTGTTAGTGAGCCGGTGCACGCTTTTTCCCAAAGTGCGTCTATGCATGTTTGTGTGTACCTGCACTGAAAAGAGAGGAGCATCTAATACAGTCTGCTAATGTAAAGACAATAACGTGCAGATTTTTCTATCAAGTTGAATTCCCCAAATGTGTAAAATATGCCACACACTGCAAAAACTCTAAATCTTACCAAGTCTGTTTGTCTTGTTTTTAGTCAAAATGTCTCATCCCACTTGATTTATGATAAATTCACTGAACTAGAGACATTTCAGCAGATGGAGGGACTTGTTTTAAGACAATGCATCTGAAATATCTTGTTAAGTCAAACTATCTTGAAATTACCTTGTTTTGAGTTGAATTTTACAAGAAAACTCAAAAATTCACAAATCTCCCCCCCAAAAATCGTAACAATATCTAAAGTGATTCCATATATAGCAGTAAAACTTCTGATATTTTCTTTAAGAACATTCACATAAAAATCAACCAAAATCCAGCGAATTTCGCTGGATTTTGGTTGATTTTTATGTGAATGTTCTTAGGAAACATTTTTAACATTTCTCTTTTTCCAATAAAAAATGTTCAGAGATTTCCCAGAAATGTTGAAAATGTGGACATCAGAAGTTTCACTGTGAATAAATACATATCTATATATTCATTTTCAAACTTTAAAACAGGTCAATTTTGACGTGCAGGACGACACGAGGGTTACAGAAATCCAAATTGTTAAAGGTTACTGCAGGATATCGTGTATATCTGGATGTCCCATGAGTCCCTGTGGCCCACTTTTCAATCAAAACTAAATAGAAATTTGAAGGAAAGAAACCATTTTTCCTCTTAGGAGGTGAAATAATGACCCATTTAGAGCCCCCACTGTGTGTGCAAAGCTGCCCCTTCAGCTTGTTGACCACGTTAGAGAGCTCAAACCACACAGGTCTGTCTGCGTTATTTCCAGATTCACACTCACACAGACTTGTAGAACCCCGTCTTCAGTTGTTCTTGTCTATACAGTAACAGCTTGTTAAACAGTGACTTCTGCCGAATCCCAGACTTCCCGCTGTGCACGCTGCAGTCGGGGCTTCATGTGCACGTAGTAGCCATCACTCCCCTTCTGTAGAAAGACCGTCGTTGACTCGTGCATGTAAACTGTGAATATATAAAGAGATAACCGCTGGTCAGAGGCCATAACAGGTTAGAAAATGAGGAGAACAGGAGGAGGAAAGTGAGAAAGAACAGCCTAATTTGGTCTGAGTCAGTCCTTACCTTTTTACGGACTGCAGTGTTTCCACTTTTAGAAAAATATTCATAATGAGAAAGGAGGTAAATGCAAATACCGGCCAGCAGCAAGCAGACAACTCCTGAGCTAGAATCCAAAGTTTAGCTAAAAATTAAAATGCATTAATATGATAATTTTGATTTTTCACAAATGCAGCTTTTTAGGAGAATATGAATATTTATCAGTTGCCCAAATGTATTAGTTTTTTGGTTTTGTTTTGTTTTTTTTTGCTGTATTTGGGTTGCAAATGTATTCAAAGCCCAGTGAGGGAAAAAAAAATCATACAAATGAAATAATCAATGTACTAAAGTTACCACAGACTGATGACGAGGTCTGTCTGTAACTCTGGTTAAATCAGAACACATCAGAGTGAAATATTTGATTAAAATGAGGCTCAGTGCAGCTGATGGCTTGAAGCTTATAGTAGATTTACAACCACTTTAAACTTATTGTGAATTTTCTTGTAAAATTCAACTCAAAACAAGATAATTTCCAGATTGTTTGACTTAACAAGATATTTCAGATGCATTGTCTTAAAACAAGTCCCTCCATCTGCTGAAATGTCTCTTGTTACATGAACTTATCTTAAATCGAGTGGGATGAGACATTCTGACTAAAAATCAGACAAACAGACTTGGTAAGAGTTGGAGTTTTTGCAGTGTGATATACGCAGCAGGAATTCCTGGTTGTGCTGCTCTGACTCTGATCATTTACAAAAACAAACATGTACATCCTAAGTCCAACAGTGTTCCATGAGTAGTATGCTACAGCTTACAAGCGTTTGTTTCGTCTGTATAAACATTGGCAGGATGCGGATATGTTCTGCAAACTGTGCAGCAGTATCTCTGATGTGTTTTACAGCTAATACACCAGATGCTGCCTGTGAAAATGAGAGGCAGCAGGTGAGTGTCTGCTTCAGAGGTGGGCTGTGCTTCTTGGTCGGAGGAGGTGTCTCTCGCTAAGCTTTGTTTCTCTTAGTAATGCCCACAGATTTGTTATTTAGGGGTGTCTGTAGATGTCAGGTGTCAAGTTGGAGGGAAAATGATAAACTGCTCGTGAGTTGCTGGTCCTTATGTGTGATTTTTTTGCAGATAAATGGTGAAAACAGTCTCAGTGTTATGTGTGTGTGTGTGTGTGTGTGTGTGGGTGGGTGCACGTGTATTTGTGTGCATGTGTTTTCCTTGCAGGAGGTCAGGATACTCCTGCGCTGGCTGACTGTGAAGGATTATTATGGGATTATCGGTGTCTCGGTTACCACGGTGAGATGATAATCACAGTGGCCGTCCTCTGATCTCTACGGGGATAGCGGCGTCAATCAACCTGGAGACACTTAGAGATGAGAGGCAGCACTGCTGCGAGCGCCAACACGTGTTGGATGTTTTTCTCCGGGCCGAGTGTTACATGTTGTGCTCATGTGTGGATGTTCAGTACGAATCAGCTGTGAGGTAGAGAGAGAGAGAGGAGGGGGGAAAATGCAAGGCAAAACCTCAAAATCTTACCAAGTCTGTTTGTCTGATTTTTAGTCAAAATGTCTCATCCCACTTGATTTAAGATAAATTCACTGAACAAGAGACATTTCAGCAGATGGAGGGACTTGTTTTAAGACAATGCATCTGAAATATCTTGTTAAGTCAAACTATCTGGAAATTATCTTGTTTTGAGTTGAATTTTACAAGAAAACTCAAAATATAGTTTAACCCTCGTGTCGTCCTGCAGGTCAAATTGACCCGTTTTAAAGTTTGAAAATGTGGGAAAAAAAATAAAATATTTTCACAGTGAAACTTCTGATGTCCATATTCTCAACCTTTTTGGTGGAAAAAAAGAAATGTTAAAAATATTTCTGAAGAACATTCACAAAAAAATCAACCAAAATCCAGCGAATTTCGCTGGATTTTGGTTGATTTTTATGTGAATGTTCTTAAAGAAAATATTAGCAGTTTTACTGATATATATGTAATCACTTTAGATATTTTTAGGATTTTTTTAGAAGATTTTTACTCATTTTTTGAAAATATTTACAAGAATTTTCTTGCCAAAGTTGGGGGATTTTTAAAAAAATAAAACTTTGAAGGGAAACTTTTAAGCAATTATTGGAATTTTCTTCCTGATGGTTTTGCCAATTTTCAGAAATTTGGGGAATTTTTTTGCATATTTTTTGGATTTTTTTTCAGACAAGGAAACAATATTTTTTGGTGCCCATAAATGAGGACAACAGGAGGGTAAATACATCTCTAATGAGGAGGTTACATGAAAGCGAAAATCTATTATTGAGTGAAAAAATGCTTTTTTTTTTTTAAAGCATGTCTGGTTTATTTTAAGACACCTAAGCTTGACAATCCTGGTAAATTACAGCTTAAAATAAGTTTTCCCAGCTAATTTTAAGATCTCAAGATTCTAAATATCATATCTTATTTCAAGAAATCTTCCCAAGACATTTTTCACTTGTTCTAGTGGCAGATTTTTTCACTTATTTCAAGGTAAAAGTTCCTTGAAATAAGTTTTTTTTCTTGTTTTTAGAGGGGCATTTTTTTTTCCAGTGCAGCTGTCAGGTAGAGAGAGAGGGGAGGGGAGGGGGGAAATGAGCTAGTGGTTTTGTTGTTTTGTTTTTTTTTTGCATCATCTCACCAGCAGATGAGTGAATTTATGTTTTCTGGAAATAAAATATGGCCCTCACCTCCCTCCCTGCCTGCCTCCAGATGGTCCCTGTGGAGAGAGGGTGATTATCTGGCCCATCTGAGCCAGGCAACCTGAGAGTGTTGATGTTGGGTGGGCAGTGTGGTGCCACGCCAAGCCTCCTGTCCCCAGGAGCCTGAATACGATCCCCTTTACCTGCCCCCTGTCTCTGGTCCTCACCCTCCCTCCCTCCCCCCTCCACCTCATCACCGGCTAGACTTACTGCTCCTCATCCTCCCCCCCGTCTCCACCCTGGGATAGACTTTCTTCCACCTGACAAGCCTTGGCCTGGATTACTGGAATACCTGGACAGGTAAGTCTGCAGAGGAAGGTGTCAAGTGCATGTATGAGGCAGATGAAGGGGAGGAAAAAGAGGAATAATTTGCAAAGCTTAGCCTCCCATCAGCAGCAAAATAGCAAACAGGTGAAACGTGGTTGCTGGCAGGGTGCTCTGTTCCACAGTCCTCCTCAGTAATCCCATGAATAAATAACCAGGGGTCACCGGCTCCGTTAATAAAGTCTTCCTCGTTTTGATTTTCAATCTTCTACTCCCTCCTTTCTCTCCATCTTTCTTGTCCTGCCTGCTAATTAGGCCAGGTCTTCGGTTTCCCTGCCATGTGCGATATGAGTTTATCAGAGCTGCCTGTCAGGCTGCAGGGGTCAGAGAACGGCGTTGTTGGACCAGACTGCAGCCCGACACAAACTCAGCCGCCTACAGCTAACGGATCAGAACTAAAAGAGATCCTATCATAGGCGTTTTGTTTTCAGGCTCAGAGATGCTGCTAAAGGCCTCAGCGGAAGACAAAAACTCATTATGGGACGACTAAAAGATGTCACAGCTGCTGCTTGTATGTAACCGTTTCCTTATTACCACAAATAAATGCCTCTAGACCTTCTCTTAAACTGAAGCAAAGCAGAGCTAAGGGTCATCTTATTCTTGCTTGCTGTGACGCTAAATCTAAAAAGTTGCACAGAGTTCAAAGAAACCTGTTCTGCAGACCACTTTTGGAATTTAAGGACTTTTCTTTAAAAGATGGAGGCTCCCTGTAAACCCACAAGCTGCTTTCCAAATTTTTTGGGGGGGTATTTAAATTTTACCTGCGACATTCAACACACAGTGAATAAAGTTGATGTCGCCTTTTCCTTTATTTTCTCTAAGATAAGATCAAGATGGTAGCTTTATCAGCACTTCAGCTTCACATTTTCTCCTTTAATTAATAGGTGCCAATCTACTCTGAGAAACATTTATATGAATAGACACTTGAAAGGTTGACCTCTTTTTGAGGAACTCAAAATACAGGATTTCTAAGCTATTTTCCTTCTATCATTTTTAAGTGTGACACATACTTGGGCATCTATAGCCGTAATATATGATTACTGGAGCTTTATAATCTATGTCACATTACACATGCTGAAATTGTTATATTTCAGTAGATTCCTGCTGTTGAAATTAAATTAAAGCTATGTATGAAAGACACATTATAAAAAAAATTAAACAATTATTATAAATGTGTAAGGTTTTTCTCAACTCCAGTATTTTACATTCAAAGAAAAAAACCTTGAAAGAAAATTACAAAATTTACACTTAAATTCAGATAATGTTCACAGTCTTAAAGGAGCTGGTTAAAATGAATGGTTCTCAAACAATAAACCAACAATTACAGTTTAATGAAAGCACAGCTAGTTATTCATAAAGTTAGATTTGCTACGGTTATGTGCCTTTGTGCTGCTTTTTTGTTTTTCAACCAGAAGACAAGACGTATGGCTCTGCTGCTCGTTTTTATGAGAACATATTGAATTAACCCTCGTGTCGTCCTGTAGGACAAAACTGACCCGTTTTCCATCCATCCATTATCTATACGCCGCTTAATCCTCACTAGGGTCGTGGGGGGGGGGTGGAGCCTATCCCAGCTGACTCGGGTGAAGGCAGGGGACACCCTAGACAGGTCGCCAGTCTGTCGCAGGGCCACACATAGGGACACACAAGCACTCTCACATTCACACCTACGGGCAATTTAGAATAATCAATTAACCTCAGCATATTTTTGGACTGTGGGAGGAAGCCGGAGTACCCGGAGAAAACCCACGCATGCACAGGGAGAACATGCAAACTCCATGCAGAAAGATCCCGGGAAAGCCGGGACGCGAACCAGGGATCTTCTCGCTGCAAGGCGAAAGCGCTAACCACTACACCACTGTGCAGCCCTCCTGACCCGTTTTAAAGTTTGAAAATGTAGAAAAATATATATTTTCACAGTGAAACTTCTGGTGTTCACATTTTCAACATTTTTGGGAAATCTTTGAACATTTTTTGGTGGAAAAAAAGAAATGTTAAAAATGTTTCTGAAGAACATTCACAAAAAATCAACCAAAATTAAACGAATTTCACTGGATTTTGATGTGAATGTTCTTAAATAAAATACTAGACGTTTTACTGATATATATATGGAATCACTTTAGATATTTTTAGGATTTTTTGGAAGATTTTTACTCATTTTTTGAAAATATTTACAAGAATTTCCTTGCCAAATTTGGGGGATTTTTTTTTTTTTAAATAAAACTTTTAAGGGAAACTTTTGAGAAATTGTTGGAATCTTCTTCCTGAAGGTTTTGCAAATTTTCAGAAATTTGGGGAATTTTTGCTGAATTTTGGGATTTTTCTCAGACAAGGAAACAATATTTTTTGGTGCCTGTAAATGAGGAGAACAGGAGGGTTAAAACTGAATTACAATTTCTGAAATACAGTTACCATAAGGTTGATTTGTTTCGTCTGTTTAAAATTGTGTGAGGTTTAATAATATTCATTTCACATCTCCGTTCCTATTTTCTGTTTTCCACTCCTGCAGCAGATTACTGGGATGCACTGCAGAGCATTCAAAAGAGGGCAGTGTAACCACACATGCAGGGTTCGCCTGATGCCTTCTCCTATTTCTGTATCTCTTGTATAAACAATGCCACAATTTCCATACAGCATATGCATTTAGTTTCAACTTTGTACCTTTGCAAATCAAACCTTTCAAACTTGTATTTTTATTTTTGTTTCAAATTAATATTCTATGTGCCGGAGGGAAAAAGCATCTGGAGTGGGGAGAAAAAAAAAGAAATATGACTAATATAATTCCAACAGACATTTCAACAGTCTGAGTGAAAAACCCAGTGGTCAAGCTGTGAGGAAAAAGCTGCACCTGGTAATTGCTGCAACACCCACTGACCCCTGTGCAATGTGGATCAGCGTACCCCTTCACTACATGTAAGAAAATTGCTTCATAGTTAGTGCATTATTGTTTCAGTGATGGCAGAGAGGTTGCGTCGCCTGGCCCTGGGTGGCATCATTAACACAGGCTGGAGCAACACGTTTAAATCAGATGGCATTGTCACAGGTGTAACTACTGCTGTTCATGCATGTGATTAATGTCCCCTTTTTTGATTAATTTCCTACGTTGGCTGAGAAGCCCTCGCATTTGTGATTAATGAACCTGCAGCCTAATATAATATAATAGTGGTCTGGTACTTATTTTTTATGTGCGTGTTTGTGTGCGTGTGAGTGTGTGTGTTCTCACTGGTACCAGTGTGCAGCATCCTTCAAATCCCAGTTCAGTGGTCACAGCTAAAGGTCAAACTGGAGGAAATCACACACAACACACGGACTCCCTAATAGCGGAGTTTTTCTCAGCATGGAGTGGCGATAGAGGCCGCATACTGGGCTGCAACAGAAAACAAAGACGGCCGAGAGAAACTGGCACAGACCTAGAATGTAAAGTTAGTGGGAGGCTGATACATAAATCCACATACAATGACGCAGCTCAGGTCTCATGGGTCTAAGCTTCTATCTCTGCCTGAGGGCTGGGAAGGGTGTGACCAAGATGCTGCAAACCAGAGCTCTTCATCTTTTCACAGACGAGGGGAAAAAAAAACATACAGCTTGGTTATCCTCACTGTTGACCTTTTGATGTCTAAGTCAATATTGTCTGTCTTTTTCCCCCCATCTCCCCGGTGGTGACAGAGACAGAGGACACAGGGGTCTGTAATTAGCTGGTTGACCCCGGGGTTGGGTTGTGTGACCCCGGCAGCCGTGAAGCGCGGATCCAGCCTGATCAGATGAGTAGTTCTGAGGGATCAGTGGTTGAAAGACAGCCGCCTCTGCACCTCAGCCAACGCAGTCACATTAGCCAGCGCCGGCCGAGACGGGGGCACGGTTACAGGAGCCCAGCTGCCGAGCCCAAACACAGCCACAAACACCTGTCTGGGGTAGAGCACGAACATATAGACGCACGCTTTTCAACATCCGCGGACACCGATGCGACCGCAAAACACACTACCTGCCACCACTCAAGGAAAAGAAAGGAGGCGGAGGGGGGAGAGAGAGAGAGAGAGCGAGGCTGAGGGGTAACCTGACCCAGGTAGGGGAAGGATAGGTGGAGGGAGGTGGATGGGAGGCGAGGGAGGAGCTGTCCTGGCCCTTGGTCAAGTGCCTTGTATTCCACAAACAGGCCGCATCCAGTTACACTTTACCTGAGAAGCTGAGCCTGAGGAGAGGATTCAAAGAAAAGCAGCGTGGACCTCCCTCCCTTTGGTGCACCCAATGGAGATTTCACTCTCACAAAACACATTCGGATTTCTTCTCTGCACTGCAAAAACTCAAACTCTCACCAAGTCTGTTGGTCTGATTTTTAGTCAAAATGTCTCATCCCACTCGATTTAAGATAAATTCACTGAACAAGAGACATTTCAGCAGATGGAGGGACTTGTTTTAAGACAATGCATCTGAAATATCTTGTTAAGTTAAACAATCTGGAAATTATCTTGTTTTGAGTTGAATTTTACAAGAAAATTCAAAATAAGTTTAACCCTCGTGTCGTCCTGTGGGTCAAATTGACCCGTTTTAAAGTTTGAAAATGTGGAAAAAATATTTTAACAGTGAAACTTTTCAACATTTTTTGGTGGGAAAAAATGTTACAAGCGTTTCTTAAGAACATTCACAAAAAAATCTACCAAAATCCAGTGAATTTGGTGTTGAAAGTGAAAGTGGTTGATTTTTATGTGAGTTCTTAAAGAAAATATTAGAAGTTTTATTGATATATATGGAATCACTTTCAATATTTTTAGGATTTCATTGGAAGATTTTTACTCATTTTTTTTTGAAAATATTTACAAGAATTTTCTTGCCAAATTTGGGGATTTTTTAAAAAGGAAACTTTTAAGGGAACCTTTAAAGGAATTTTTGGAATTTTCTTCCTGAAAGTTTAGCAAATTTTCAGAAATTTGGGGAATTTTTTTGCTTAATTCTTGTATTTTGTTCAGACAAGGAAACAATATTTTTTGGTGCCCATAAATGAGGACAGCAGGAGGGTTAATACATCTCAAATTAGGAGGTTACATGAAAGCGAAAATCTATTTTTTAGCATATCTGGGTTATTGTAAGACACCTAAGCTTGACAATCCTGGTAAAATAGAGCTTCAAATAAGTTTTCCCAGCTAATTTTCAGATCTCAATATTCTAAATATCATATCTTATTTCTAGAAATCTTATTCAGCCATTTTTTCACTTGTTCTATTGGCAGATTTTTTTCACTTATTTCAATGTAAAAGTTCCTTGAAATAAGTTTTTTCCCTGTTTTGAGAGGAGCATTTTTCCAGTGTGAGCGTGTATCCAGGGATTTAGTGAAACTTAAGGTCAGTTCATGTCCAAGTGTCCCCCTTTTCCCCCCCGTCAGCTTGAAGAATTATTAAAAGCATTGCCGGTTGATAATTGGTAAATGTGGCTCAGCTGTCTCCGCTGCCTCGGCGGCTCACTACGCTAATTAAAAGCAGCGAGATGGGAGAAAGGGAGAGAGTGTCATCAAGGACACGCTGGGAGACGTTCACCTGAGACAGCACAGTCACCGATGCTCCGGGCACATCGGTACGACCTGAACGCAGCACTGTTTGAAGTTGTGACAGTGACAAAGAGAGACAAAAGCGTCTGGATCTGAAACTGTTGCCCTTGGGGGGAATAAAGAGATGGGAAGAAATAGAGAGGAGAGAGCACAGAGTGAAGACATGGAGACGGGGTTAAGCACAAATTTGGTAGCTGTAGACAGAAAAGCAAAGGAGGAGCGTCCTCCCAAACGTCTGTATTAAAGTTAAGGCCTCCTCTTTACTTATTATTTAGTCTCACTTTCTGTTACTCATCTTTCATTCCTCTCTACCTCTCTCAAGTCATCATGTTTACACAAGCTGTTCCTGCCATCTCCCTGTTGTCTAACCCTCTGCTGTTTTTCCTCCTTCTTTCTTTGTCTTTTTCCTGCTGGTTGGAAATCTGCGAGGCTTGCTCATCGGCGCCAGCCTCTGTTAATCCCCTCCCAAAGCACCTTAGCAACGCTAGGAATTTAGAGATGCTAAAAAAAACACACGACGACAACGACAACAACTGTTCTTAACGCTGGGCTCATATTGGCAAGAGTGGCCACATCTTGAGATGTGTGTGTGTGTGTGTGTGTTTTCCATAAGTAGTTCAGAACAATCTGGAAGGGTGTGATAACCAAGGATCTCTCAAGAGTGTGTGTTTGTGTGAGTGTGTGTGCATATGGAGTCCGTGCGTGCAGAGTGGGAGTGTATGTTTATGCGATATAGTTCCTATAGAACACCGGCAACCTGGTAATCACTGCATGTAGTCACCTGAGATGCTCATTATCTAGTCTCTGTACATGTTCTGTCTTTGTCTGAGCGCTGAGTCTGTACCTCAGCACACTCTGCACGCTGCTGGATGAGTCTCACAAGTGTTTTGTGTTTGTGCGGTAAGCTGCACACACCTGAACGAGTCAATGATAGACCGAGAGGCTTAAGTGAGCGGGAAAATAATAAATTATGACAGATAGCAGTGAAACAATTTGTGTTACTACGGGTCCAACTTTGATGTTAGCCAAATGCCTTGATGAAAAAAATAAATCAATAAAGCAAGGTTGCAACACTCATTGCAATTACCAAGTCAGTTATTTTTCATTTATTGGCTTTGTGATGTTCACACATCAACACAGATCACCCCCTCCGCCTCTCGCTTTTTCTACCCAAAATCAATTACTCAGGGGCAATGGTAGAATAATTGAGGGCGCATTTAGGCCTTGAAATTAATACATAGTTTAAATGTTCAAACTTTTCTGCGACTTCTCGCTCTGAAGTATTAATTTACCTCTCAAATTGAATGTGAGAATAAATGACGTGAAGCACAATATTTTGTTCTCAGGCAGCAATAAGATGCAAGAGTTTATTTAATGTGTTCTCTCACTTTTATTTTTTTAATTCTCCAGCAAACGCTATGTAAGTCAACAGAAAAACAAACCGTAAAATGTAAGTGTTGAGCGCATAACAAAGACCTGTCTCACAAGATGACATTTAATCCATCAAAAAAATGCACTTTCCTTTTTTTTTTTTTTTTTAAAGAAGTGAAAATAGAAATTTACATGACATGTACACTCATGCACAGGAAATATGTTAATTAGAAAGCTAACAGCATATCCAAACAATAAATGTTTATTTTCTGACAGTCTGCCAGAGGTTTGTGTTCAAATGAAAATTACCTGTTTCACTCTGTTTCCACGCTGCACTGAGAGCCGTGGCCGAACAGGGACGGATGCTTCAACTGATTCTCTGGAGTTTCCTATCGGGCTGGTCAAACAGCACATTAAATACACTCAAAGCTGGAGAAATATTCATTACAGGCATTTTGACGGATTTTACAGTTGTGAAAATGCAGCGGGTTATTGGAAAACATGCCAACTGAGGGACTAAGAGTATTAAGACAGTGAAGCTGGCGCCATTGAAAGGGAATGGGGAAGGAGAGCTGTTGCAGACACTGCAGATTTTTTTTTGTGTGTGTTTGTTTTTGCCAAGATGGATAAAATATAGGGTGGGGTTTGTTTTTTTTTTTTGTTACGTCCAATTTTCAGGTAAGCCACTTAAGAGAAAAAAAACTCCCACATGCTCTGAAATCAGACACTGAGAAAAGGGTTTTTGTAATTTAGGGGTTAAAATTAGGTAGCATCGCATGGGAAAGAGTTAATGGAGGAAATTTCGGGCATTGGCTCTTGCTGACATTTTCCAAAAGGTCTTTTTCGCTCAGCACCCATCTCCTGGTGCTCGCTGCAGCGATGGCTTGCCAGTAGAGCAGACTAGGAGCTGTCTGGTAATCGCAGTCCACCCACAGTGATCCACCTGCACTGCTGGTACTCAGGACTCTGCTGGAAGACAGAGAGACAGGGAGATGGACTAACTGAGGGTGCTGATTTGTAGGGATAGCATATGTCACAAGTCAATGCAGAACATGCAGAAATACGTCATCTCATATAACAAACACACACTGTGACCAGGTTATCATTTCAATGACAGATTGATCAAATTTATCCTTGATAGCCGACAACAATCTAATGGCTCTGGAAACAAATTGAATATAATCATTGATAACGATTTATCTGCACCTCTTTGGCGTTTTTCGGTGACATAAGCATCCTTCACTTGTTCCAATCTGACCTATCTAAACGAGCCGGTTTGCTGATCACTTGACCCAGCGGGGTTCAGAGGTCGGCCGGTTCAAACAGCTATCAGCCAGCTGCAGGTTGCGGTCGGCTCCGTAAAACTGCTGCTTCTTATCTGAACTCTTTGACCCCTCATTAACCCCTTTTCTGCCGCTTGGAGAATTATCACCTGCCACAGACGAGCAGAAATCCTTTACAGCATCTGGTGGGCTGGAAGGCGTGCGGCCCGGCGATAGGCCGACGCTGCAGGTGTGTCGTACAGCACATTTTATTGAGGGAACTGTGGAGTCAGTGAGAGTTGGTGGGCGTAGGAGACTGTCAGTCAAACAGGGTTGTACAACAAGAGTAAGAGTCTGCAGCTGTGCTTTGAACGACAGCGTTTTAACATGCAGACGTTGCTTTCATGTCACATGGGATGGAGGCAGAGATGGGAAGGCTGCACACGTTAACAACATATGGGTTTTTACACCATGAAGACAGGTGTATGATTACAAAACACTGTCCATTAAAATGGGCTTTGGCTGATATGTAGCATCAATATTTGTTTGATTTTCAAACTATGAAGTGCCACTTCAGGCATAATAAAGCTGTCAGAAAAACCTGCCTTTCCCAGTCGTGATTAAAAACTTGGATATTTAGTCAGACGCAGGTATAATATTTACTGTGATCAACATCTTCACTGCAGCTGAGGCAGATATTAAAGTCATTTGTTTTCAGATTTTCACCTGAGGATGGTTGAAAAGATAATGTGGCAATCTCAAAGGTCACTGATTTGATCTCTTTCTCGGCAGCTATGGCAGTAAATGATGACTGCAGGCGTGTTTTTGAAGATGACGTGATCAGTAACATATCCATTACAGTTCAGTGTCAGCACCCATGAAAATGGAAAAACTGTACGCTTCTCCTTGAAGATGGGGCAGCAATATCTAATTGTGATTTTTCTGACAGATATTGCAATTTAAATTGAGATGCAAGTTCTTGAAGTCGACCTTAGTTCAGTATTCACTGTGCAAGAAAATGTAAAACATTGATGGAGCATTAGCACGAGATCCGTCAGAAACCATCAAAAGCGTGACTGTCACATGGAAGACGGCTTGAATTTGTCAAGCCACTGAGTTAAAACCCTTGATCAGACGTGCTGCATGGCGTAAAGTCTAAATCACAGCCTTTGCAAATCGTAAATTACATTGCTTTAAATTGTGATTTAGATGTAAAATATATAAATTGTTCAGCCGTAGTTGAATTTTGTTGCGTTAGCTCCACCTACCCTCTGGCTGATAGAACATGCATCACTAACTGTGCACGGCTTGGAATTTCATGCCAAAATGTCAGACACCAATCCATAATACTGTGAATGCAAGGACTCTATCACCGTCGTGTTGTCTCATCTGGAAAAAGATTTAACGCATATATTTAAATGAAATCTTCAAGATGGCCACCATGAGGGATCAACAAATAGATATTACACTTCAAAGGTGAACCTGGCAAATACACTACATTCCTTGACAATCTATCCAGAGCTGGTTGAAGTTATTAAAAACACAAATATCAACCTCATGGTGGCAGTAATAGTGAAGTTATTAAGATGCATCCTCCGGGAACAATGAATATCAGTTGAAACTATCCTATCTTAAAGATTTTGTTCACTGCAACAACTATAAATCTTATCAAGTCTGTTTGTCTTATTTGTAGTCTAAATGTCTCATCCCACTTGATTTAAGATAAATTCACTGAACAAGAGACATTTCAGCAGATGGAGGGACTTGTTTTAGACAATGCATCTGAAATATCTTAAGTCAAACAATCTTGAAATTATCTTGTTTTGAGTTGAATTTTACAAGAAAACTCAAAATAAGTTTAACCTTCATGTCGTCCTGCAGGTCAAAATTTACCCGTTTTAAAGTTTGAAAATGCGGGGAAAAAATATATTTTCACAGTGAAACTTCTGATGTCCACATTTTCAACATTTTTGGGAAATCTTTGAAAATTTTTTGGTGGAAAAAAAGAAATGTTTAAAATGTTTCTGAAGAACATTCACAAAAAATCAACCAAAATCCAGTGACATTTTTATGTGAATGTTCTTAAAGAAAATATTAGAAATTTTACTGATATATATGGAATCACTCTAGACATTTTTAGGATTTTTTTTGGAAGATTTTTAGTCATTTTTTGAAAATATTTACAGGAATTTTCTTGCCAAATTTGGGGGACTTTATTAAAATCATGTTTTTAAGGGAAACTTTTAAGGAATTATTTGAATTTTCTTCCTGGAGGTTTTGCAAATTTTCAGAAATTTGGGGAATTTTTTTGCTGATTTTTGGGGATTTTTTTCAGACAAGGAAATAATATTTTTTGGTGCCCATAAATGAAGACAACAGGAGGGTTAATACATCTCAAATTAGGAGGTTACATGAAAGCAAAAATCTATTTTTGAGTGGAAAACTGCTATTTATTCTTTAGCATGTCTGGCTTATTTTAAGACACCTAAGCTTGACAATCCTGGTAAAATATAGTTTAAAATAAGTTTTCCCAGCTAATTTTAAGATCTCAGTATTCTAAATAACATATCTTATTATAAGAAATCTTACCAAGACATTTTCCACTTGTTCTATTGGCAGATTTTTTCACTTATTTCAAGGTATAAGTTCCTTGAAATAAGTTTTTTTTTTCTTGTTTTGAGAGGAGCATTTTTTCCAGTGTACTGGAAAAGTCAATATTTTGACCTGCTGGTGTCACTCGAGGAAAAGTCAGAGGATAGCCACAGATGAAATCATTCTCCAGGGATTATGAATTTCTATAAAAGGTCTCACGTCAATACATCAACTAATTTTTGAGCTATTTCAGTGTGGTGGACTGACCGGACAACAGACGCAGAGACATTGTTCTGTGTGGACTGGTTGGGCTGTTTTTCTGATCATTTTGCTGCTATATTTAGACCAATTAAAAGAACTTAATTGGCTGAAATAATTAGTTTCTTACATAAACGTTTCTTTTGTGCAGGAAAGAACTAGAAAGTAAGAAAAAAAAGTAATAATAGTCTGCAGGAGGTGCCGACACTTTCAAACTCTTCCACCTCAGCTCTCACCGCTGAGCACCACAGAATGCTGTATTAAAACGTTCTTATTGCAATCTACATGCTTTAAAGTGTGGTTTTTTTTTTGCTCTCACTAATTGGGAAAAAAAAACTTTAATAACCAATTCAACTATGACTCAAGGTTGCTGCTTATATTAAGTGACGTGCAGGAAGCCACTTACCGCGCTTTCATTAACATTTTATTCTAAATTCCCCCTTTTGCTCTTGAACACCTCTATTAGTTCGACCCATGCTGCCAAACAACCCCAAGTTTGTTTGTCACCAAGACTCCGTGAAAGAAACTCATTGTGGAACCACTTGTGCTGAAAGAGGAGAAAAGGAAAAAAAACTAAACGGTAAACTCCAGGCTAAAGCTTCTTCTTTCAAGTGCACAGACAGGAGGATTGTAGAGGACACTTAAAACTTCTCACGTGACCCTTCTTTGTTGTTCTGTTTGGGACATGGCTATCAGAGTGTTTGGCTGATGTGAACACGGCGCACGGAGATTCTGAGAGAATGGGGTTTACCTTTAAAAAGATCCCGGCTCTGGTGACTGTTCTTTTGATTTACAGAATAAACGTGTTTATCTTTAACAGCAAATAACTGAGGATTTATCATGTTTAACATTTGAAGAGACTGTTCTCTGGATCTCATGTTCAAGTCGCCACCTGGATTTAACTAAGCAAATAGGTAAGAGTCTTCCATTGGATAATTGCTGCAATGAGGACAACTTCTTTAACCCCAGCTGATGCAGTGAGGAGCTTCTCATTTCTTCAACAACCATGTTGGAAGACATATCCTGTGGTCATGGAAAGGATGTTCATCTGTCTCAGAAGGGTCAAATTATTGGCCTGCATCAAGCAAAGAAAACAACTAAGGAGATGAAACGACTAAAATCAGGCTAAGAACCGTCCAACGGTTTATTAAAACCTGAGGGATAGTGGAGAACCATCATCTTCCAGGAATTAATGTGGTCTGATGAGTCCAGATTTACCCTGTTTCAAAGTGATGGGGGCATCAGGGTAAGAAGAGAGGAGGATGAAGTGATGAACTCATCATGGCTAGTGGGGGTTAGGGTTATGATCTGGGGTTGGTCAGGTTCATCAACGTTATATTCCCAAAGAATGAGGTCAGCTGACTACCTGAAGATACTGAAGGACCAGATCTTTCCATCAGTGGAGGTTTTCTTCATGTTCCTAGATGATGATCTCAGGATTCATGGCGTCACATTGAGAATGAGTGGATCAGGGAGCATGAGATGGATTGACCTCTACAGAGTCCAGACCTCAGACCCACTGAGGATCTTTGGGATGTTCTGGAGAGGACCTTGGTCCGACTCTCCCATCATAAATATAAGATCTTGGTTAAAAATAAATGGAGAAATAAATGCTGTGACATTACAGAGGCTTATCGAAGTGATGCCACAGTGAATGAGTGTCGTACTCAAAGCTACAGGCGGTCCAATAAAATATTACAGTGTGTGACCTTTTTTATGGCTGGGTAGTGTATGACAGCGCAACAAGGTGGTCTTAATTAGAGCGATAGATTTTCCAGTACAGACTCACTGCAGGAATTATTATTATCACTTATTCAGTTCATTTATTAAATAAAAAAATATGGTTTAATAACGGCTGCACAGTGGCGTAGTGGTTAGCACTTTCGCCTTGCAGCTAGAAGGTCCCTGGTTCGCGTCCCAGCTCGGACCTGGGGTCTTTCTGCATGGAGTTTGCATGTTCTCCCTGTGCATGCGTGGGTTTTCTCCGGGTACTCCGGCTTCCTCCCACAGTCCAAAAACATGCTGAGGTTAATTGATTATTCTAAATTGCCCGTAGGTGTGAATGTGAGAGTGATTGTGTGTCCCTATATGTAGCCCTGCGACAGACTGGCGACCTGTCTAGGGTGTCCCCTGCCTTCGCCCGAGTCAGCTGGGATAGGCTCCACCCCCCCGCGACCCTAGTGAGGATTAAGCGGTGTATAGATAATGGATGGATGGTTTAATAACATTTTTGTGGGAGTTTTGGCTGGAAGGTGCATTGACACTGATCTAAAGTAACAACTGTGCAAGCAGCTTATTTTGATCCAATATAATTTGTTATTGTAGTATATAGTATGATGGAAGCCAGGAAGGAAGAGAGGAGGCCAAGGCGAATGGATGGGTCAGCAAAACATCACACTGTGCTGCATTTTGATCTTTCCAGAACCTTAACTACGTTTTCAATGTGGGAATCAAGATGCTGAAGGTCTTCTAATCCAAACCCTGACTTCGTTTTCATTTTTATGTTTTTGTGCCTTCACCAAACCAAACGTAGGCAAGAAGTATCTGCCATTTTACGCTGCTGTGGGTTAAATTCACAGTGTAAGGACAAGTACGCTATCCTGTCATTCTGGATGGAGGACATGCTACTAGATGTTGCTCTATCCCTAAGCAGGTACGAGTCAGTCACATTAATCTCCATAATTACTAATGTTGTGAGGTCTTCATCTTAATATTTATGTTTGTAAGGTGAAGTTGCGTTCTTTCTAAAATTGTAGGCTCTTCGCTACAGTATTACAGCAGTTAGGTTATTCTCCATGATTAATAATATTGTATGGTCTCTGCCTTAACATGTATTATAATCAGGTAAAGGAGTATTTTAAACAATTTTGTAGGGTTTAAACTCTAATATGTAAAAGTTTCAGGTAAGATTACACAATAAATAACACTGTGGGGTTTTGTAAACAATATCATAACTTGCTTGGTTGCTTTATGATGCCATTTATGGGAAAGCACTTTGGTGCAATGATTGCTGTTGAAAATGTGCGATATAGAAACCGGAGACTAGACTGGACTGAAACAGTTAAAAACCACCACAAACTGAAGCCCCCAAAATTACCATAGAGTCAAATAAGCACTTTTCCAAGATAGTAAAACATAAACTAAACATTATATTTATGAAGGGAAGATTTATGGCAGGACCGTTGTATTAGTCTGTCTGTGTGCAATAAACTACCAACTGCTTGTACGCTGGACAGTGTGGGTATAAAATAACAAAGTTTGCTTTATATCTTTAATTTCTTCTCCAAATAACCTGAGGGTTTTTGCCTTGTTGGACCAAGCTTCAGTGATGTTGCCACATTCTGAGATCTCAGCATGTAAGAGGGTTTGCAAATTGCAATGAATTGAAGGAGATGGTGATTAATGATTAATCCCTCAGCCAATGACCTTATTGCAGTAACAGAGACGTGGTAGTCACAGTGGCACACCAAATGTAGAGTTTTCTTTAGAAGGTTGCGTGAATGATGCATTGCACAACAAATCTGCAGCCAAAAAGTAGAGTTTTTTGTTTGTGGAGAAAGTGAAAGTTCAATCATGTCAAGCTATTTATGTTGCCTGTTTCATTTTCCAACATGTGGATATAAAAAATAAATTCAGAGTTGTCATATACACAGCTGCTGACTCTGTTGTCAATCAAATTAGCCCAGCTATGGCAATGCTGAAGGTTTAAGCCGGTTATATGACATCAATCCAGTATTTTATCAGTCATAATTCTGCATCGCATCATATCATAATTAAAATGCATTTGGAGAATAAAACATGAAACATCACTTTTGCCAAAAAAGGTTGGAAAGAAGGTGATGATGCACAGGATTAATTAGTTCGGCATCTCCAGCACAAACTGGCAGAATACTGAGTGTGATGCGTGCGTGCAGCCTTTTAGACGTACGTGTGTTTCCTCAAGGTAAACTCAGCAGATCACTGTGAGTGATGGCACTGGGCTTCTCATATATGATAAATCCCTGCTGCCATCAGAGGACAGCACTACAGATCATTCATCATATCTTTTAAGTAACTGAAGAAGGCTCTCACAGTTCAGTGCTCCTGCGATGCACATTTTAAATTTTACATGTGAAGCTAAATGCATCTATTGGATTCAAAGCGTTCATTCAAAACACCTTAATATTTTCCTTTTTGATTATTTAACGCTCCTGCTGTCCTCATTCATTTCCTTGTCTGAAAAAAATCCAAAAATTCAGCAAAAAAGTTCCCTAAATTTCTGAAAATTTGCAAAACCTTCAGGAAGAAAATTCTTGTAAATATTTTTTTAAAATGAGTAAAAATCTTCCAAAAAATCCTAAAAATATCTAAAGTGATTCTATATATATATATCAGTAAAACCTGTAATATTTTCTTTAAGAACATTCACAAAAAATCATCCAAAATCCAGCTAATTTCCCTGGATTTTGGTTGAAAATGTGAACTTCAGAAGTTTCATTGTGAATTTTTTATTTTTTTTCCCCCCACATTTTCAAACTTTAAAATGGGTCAATTTTGATCCGCAGGACGACACGAGGGTTAAATGTGTTTTTTTGGCATTTTTCTGCACTTGCGATGCGTCTCCTCTACATATTTAGGTCACACGTGTTGACAGAATCATTGAATTTTCAGCTGAGAAACCCAAATGCTTTGCCTCAGTTGAATGAAACGCCCACTTGTTTGCACATCTCCCACCTGTATGCCCTCTCTGCTCTGAACACCGCACAGATGTGGGAAAGCAAGGCTTCAGGGTGGCAAAATGTGGCGCTGCTGTTAAAATGATGCCCAATTCAGTACCTGTGCAACTGGAGTTAAATCTAACTACCACCTGTGTCCTTGCTTCTAAACTTTACAACCTGCTAATTCACTCCACTGGAGACACTCTGCTGCTGGATTTTAGCCAATAGCAGCGTCTTTCTTTCCCATTCCAAGAAGCATGATGTTGTGAGACAGCAGAGAAATTAGAGATTGGGGTGGAAGGTTTGGCACAAAACACAAACAACTATGACACCGAAACCCATACAAAGCGTCTGACTCTGATATGGGAGACTTCTGTTCTCAACACATCTCCCACCAAGTGTCAACACTGCTTTCTTTACCCATGATCAAGAGCTTTAGCAATCTCAACCTAGATGTCTAAATTCAATTAAAAGCTGCATAACCTGCTGTTCTGGCCACAGCTGGAACAAGCGGAAAACACCAAATTGTCCACTATCAACCTAAATATTGATATGAAAGACAATAAAATAGATGTTGCTTAACTGCTTTATACTCCACTTAGTTGCTAATTGAGTCTGTTGTCAGGTGTCAGGGATGGATTGCTATAAATGTAAGTCAGGTAGTTACATTTTTTAAATAAAATGTATTGATTTAAGCAAACTGATTGACCCTGCTAAGTTATTTGACAGCTGGGAGGTATCACAGATGTTCAGCCAGAGATCATGAGTTTACTTTCTACCATCAGACACCTCTTAACCTTCACGTCGTCCTGCGGGTCAAAACTGACCCGTTTCAAAGTTTGAAAATCTGAAGAAAAACAAAATTCACAGTGAAACTTCTGATGTCCACATTTTCAACATTTTTGGGAAATCTTTGAACATTTTTTGGTGGGAAAAAAAGAAATGTTAAAAATGTTTCTTAAGAACATTCAGAAAAAAAAAATCAACCAAAATCTGGTGAATTTCGCTGAATTTTGGTATTTTTTTTTGTAAATGTTCTTAAAGAAAATAGAAGTTTTACTGATATATATGGAATCACTTTAGGTATTTTTCTTGTCAAATTTGTGGGGATTTTTTTTTTTTTTTAAATAAATCTTTTAAGGGAAATGTTTAAGGAATTATTGGAATTTTCCTCTTGGAGGTTTTGCAAATTTTCTATATGGATATTTGGATTTTGGTTTCTCTTGAGGCTATAACCAGAGCTTCTTAGGTGGTTTCTTAGGTTTGGACTCATGACCTGAGAGAATCCTGGCTGCAGCCCTGATTGGGAGTTCCTCTCTCACTTTCATTCAGTGATGGACAGTGAGGCCACTCAGTATGCTGCAGCCCACCCTCCACCCTCCACCTCCCACCCTCCACCTCCCAAACTTGCATCTTCTACAGACTTATTCTTCCCTTTCTCCTCTTTCCTCCCCGGTTCCTGTGGAGTGGCTGTTTTATGTTTATTTTGTTGTGTGGTCCCAGCACTGTCCCGTTTTTTTTACCACTCCCTCTGACGGGTTACCCCGGTCCCCCCTCGCACCTGCGCCGCTCCCAGGTCCCTACAGGAATGCGCTGGGGCTTGTAATCGCCTTTGTGGGGGCCATTGAGTTGTACGGCTGACTGAAACTTCCCAACCTCACAGCGCGCTGGCCGCTGAATGGGGCTCAGCGTGGGGCGGCTCTCCAAACCACGGACGCTGCCAAATTCCTACAGTGGCGCTCCACAATCACTCCCACACAGGCCCCGATACACCGCCAGGCAGCGAGGGGGGGAGGCTGGGGGCGAGGAGAGGAGAGGGTGGTGGTGGTGGTGGTGAGTGTGCGTGTTGGACAGAGGAGATGGGAAAACTCCAAACAACACGACCACTTCTTGTTTTTCCTGCATGTGCGCAAACACTCCATTTTTTGGTCACTTCTTAATTCTTTGTTAACAGTGATTTGGGGTTAACAATAAATTCTTAATATCTCACCTCTTTGCAAAAAGTTCCCGTGCAGATGCTATTCCAACAACGGAGAAATCTGAAAAATAAAAAAAAAATAGAAATAAAAAAGGCGTTTTTTGTGGATGCTTGGACAAAGTTTGGAAATAATAAAGCAATTTCTCCTAACTTTCAGTGCATTCTGTGCTGCGTTTCGGTGCATTAGGTCTGTGTGCCGACGTACAGCGTGGTAGCTGTGGGTAGATAGAGCAGCACTGCAGGATTAAGAGGCAGCAAGATTGTTAAACATGTCAACGTGTAATTGCACGATAAGGCCCTTCCGAGAAATTCATTGGCCCAGTTGCTTTCTCTATTCCGCGCTAATCTCGCCCGGCACATTCGCTCTGTGCAATCTGTCTCCATAATCTTCTGTGACAGAGCGGGCGACGAGAGCAGGCTGCTTGGTAATTTTTTTAGGAAAAGGGGGGAGAGACGCGGAGAAAATATGCAGAGGCGTGATAAAGTGACGCTAATTATCCCCATTTAGGACAGGGAGTGCAAGGGATCGGGGCTTTACGAACAACCGAGTGTGCGCCGGAGCTGATGGCCTCCTAGCGCGGAATATATCGGTGGCTACAAGATAAGAGTATCGCGCGGTGGAGAGATTTATTGGCCGGTCAGCTAAACACGCGTGCGCGAAACACACACGCACAAAACACACACACACACACACGGCAACAGTGTATGCCACATCGCCTGTATACCCGCTGCACCCTACACTTACCCCCTCTTTCCACCTCAAGGTGTAATTTATTCGGGTTAAATTTGCCAGAACGCTCCTCTTTTTAGCCTGGCGATGCGCCGTGACGCGCTCCGCCTCTCCGTCTCTTTCAGCGTTAATCCGCATCTCTTCACATCAACAGATAAGATGGAAACAGATGCAAAACACGCGAGGAGGCCATCCCTCCAACCTCCCCCCTCCTCCCCCCTCTCCACCCCGCCATACGGTGCGCGGAGATGCCCCCCCAAAGATGCACCTTCTCCTATTTTGGAATTTAAAAACTCATTTCCAAGACATCTGCGGTTTTATTTCAAGAGATTAATGCGCAGCCAGACGTAGCATGCTTTTTAGTTTTTTAAACTATGGGGCCTAACAGGTTTAATTGACACACCATGCAAGTCTTCAGCAGTGTGAAATAGGCCCTTTAACTATGTATTTGAGATTAATTGATTTTTAAAAACGCCGAAGTAGGCATAAATGTTCCTCATTTGAATGTGTATGGCTATTAATCTGTATCTTCATATGAGGTAAAAAACTGCACATGTCAGAAGCAGCTGTGGCCTGTCAGAAAAAAATGAAGTCATCTTCATTTTTTATTGTTTTAAAAGGATTAATGAAGATAAAATAACGCCAGTATGGCTTGTCTTTAAAATCTACAACGTATTTAGTAAAAAAATAAATAATAATCTAGATCTCTGAAATCCTGATGAGTCATCAGTGACTCCAGGAGAGACCTGTCAGGAGTGTGTTGACCGATGGGAAGTTTAAATCCAGTCTGTGCAACAGTCTGTCTGAACGCTTTCATGGTCATTTTTCCGGGACTCTGTTTTATATCTGAACAAATGTGGCCTTGAGATTATTTTTTCTTCGGTTTCAATCACTGACTATTTATTGAAAGTTTCTTGCAGTGGATCGACTTGACAGTTTAAATCCCACCTTCCTGCCTCTACCAAGAGCAAAATACAGAAACACCTCTCCATGACTGGACCAAAAAGCCACTGAAATGAAAGCTACTATAGTCATTTGTTAATTAATTTCTCATATTTGAACACCGTTTATTTGTTCAGCAAGATGAGCAAAAAAAAGAGCAAAAGGATTTTTGTGATTGTGAAAGTTTTTCCTTCTGTATTCTACTGAACCAATCTTCTAATAGTTCACATGTTTGTCCCACTTATAAACAATTAAATGGCAAATGGCACATAAAAATGTGGATGTAAAACAAAACAGTTAAATACTGAATATATTGTTGTTAATTTGTGCTTTTTTAAAAAATAAAATCTTCAAACTGTTCCTCATATTTCTTGATTATTTCTGTCCGAGTCTTCTGTAAAATATTCAGAACAGAAGCAGTGAAATCCAAAGTTCACACTAATAACAATAATAATAATAATAATAATGATAATAAATAAACTACCTCAGTGCAGCAAAAAGATATTTATTGTGGTAGTTTATTGTTTAAGTGACAATCATATTAATTTCTAAAATATAAAGCTATATTTAAGCAGAGTTGGTGAGAGGTTGTTAAATTTTTCAGCAGCATTTCATAGTTTGAAATCTGGTGTGTGATGTGTTTAAGAAATAAAAGTCTTGGCACAACTTTGCAATTCAATATCAGAATTAAAATGCAATGGCTGATTAATATAATGCTACAATATACTACAAATAGATTTTTAAAAATATGAATTAAATCTACAAAAATAAAATTTGAAGCTTAAGTTTGCCATGAAAATTGTCATGTGTCTGTGGGAAAAAATTAAAAATGTCACTTGCATAATTTAGGAAAAACCTCTTAACATTATTAAATGAGGACAATTCGTTAAATATACTAACAGGTGGTTGTCATGTGAGGCCTTCTTAGATTGTTTTTTTAAATAAAATGTTCAAAAACAAACGTGTGAGGAATTATATTAATAATTTAGGCCTGCATGCCACTAAAATAGAGAAAAAGGGGGGAAAGCGTTTTACAATTTATGCATATATTTGCAATTACCCATAAAACTTGAGCTCATGAAACCACATCCACCTGACAAAATGGTTTCCTTACAGCCCGCAGACTGTAGGCTTTTACGCGTAATTACGCACAAACAATTGGGCTATTTAAAAGCTCGTGGGATCTGTGTCCAGCAGCGATGTCAAAAATTTAAGAGGAGGCTATTTTTTTCTAGAGGAGTCCTCATGACATCCTAAAAAAAACGTGAAAACACTCCTGTGAGAAAAAAAAAATCAATCTAAGACCGTTCTCTTAAGAATCAAAGCAACATCTTGTGAAATTTATTCAATTATTCTTCATTGCAATATCAGGGCTTTTCACTTGCAGAAAAGCACTTAAATTACAACAGCAGTTGCCCGTCATCCTTTGAAATATTAAAATTATTCACAATTTACAATAATTAGAGTGTTACAATAAAAAGAGATGATTTCCAAGAATTAAGACACAGGCTTCTGCAAATGAACACAAATGTTTAAAGAATGTGATTTTCCCATATCTTTTAAAGCACTTTCTTATGATTATGACACGTTATCTCATTTTCAAATAACTTACAAGAAACTTGCCCCGCCCCTCCCCAAAAATAAAAAAATATGAGACAATTGAAGCAAATATACCCCCATGTGAACCTGGCGTAGCCCTCAACTAAGACTGTGAAGTGATGGACAAAAAGATGATAGCACAATAACCAATATCTCAGCATCATACTCGTTATATAATTCCACTGGTGGCTATTCCAAAAAAAGCCGAGATGAATATGCTATTTACCCTTCATTTACAATATCATAAACATTCTGTACAAAATGCAGGTAGTTCTCGGGACCGGGGTTATTTAGAAAAGAGGTAAATATTTGGTTATGTGTTCGTTTGCAGTTTTCAATTATTCTGTGAGTTCTAAATGTGTGTTAGAGGGACCGTCCCGTTCACTCCAGCCGTGGCGCTCTGGTAATGCTGCGGCAAGGCATGGAGTCTACTTTGCATTGACGGGTCCCCCGGCTCTCCGGTCGGTAAATACATGCTTATCATCTCTCTCAAGTCTCCGGGGCAAGGACCCCGTGAGTGTGTGCTGCTGACGGGAGGGCTTACACTCGGCTCCGACTTCACCAGCGACCCTAACGTCCCCATGGCAGCTGAAGAGGAGACGCCGGAGCCCTGGTGTTGTGTGTAGGTGATCCCGCCGTAGCCGGATGGAGAAGCGTTCATGTAGCTCTGAGAGTTCGAGATGGGGCTGTACTGCAGGGCCGTCATGTCATAGCGGTGCATGGGCTGGGGGTTGTGTGAGTGATGGTGGTGTGAGTGGTGGTGGTGGTGCGCTCCGCTCCCCGGGTGCTGGCTGTAGGCTAGCTGAGCCTCCTGCATCATCGCAGCGGCTGCCGCGGCTGCAGCCACCTGCCCCGAGTACGCACCGTTCGCCCAGCCGTTCATGTGCGCGTAGCCGGAGCTGGCCGAGCCTCCGTGACCCCCGGGGCTTTCTAACCTCTGCCCGACCCCGGATGAACTCATGCCGACCCCTAAACCAACTCCACCGCCACCACTGGGCCCAGAAAGCAGTCCACCGGCCAGGGAATATTTGTCCTTTTTCAGCAACGTCTTGGTCTTCCGTCTTGGCCGGTACTTGTAATCCGGATGCTCCTTCATGTGCATGGCTCGTAACCGTTTCGCCTCGTCGATGAAAGGACGCTTCTCAGCCTCGGACATCACCTTCCACTCGGCGCCCAGCCGCTTGCTGATCTCAGAGTTGTGCATTTTGGGATTCTCCTGTGCCATCTTTCTCCGCTGCCCACGGGACCACACCATGAACGCGTTCATCGGTCTCTTCACGCGTTCCTGATTCGCTTTGGACCCGCTATTCGGCCCCGTTTGCCCCGTGGTCGTGTTCGTTTGGGGGCCGGGGGAATGAAGGTCAGTTTCCATCATCATGCTATACATTCACCTGGTTTTAAACTTCGCCACCAACAGAGAAAAAGTCTATTTCAAGATAGGTGCGGCGCGCACAAGTACGGGTGCGCTCAGGATGACTGGGCTACAAAATTAACAATCTAACCCCAAATGAAGCAAATACGAGATAAAAATTAATCCGAAAGGGCATATAAAATGTTCTCCAACCAGTATTTCACCCTGTCTTCGCCTGGGCTTGGTTCACATCCACTGTGATAGAATGCGCATTGGAGCCACTTTCCCTGTCGGAGTTGAGAAGTTGGTAAAAGCGGCAGCCATATGATGCGCACTGACAGCGGTTAAATGAAGCACAAGCGGCCAATGAGGCTCTAGAAGCAGAGTGATTTGCATGGCGTTTGGTCAGGTGACTAGAGGACCATAGAGGAAGAACACACCGGAGGAGGAGGAGGAGAAGGAGGAGGCAGAAAGGAGGGTCAATCCCACAAATAGCACGAGGCATTTGAAATTTCCAAACACGCTTTTCGAGACTTCATCCACCAAAATAACTAAGATTTGTTAGCAGTGGGTGCAACCTGTGATTACAAGGACTCCAACATATACAGAGATATATTTGAAAGTATAGCTGCTGAATTTAAATCATCACTTCATTAACATATAAATTCCACATCAGACAGCTTATAAACTGAGACGCTTCAGTAACTGTGTTTTTCTTTTACTATCTACTTTCTCTCTACACTTGAGATTGAAAGATAGTTCCTCCCATATTTAAACAGTTATTCTCACGTTCATTGTGCGTCCTGGAAGCTTGGGCTCAACTGTATTTTTACGTACTGGAATTAGATGCTAGTCTCTCCAATCTCAGACGACTTGATGCTGAAGCAGCGTCTCAAAATAATTTTTCAGACCATCTCTCTCTCTCTCTCTCTCCTGCTCTCTCTCTCTCTCTCCTTCCAGGTATGTAATTAAGGTATGTAGTAATACTAGGTGTCAGGGAGAGAAATCACGCACACTCAACGCAGAAAATGATGTGAAAGAGATTTGGTAAAAAAAAAAAAAAAAAAAAAAATACAAAAAAACAACTGTTGGTCTAAGAGGAGAAGCCCATGAGGATGAATAGCCACATAATGACGTGAGATTACCGGGGCAAAGCGCCGTTACCGCCGTCTGCTGGTGATGGTGAACGCGTCCTGGCCATGCCTCTGGGTCTGTGTGCAGCTCAACATGACAAGAAACGTAAACTACCACCGCTGCTGTCATTTTTTCAGTGGAGTTTTTTTAGTTTTATTTATGATGGTACATTTGTACGCCTCTTATTTAACACTCAGTCAAGTAGCCAGTTTGTAAACCCCGAGAGAGGAAGCGGTCTATGTGTGTTCGAGTCCGCGCATATATAATCCAGATTTCACAGCTGACCTCCCCTGAAAAGCCCAATCAACCTCTAATTGAAAGGGAAAACGAAATACCACTTCCCGCGGCGAGACTAACGATTTAATCGTTCTATCGTTCTTTGCTGTTTTTTTTTTTTATTATTATTTTAATTAGAGCTTAGCTTGATATGGCTCTCTGTTCAGGGCCTGAGGGAGCGGGATCACTCGGACGGATCCACGCGTCTTTTTTCGGTAATAGGGTTAACAGGATGTTAACAGTGGTCAATAAACGTCTCCAGTGGTCCACTGTGGCTTCAGGCCCGAGGAAGATGACAATATAATGATGGCAACCTGGAGAGCAAACAAACCCAAAAATCTGGAAAAAAACAAGAGTGGAGATACGCTGGTTTCCTCTAATAAAGATGTGGAAATCACACCGACGCTTTTACTGGCAGAATATTAACACTGCTCAACACACGGAAGTCAAATTTAAAATATATAGCTTACATTTATTAAAATTAAAGATTAATATTTAACCAAACCTCATAAGCACGTGCAACTTCATTAATACAAGCCACTATAAACCAGATTTCGCCATATTTATTTAAAAAAAATCATCTAAATATATTTTCAGACTTTTCAGTTGTCATACAATCCTGATCCAAGCTTTAATATCGGTCTGTATAAATTTAGGCAAACGTAATAAAAAACTAATGCATCCAACATTTAATATTAAACAATTCGATGACTAATTACAAATCTGAAAACGACCTGGATTCGGTGATTTTTTGGAGTCAATCGGTAAAAATCTTAAAATCCATTATTTATTATTATTATTATTATTATTATTATTATTTATCCTAGTCGTTGAGTGGATTTAAGGTTGTACACAGAGGATTAGCCTCTACGGTGACACCGGGACCCCCTGTTTACTTTCTCTGTCATCCCCCCATCAGTCACTCCTCTTTTAACAAACCTCTTTTCAAACCTCCTCGCTCCTTTGTGCGCGGCCTCTGTGACAGGATGTGTGCGTGCGCGCTGTGATGATGGTGCACGACCGGGGCCAAGGGTCAAAGCAGTTATCAAGCATCCCCCTCCACATCCCCACAACAAATAAATAAGAAACAAGTGAGTGTTTTTAAATACATACAACTACACGCGTCCAGACTCGTGCGCAACAGGGGAGCCATTATTCCGTTTAGTTCTAAACTCATCCACCCACCGCAGAACACACGCCCTCATGCACAGAAAGTCCACACTGATTGTAACGGAGTTATTTACATTTTTCTCTCTCCGTGAAGTAGCTCACCTGAGCGGGGACAACATTTTCCAAGCGCGCTGCGCTGCGTGGATGTGCCAGTGCGCACAAGCCAACAGGGGTGGTGTTAGTTTTGGGGCAAGAAAAAAGGAGTTCTGATCACCTGCTGATCACACATCGGGGTTAATAATTTAACCCAGCCCGAGAGACAAAGCATCTGCTCGTGAGCTTCAATTTACACAACCCAAAAAAGTCCAGATGTGATGATCAGCCCCCCGCCCTGTTTCCTCCGCCTACTGAAAAGTAGAAACAAGAGAATCACTGAACGTAAATACTGTCACAGTGACAGCCGCCAACCAGTGGAACAATTTGTCATTTCATAACATATACATTTTATAGCATACAGCATTTCTTTTCTCGTAACTCAAGCCAAATAAAGGTGCCACAGATGATAACCTCTCAGTCCGGAACAGATCAGCAGCCGATAATGTCACTTGGAGAAAATCAAACTGAGCCGGCTGGAGCGCAACTGGTAGCATCACGAGCCACAGAACTGTGCGCTCTGTGCAGCCAAACCCATGTGGAGCTCACTTGTCCTAAAATAAAGCGACTGCCTGCAGCTGGAAACACATATTATCTGCACTGAACTGAACAGAGCGGAGCGCAGACGCTCCGAAATAAAGCTCGTCAACAAAGACGTTTCTTCCAGTCGGCGCAATCACTGAGATCAGAAAGCGTTCAAATTCGCTTTACCCTGCTAATTTTTTCAGCATTATTTCCACATCGCGTTTGGATAAAAAAACGATTTTTACGCACAACAGACAGGTTAACTACAGGTTAAATATCTATATAAATTGACCTTCCTGCGTACGGAATTGTCATATGCAAACTTACGCACGTTCCCCTCGTTCCCTCTACTCCAGACAAAGTGGGCAGATTTCTCCCTCCATACTCCTAAAGCCGTCCTAAACCCCTCCAAAGCTTCATGTAAGACCGCTACTCCCACTACAATGTGGCCGCTGGAGTGCCAAGGCCATCCATGCCCGGTGCCCAAACCCACCACTCAACACACACTGAGGGGCAGAGACAAGAAGAAATGACATTTATTATACACTCTAAAAAAGACAATTCCAAGTTATTGTTTCTCTCTGCGAAAGGGGCTTGCTTCTAACATAATGAAGCGTCTTTTGTGTGGCACAGAACAATACAAAACAAGTATTCTAATAAATAGCCACTTTTTTTTTTCTTTTTTTTGGGCTCTCCAGGATGAATGGGCTGGAGCGGCGGGGTTCTGAAAGGCAGCTGTGCTGCATTCGGGGAGGAGGGGCGAGGACTTGGCGAGGAGCCCCACACCCCCTTCGCCTCCTCCTGGATACTGACTCCCATTACTGATCCTGGAACAGAAAAGGATGCAAAGGGAGGGAGGAAGGAGGAGAGGGGGAGAGAAGGGAGGACGGGGGGACGTATTGACTTTGGAGGCTGTTTTTTTTTACTGGGGACATGCACTGTTTCCAACAATATGATCTTGGAATTATCAAATATTGCATCCACGCTGTGAAGTCCAGGGCATCCAATTAGATTTAGTTCATATGAAACTGCACAGCTTGTAAGCATGTGGTTCTGACAGCTTCCAGGCAGGGACACACACACACACACACACACAACACACACACATGCAGTACTATAAGACACAGCTGGGCTCATTAAAGGTTCCTTATTTACACACAGGTTCACACTTTTGAGGTGCAGCGACGCACACTCTACTCAGTCTGCTCCTCTCAACTCACTGCTGATTACCTCACAGATTAATTTCTTCACAGTCTAACCCTCACATGTCCCGCTTGTTTTGCAAACACAGGAGCAGAGGCTGGTTGAGCAGCTCCTTCCTTGTTAATGAATCCGGCACGCTGCTGACTCCCTCCTTCGCCTGTTGCAGCATCCAGGCTTCAGGGCTGCCAGAGCTGACAGACTCTGACTTGTAGCTGCTGTAAGCTGGCAGGTGTCTTTTGCTGCTTATAACGCATCCATCTGCTGACTGGGGGAGCCAAGGTGAAAAATTTGCAGGCCCCATAAAACTAATTTGATGGCTTTCTATTGTTTAGCAGGAAGGGGTGACAGCAGAGGACTCAACTACAGATGTTTCACTAGAAAATTCATCACAGATTACTGCCTAATAGCTTCGTGAACATTCACTGCATTCCCTCAAAAATGAAAAAAAGATCTAATTTTAAAGAGAAAATCATTTCATATATGCCTTAAACAGAGGCCAACATATTTACTCCGTGGCATTCAGTTTCATTATAACCCTCACAGTGTTTCTTAGCTTAGATTCAATAAGTCAGTGGGGGTTAACCAACCTTTTCATTTACTAGAAAAAGAGAGCCACGCTGGAGATTAAAACAACTTCTGCATGCTGTCATTTCTACTGATTCGCTTTGCCAGATGCATCAAATACATACAAGCCACGCGAGCAGGAGACTGACGCAGAGTGGTAGGTTAAGTAAAAAGTGGGTGAGGGGGGCAAGAAAGGCAGCGGGAGAGAGAGAGATCAGATCAGGTTCAGGCCTAAAAGCATCGAGGGAAGAGTGAGCCAATTGGGTAAAAAGCAGAGGTCTTAGCTCAGTTCATTTGGGCTCTCTCCAACAGGTAAATCTCCACGACACTTAAAAACATTGAGAGGCGACAACACACAAACATCACAGAAAGTCAACGATTTGCAAAGTGAAAAGAGTCGTCTAGTTGCACGGCTGGAGATTCAGTGAGAACAGCTGCAGTCAGCGATGGCTAAACCCGGTTTATATAGGATTTCAAAACATATTTTAGTAAAAAGCATAATGCATCGCGTCCTTATTGAGTTTAGAGCAAGATGGTAACCCCAAACTGCCAAACTGAAAGTGCGATTTTCTTTCTTTTTTTTTTTTGACAAAGAGAGCGTAGCATGTCATTCAAATCTGGGGCACTCTTGTCTACAAGCAATTTGTTCTTTTGTTGCTCCATGTGCTCTATTTTCATCTTCTTCTCTTGTTAGAACCGTAAGAGAAGAGCATATAAGGGCTTGATGGAGTGGTGAGTCAGAGGCAGGATGACATGAAGTGAGAAAAGTGAGAAAAAAGAGAGAGAGAGGAGAGGAGGGGAGAGAGAGAGCGAGAGAGAGAGAGAGAGAGAGAGACCAGGGAGGCCAATGTCAATCCCACGGCAAACAGCAGCGGATAATCATGGGCTTTAGGAAAACACTGTGTCCATAATGCTATTACCCAGGATTACCTACTCCAGCAGAGAAGGCGAGACTCTCTTCACAATGTGCCACAGACCTTTCAGATAATCATCTTATCACAGATGACAAACCCAGAAGAAACATCCCATTATTCAAGAAGAGGGGGAAAAATCTACAGCATGTTTGGATGAAGACATATTGTAAGCCTAAATTATTCGAGTGGAAAAATATCAGATTTTGAAATTAGCACGCCAGTTGCTTCCCCACTCGCCTTCTTTCATTCTCTCACTGTCTCTTTCTCCCAGGGTGCTTTCTCCTTTTCCCGCAGGGCAATTAGAGACAAGATTTTATGCATTGTTCAGCTTATCAATTAGCCATAACACCTTCCCCTCTGATTGGTCTGTAATGAACATAATGGTTTTAACAGTCAGGAGTTGCAACTCTTAGAGGTGCTGTGCTAATGGTGTCACCACGGCGATGGAGTCAGAGTAACAGCTTTGCGGAAAAGCAGGAGGAGGAGGGTGGAGGGGTAAGTCAGCTCTCCCTAACACATCTCTAATTAGAGCTCACAGTCAGTCATTACTGATGTAATAGGGTGTAACACTAATGGCTATCAGGCAAGCCCCCACAAACAACAGAGGGGGGCTCTTGTAAGGTGAGAGGAACAGAAAATTTATGGAGGAGGAAAAAAAAACAGAAGAAGAGGAGGAGATTACGGCGAGCAGACGAGGTGAAATGGAAAGTTAGGGGTGTGCAGCGGGGAGAAAGTAGATAAGAAGGTTTTTAAAGTACAAGGTCAGGGACGATGTCAGAGCCCATTAGTGGAAAAGTCTATTTATGATGACAGTGAAATCTGTCATGTTAGATGTTTTCCAGATACAGAGATTGACAAGACGAAAAAAATAAATAAATCGGATAAAAATTAAGGAGGTATGAGCGGCCGGCTGGTTCTGGGTGAGACGGAGACAGAGCCAGGATGACTGTGAGACAGACTCATAGTTAACCACTTTGGCACTCAGACCTTGTTAGCACTGATGCACTCTGCAGCCCCATTCAGCTATTGATGCATGTTTTTACACTTTTCAGCACTAAAATGCTGTGGCTGCAGCAAAACAGAGTGACAGAGGTAAAGATAAGGAAGACGGATGACAGGAAGCCAATGTTGGGAGAAATGAAAAGTGAGAATCCTGTAAAGAGAGCAATGAGTTGTCCTCGCTGGCTCTGTCTAAAGAGAAGAACCAGAGTCTGGGCAGCTCTGTAAAAATCACATCACCTTTATGTTAATAATGAGGGGGCAGAAGTGCATTATTTCAGTAATACCATATTTGTTTTAGCTTAAAATGTCTTTAACCCTCCTGTTGTCCTCATTTACGGGCATTAAAAAATATTGCTTCCTAGTCTGAAAAAAACACAAAAATTCTGCAAAAAAATTCACCAAATTTCTGAAAAATTTACAAAACCTTCAGGAAGAAAAATCCAATAATTCCTTAAAAGTTTCCCTTAAAAGTTTTATTTTAAAAAAATCCCCCAAATTTGGCAAGAAAATTCTTGTAAATATTTTCAAAAAATGAGTAAAAATCTTCCAAAAAAATCATGAAAATATCTAAAGTGATTCCATATATATCAGTAAAACTTCTAATATTTTCTTTAAAAACATTCACATAATTTTTTTATGTGTTCTTCAGAAACATTTTTAACATTTCTTTTTTTCCACCAAAAAATGTTCAAAGATTTCCCAAAAATGCTGAAAATGTGGACATCAGAAGTTTCACTGTGAAAATATATATTTTTTCCACATTTTCAAACTTTAAACCGGGTCAATTTTGACCCGCAGGACGACATGAGGGTGAATTGTGTGCAGTTGAGGAACTAAACAGCATCATGCACCTCGCCTTTCTTGATATTGTGATGAAAAGTCAGATGTTTGTTGTCACAGAAGCCTGAAGAGTTGTAATTATTGACTGATTAATTGGTCAGGCGATTAAATGGGCTGATTTTGAGATAATCAGCACCACCAGGAGGACGGCTAACACCGGGTCGGCCTGACTGGCTACCACAGCTAATGCTTCCATGGTGCTTCCAGTAAAACTAAATTTACTACAAATATCACAAATGCAGAGGAGGCACACTGAGCAGGACAGAGATGCAGAAGAAAAGACAGAGGTCATAGGTATCTATGTGTTGAGCTAGCATACCCGCGCTAGCTTGGTGGACTTTAAAATTAGCAGGGAACTTTGGAAAAAAAAGGGTCCAAGCCTATACCGCCATTTAAAATCAGGTGCAAAACAGAGACAGCACAGAAAGGCGGAATAAATAGCAACATATCAGGTTTATATATCAGCCGCATCAGTTGACCACTAGTTGCAAAGCTGGTTAAAACAGTCAATAAAGACTTCTCTTTTTTTACCGGTTTGGGGAGGGATCAGTGAAGGTTTGCACCAATAACATGGAGTTTTTACAGTTGTCACGGAACTGTAGAGATTAGATTAAAGCTGGCTGACTATGAATCATGCGAACCTTTGATTACATGGCTACACTGGTGCATCTATATTCACAGAAGGTGTGCACACAAAGGTCTATATTTAAAATATGTCCATGCATACAGGCACCCTCAGTGAATAAGGCATCAAACGCAAAATGCAAGAACTCACATCAGTTCTCTTGTAACAGCCATGAGAAGACCTCCGTGTCTAGTTGGCAACGTTGCACCTCAGATACGGAGTTGAATCTTGGAGGAATATTGTAACCTATTGTGTAGCTTTACTAACGACAGGGGCAGAGACTTGGCCTTTGAGGAAGCTGCAGGACTTCGGGGGGGGGGCTCTCTATTCCCCAACTCTGCCTTGAAAGTGCGTTTGATTGTGTGAGTGTATCTGAGACTTAGAGGGGAGGTGGGCTCCTCAGCCACCCAACTATAGTCCCTCACCCAGAATTTGAAATAAGGTCATCGTCCCCGGGAGGCCCCAAGTCAAAGCCTCCCTTCCTCACCTGCCCTTTAACTCTCCTCATCGCCTCCTTTTCTTAATTTAACTCTTCACCTGGGTCCCATGTTTCCTTCTTCCCCTGCCGTTCCTTCTTTTTTCTCCTTTGTTTAAACACTAACAACCCTTTCCTGTCACACTCCACAGATGAACACTAACCTAAGAAACAACACAAAAAAACAGCATCACAGTGACTCAGCCTCTTCACTTAACTTATATTAAATTTTGTCCTTTACCTCAAAAGTTGGAGATTGCTTTTTTTAATTATTATTTGTTTGTGTTTTTGTCTTGTCTCTCCTGCAAAAAAAATAAAAAAAAGCTTCCAATAATGTCATCAGACTGTAATTTGATTGGCGAAATGAATTTTATGGATTAGCAAAACAATAAAAACAAAAATGGCATCGTTGGTAGATAAGACAGGTAATAAGTGTATTAAAGCCTGTGGTGGGTGTGTGTGTGTGTGTGTGTGTGTGTGTGGTGCAGCACAGATGCATATCCAATAGGATGCAGAGTGAGCAGGACAATAACACACCATTCTTATGCTAATCAAGGAGGCCATTAATGTTTACATTCAGAATCAGGCCTTGCAAAGAAATACATTCACTCGCTGCTAAACTCGGATAATTAGTTCCCTCTTAAACCCATATTCCATTAACTCAGGTGAATCCATCTGAGTTTCATCAAATTTCTGCTTCATTTTGCATAATAATACAATTTAAAAGATAATGACATATTCAGACTACTCCGGGAAGAAGAGCACCTATAAGAAAATAATACGAGTAAAAAAAAAAAAAAAGAGGCTTTTTGTTCTATTTTAAATGTATCTGAAAATGTTTAAAAGTGTTTCCTATAAGTCACTGTGACTGATTTCTGCATAAATTAAATCTTTAACTGTAAACAGCTTATTGGAGATTAGCGACTGATGTACTAAATGCTCGCCGCTGATTTTCTGCACACTTTTTATGTATGACACCTTAAATTACACTGTCACCCGGATGCTGGAAGGCTGACACTGTGAATTTCTCATTGGAGGACGCTTCCATCTGCAGAGAACCCCTGAAATCATCAGTTTAGCTTCTGTTCTCTCTGTGCTTTGCCTGGAATGTGGACATAAAGGTGGATTGGTTCACATGCATGCACATTGGGGCAGTATTCAGCTTTATTTTCCCACAACTTCTGCAGCATCAAAGACACAAACAGAACAACTTGGCTTGAGTAAGTCGCTTTTCCCATGTGAGCGTGTGCATGAGTGCAAAAGAAAGAGTGTGGCGTGCATACATGTCTGGGAGCGAGTGCAGTTTTAGTTCACAAAAACCTCAAAATGATCAAAATACAGCTAATTTTCCCCATTTTAACCTTTATGCATAATCTATGAGCCTGTATATTCACATTTATTCTGCTGAAAACACTTATGGCTGATATAGGTAAGTAGCTTTACATGTCACACACACACACAGACACACACACACACACACACACACACACACACACACACACACACAGTGTAATGGATAGGAGCTGGCTGAGGGCGTCTGTCAGGGGCGACTGTTCTAATCAGAGCAGTGGGGAGAGAGATAAAGGAGAAAATAATGAGTGTGGCATCAGGCCTTTCATAGCGCAACAAAAGGCCACGGGATCAGATAGACACACACAATGTGGAGAGGAGAGGAAGGGAGGAGAGGAAGAGAGAGAGAGAAGAGAGAGGGAGGGATGGGAGGAGGCAGTGCAGAGAGAGAGAGAGAGAGAGAGAACGAGGGATGGACGGGGAATGGGTTTGCAAATATGCCTTCTTGCACTGTAGGTGATGCAGGCAACATTATGAAACACAAGCTTATGTCTGGCTGCACTCGAAGGATGCCATCCAACAGAGCTGGATGGATGTTTCTATGACAACATCAATCATGTTTTTTTGTTGTTTTTTTTTTTTTTGCACAAAGTCTTTTCAGCCGGAACTGATCATAAATTCATCTGCTCGCACTCGTCCCTTCCATTTTCTGTCTCAAAATACTTTGCTGGCCTCGTGCCCTCTTCCTTACTGCTGATTAGTGCTGCTTCATTTACTGCGTGTGATAATTTCCAGTCATCCTTTGATTATTAATGCTTAATTTACCCAGATTACACTCCTTTGATTATTAATGCCTAATTTAGCCTGATGACACCAATCATTAGACTTCGCCTAAACTGAAAGTAAACAACCTTCGCGGTCCTCCAATGTACCGACACAGCCTCCTCTACAGATAATGATACTGTTCAGAGGAGCCAGCAGGCCTGTGAGTGTTAAGTCAATGCCCACGTTTTTTAGCCCAAACTCCCATCAAACTTTAAAGAGAAAAGAAATACTAATTAGAAACTGCAAGCTAGGAGAAATGAGCAGGCAGACTCAGAACAGAAAATCCTATTCAGAGACTTAATGAGCTTGTCGAAGCTGAATAATTGATTTCTAATTCTAGCCTGCAGCTGTTGACCCAACCAGGGAGTGTTTTGAATGGAACTGAAATATGTTGCGCTCTGACTTGGCACTGTTGGCTTTCTGGTGACAAAACCATTACCAAATAGTCTTAAGTCTACCTCACGTTTTCAGGTCTTATTTAAACTCAGACAAAGTTTTCACATTTAATTACCTGATTAGAGTGCACAAATAAACACACTCAGGTTGACGCTTTGAAATTCGTCACCAATAGTTCCCCTGATGCCACAGATTCATATTTTAGAAAGGAGATAATTTTAATAAAAAACAGTCAGATTTTCAGCTCAGCCAGGTAAAAACTCCAGGTTGCTCTTGTTTTCACACGGTGCAGCATGAAAACAACAAGAGCAATCAGCCACAGTATCTAACCTTAAACCCTCCTGTTGTCCTCATTTACAGGCACCAAAACATATTGTTTCCTTGTCTGAAAAAAATCCAAAAATTCAGCAAAAAAATTCCACAAATTTCTGGAAATTTGCAAAAATTCAGGAACAAAATTCTAATAATTCCTTAAAAGTTTCCCTTAAAAGTTTGATTTTAAAAAATCCCCCAAATTTGGCAAGAAAATTCTTGTAAATATTTTCAAAAAATGAGTAAAAATCTTCCCAAAAAGTCCTAAAATTATCTAAAATGATTCTGTATATATCAGTAAAACTTCTAATATTTTCTTTAAGAACATTCACATAAAAATCAACCAAAATCCAGTGAAATTCGCTGGATTTTGGTTGATTTTTTTTGCGAATGTTCCTAAGAAACATTTTCCCAACATTTATTTTTTTCCACCAAAAAATGTTCAAAGATTTCATAAAAATGTTGAAAATGTGGACATCAGAAGTTTCACTGTGAAAATATAGATTTTTTCCACACTAGTCTGCAACTAGTCTTAAGTCTACCTCACGTTTTCAGGTCTTATTTAAACTCAAAGTTTCCACATTTGATCACCTGATCAGAGCGCACAAATAAACAGGTTCACGATTTGAAATTCGTCACCAACAATTATACCTAAATCCTCCTACAGATTCATGTTTTAGAAAGGAGGTAATTTTAACAAAAGCCAGTTAGATTTTCAGCTCGGCCAGGTAAAAACTCTCCCAGCGTATAAAAAGCGTTGGGAACCGCGGTCCATATCAGATTGTAGGTGTTTTATGTTTCGCTCATTTGCTGCGGAGTGATTCTTTGTTGCCCTGCGTGGACGATCATATCCTGGGGGCTGTGGGGCAGGAGCAGCATAGAGCACCCTGTGTGTGAACCACAGCCGCCCAGCGTCCCTGTAAGATGACCTCACGGAAAATAGGCCTAATTATTACCGTGACAGCCCGTGCTATCATATTCTGCCAGATCAGTCACTACACAGGAGAGGTGGGGCGGAGGGAAGAAAAATTAACAGAAATATATACCGCCGTGCCACCAACCCCCACCCCCCTAAACTGAGCCCATTTATTTTTAATACCCTAATCAGCAGGTCCCAAAGGTGGCTTGGCTCTCGCTCACCTGCACAGACAGACACAGGTGAGTACAGGTAAGGCAGCAGGGACAGAGGAGGAGGTTTGACGTGAGAAGCTTCTGCTGGAGCTCTGATCAACAAATGAGCTAAATATTTGGCAGAAAAGTCGCCAACACGTGACATTTTTCTAAACAGAAACTTTCTTCCTGTACAGCAGACAGGAGGGCAAAGTGGTGGTGGAACAGAGGAGAGACAGGAGGACACGGAATTACAAGATACAGAGTTTAAGGTAGACAGCAGTGATTAACTGGAGGACTGTCCTATTCCTGAAGCCATAGTCATTATATGATAGATTTCAGGGCTATTTGCCTGGTTTTGTTCCCAGAGACAGTATTCTGAGAGACACCCTGGGAATGGGACATACTACACCAATAGCTACCTCCGTGAGAAAAAACACGGCAAATATCAATGCTCGGTGCCCATGTGTGCTTGATGCTAATGCTTTTACCTGCGTTGCTTTCATACCGGCCTCGTTGGAGGTCACAACACTGGATTATACAGCGGAAAGACATTTTACACAACGACAGCAAGTTTAGACAATCGCACAAAATGTACAAAAGTTTTGCTTTTTCTGAGTGGAATTATTCGGTTTCCATTATCCTTGTTAGAGCTTCATTGACCTCACACACATTATTTAAAAAGACAATTTCAGTCTTTTATGAGCTGGGTCTCGTATTTGTGGGTTTTGTTATGTTTCAGTAATGATATCATTGTATTCTGCAGGTTCACCGACGCAGTGTGAGAACAACAAGAGCGATCAGCCACAGCATCGAAGCTTCAAAAACCCCGAAAACTAAAAGCAAGAGCACAAAAATATCTGTCACTGTTTGTCTTGGCTGAAGAAAACGGCTGAGTGAACAGCTACATCAAATACAGCAGGTCAAATCTGGGATTATACAGTGCACTTTGGGGAATTCTTTCATTTAAAAAAAAAATCTCTATGATGGTCTGCCTGTTTTTTCAACAAGTTCTCCAAATTGTAGGACAAAATATGTTGTTAGTCAGTATCCTCTAGAACGACACAGAATGATACGGTGCTCCTATTAACACATCTATCTGTATTTTATTAGTTAATAAAGTTACAACACAGCGGTTTGTTTGCGTTTAAGGGAAAGACTGTGGTTTGACCAATACATTCACCCTGGACTTGGTTTCACTCTAAAAATATCACCTTACCTCCTCCTTTTCCTCTGTCATCGCTACTAACACCACAGACTTGTTTCTCTCCTTGTCTGACTTAAAGATAGGTAAACAAACAAATTAGCGACAAAATGGCAGATAAAAAGAAAACCACACCGTTTAAAGGAACATGTTTGACATTAAAGCTCTGATGATAAAAAAAAATTAAAATTTCACAATTTTTATATCAAGAAATAGAGAAACCTCACAGGTGCAGACTCTGAAGTCACAAAGACACTTAGATGGCTATATTATATCTCTGCATTAAGGTGTGAATAGGAAATATCATGTTTTAGGCTTATTAAAAAATCACTCTTGCAAATATTGAAAATGGAGACATACTGCACCCAGTATATGATTAAAAGTTCTAATGAGTATTGTGATATAAAGCTTGACCCATTCATTTAAACAGAAACTGCTGTTTAACGGAATGATTACGGTTCATTTAAACAGTAGATAGAAGGATAAAGTGAGGGTTTAACAGTTGCTGAGGGATCGCATTACTAAAACTGTGAGGTTGCTGAAGAAGTGTCCGGTTCTTCTATTTAAATGACCTTTTTTAACCAGGTAAAATGTTTGAGAACCAGCTGTCATTTACAAATGACCCGGCAGGAGTACATACATCACAATACTTTCTGGACAAGTATTAATCCTCCTGTTGTCCTCATTTACACGCACCAAAAAACATTGTTTCCTTGTCTGAAAAAAATCAAAAAATTCCGCAAAAAAATTCCCCAAATTTCTGAAAATTTGCAAAACCTTCAGAAAGAAAATTCCAATAATTCCTTAAAAGATGCCCTGAAAAGTTCTATTTAAAAAAACAAAACAATTTGGCAAGAAAATTCTTGTAAATATTTTCAAAAAATGAGTAAAAATCTTGCAAAAAAATCCTGAAAATACCTAAAGTGATTCCATATATATCAGAAAAACTTCTAATATTTTCTTGAAGAACGTTCACAAAAAAACCTGACCAAAATCCTGTGAAATTCGCTGGATGTTCAAAGATTTCCCAAAAATGTTGAAAATGTGGACACCAGCAGTTTCACTATGAAAATACATATTTTTCCACATTTTCAAACTTTAAAACGGGTCAGTTTTGACCCGCAGGACGACACGAGGGTCAATAGGAGGAGCAGTGTGAACGTACATGCATGTGTGTGCATGAGAGTGAGTGTGATGGAAGAAGTAAATATGAAATAAAAGACAGTGGTTGTGTGTGTGCATAGAAATGTGATCCAGAAGTGATCAACAAGAACACCTCGAAAAACTTCATCTAAAAATCTGACATCATAGCATTACAACAAAATGCGAGGTCATCCTGCATCAGCAAGGTCTCCGACAGACGCGCCGTCCAAGTTCCTCCTCAGAAGCACAAATAAACGTTGAGGATTGGAAGCGCAGTGGTCGGCGAAGGAGACCGGGTGCAGCAGACAAAGGCCGCATTAGGCCGACTTCTCTTCAAAATGGGAGTATATCCAGCAGCGCCATCAGCTTGGACCTGGCAGAAATCAGTGGGATCATGGGACATCCAACTACACTCCAGAGAAGTCGCTTCAGAAGTGTTCTTTACAGGAGACTTGGAGCCAAAAAGCCATTCCTGTGATGCAGAAAACAAAGCCAAGTGGCTCACCCAAGCACAAAAGCACAAGAACCGGGGCGCGGACAAATGGCAACACGTGCTCTCGAATGATGAGTCGAAATCTGAAATATTTGGCTTGAACAGAATTCAGTTTGTTCCCTGAAGGACTGGAGAGCGCTAGAAGTGGATGGTGGAGGTTTCCTGTAGGTTTGGGGTTGCGGAACTGCAGGTGGAGTTGGACATTTGGCCAGAATTACCAGGCGGTACAAGTCTGATGAGGCCCAAACTCAGGGTAAAGCATGACTCCTCGAGACAACCACATTTTCATTTGTGGGTTTCTGATCACAGTCAGCCATAAAGAGCTAGAAGTCCTGCAACAGGTGGTACTGACATTATGAAGCCAGTCTGGGATTCCATAAAGAGACAGAAGACACTGATAGAGCCTGAATCTGCACAAGACCTGTGGCAGCTTCTTCAGTGGTGCTGTTTTCAGGGCAGTGGGTGGTCGCAGGAAATGCTTATTTAAATTATTGGCTTTTTTATTTTCTGCAATTTGCATGATGCTAATTGCTAAAATAAATAACTAAACACTGTACCCAGCACATGCACGTACACACATACAGGCAGCAGTAATAAGCGAATAATGAGATTAATTCCACTGATTACAAAATCAGCCTCCTCGAGACGACTGCATTCTCATTTGTGGGTTTCTGATTTTGTGCGTGTGTGTGTGTATGTGTGTGCGCGTCGCTTTTTGCTGGGAAAGAAAAGAATACAGTAGTAGGCCTTGTAACCCAGCCCTGGCCTCCACCCCCAGACCCTCTCGCTGTCACTGGCCATGTGTAGTGTGTAATAGGCACTGGCAGTTGTTGTGCAGGTCAGTAACCCTGTGGCCCCGTCTAATTGAGGCTAAGGATCCCGGCTTGTCCTGCCATCTATAATTAACCACATCATCTGCAGCCGTATGAAAGATTCAGCTGGACTGGGAGTGGCCGACACACGATCCTGCCGCTGGTGTTTACCGCCTGTGTGTATAAATGTGTGTGTGTTGGTAAACGCGTCACAGCCACAGTGACTTTGAAGAATCTCCTGATTTACAGAGGAGGCGAAGTTAACCCTCCTGCTGTCTTCATTTACGGCACCAAAAAATATTGTTTCCTTGTCTGAAAAAAATCCAAAAATTCAGCAAAAAAAATTCCACAAATTTCTGAAAATTTGCAAAACCTTCAGTTTGCCGATACAGTAAAGACTCAGTAAACAGTGAACACTGCTCCTCCTTTTAACCCTCATGTCGTCCTGCGAGTCAAAATTGATCCGGTTTAAAGTTTGAAAATGTGGGGAAAAAAAAATTTCACATTGAAACTTCTGATGTCCACATTTTCAACATTTTTGGGAAATCTTTGAACATTTTTGGTGGGAAAAAAGAAATGTTAAAAATGTTTCTGAAGAACATTCACAAAAAAAATCAACCAAAATCCAGAGAATTTCGCTGGATTTTCTTAAGAAAATATTAAAAGTTTTACTGATATATATGTAATCACTTTAGATATTTTTAGGATTTTTTTTGGGAAGATTTTTACTCATTTTTTGAAAATATTTACAAGAATTTTCTTGCCAAATTTGGGTGAATTATTATTATTTTTTTTTAAATAAAACTTTTAAAGGAGACTTTTAAGGAATTATTGGAATTTTCTTCCTGAAGGTTTTGCAAATTTTCAGAAATTTGGAGAATGCTTTTGCAGATTTTTTGGACTTTTTTTCAGACAAAGAAACAATATTTTTGGTGCCCATAAATGAGGACAACAGGAGGGTTAATGCATCTCAACTTAGGAGGTTACATGAAAGCAAAAATCTATGTTTGAGTGATTTTTATTTTTATTTTATTTTTTAGCATGTCTGGCTTATTTTCAGACACCTAAGCTTGACAATCCTGGTAAAATAGAGCTTAAAATAAGTTTTCACAGCTAGTTTTAAAATCTCAAGATTCTAAATATCAGATCTTATTTCAAGAAATCTGACCAAGCCAGTTTTCACTTGTTCTATTGGCAGATTTTTTTCACTTATTTTAAGGTAAAAGTTCCTTGAAATAAGTTTCTTTTTTTTGTTTTGAGAGGCAAATTTTTTCCAGTGCAGCCTGATCTTTGCCATGACAGAAACTTGAAATGTACTCTGCCCTCTTCAAACACCTTGGCTCTGCCTTCCCCTGCCCTCTCCTCCTCCTCATCCTCCTCCTCCTCTTCCACCTCCTCCTCATCCTCCTCCACCTCTTCCATCTCCTCCTCCACCTCCTCCTCTTCCATCTCCTCCCCCTCATCCTCATCCTCCTCCACCTCTTCCATCTCCTCCTCCACCTCCTCCTCTTCCATCTCCTCCTCTTCCATCTCCTCCTCCTCCTCCTCCTCCTCTTCCTCCATCCCCTCCTCCTCCTGTTCGCTCAGCTCTCTCGGCTCACCCTACCCCACTCAACTCCTCTCTCTGTCCTGTCGATGCCTTTGAAATACGGCTTTCAAAAATGCTGCTTTTTGAATTAATGAATCATTTTTCGCCAGGTGTCATTGGGGGAGGAGGCGGGGTGAGGGGCGCGGGAGGGAGGGAGGGAGGGAGCGAGGGGCTAATAAATACAGAGTGGAGAGAGTCTCACCACTACCAATCCCTCCCCTCCTTCACCCCGACGTCTCCCCCACCACCACCACCACCTCTCCCCCACCCAACACACACACACACACACACACACACACGCCTTTGCTTTCCTCCCACACACCCCCTCCACCCCCCAGACCTAGATGAAAGGCTGGCTCGTTCCTGTACCTTTAATTTAAAGCTGAAAAGGAAAACGAGAGCGGGGGTGCGAAACACGCTTATGAATATGGAGAAAATTGAATGAGAACCGTCCCTTTGAATAAATCAGTATGAATATCCCTTGGCCTTGTTGGGAGGAAGGTCGCAGGAGACCCTTGGATATACAGATGGAGAGTAGGATGATGGCCTAGTGAGAGTGTGTGTGTGTGTGTGTGTGTGTGTGTGTCATTGCCATGTCCTATATGTGCGTTCTTATTGTTGTTTTGTGAAGTTTAGGCTGTTCATGATGCTTTTCTTGTTAGTTGATTTGCACAGAATGAGCCAGGAGAATTACAAAAAATAGCATTTTGTGAAATAAATGAGACATTGGACGACTAGACAAGAAGCATTAGATTATTTCAATCCGTGATTCAACAGTTGTTTTAGCACACGTGTCGATAAGCGTACATGTAGGTACTGCAGAAGTGAGCTCAACCTGAGCAGCACATGGCCTTACAGAACGTGAACAAACAGCTGAAAGTGTATTTGAAGTGCTGTTTTGAATTAATCTCATTGATTTTATTGGTTTAGTGGTGGAAGTTTTCTTTTGTGGATTCTATCAGCTTAAAATAACACTTTCTTCCTTTAACCCTCCTGTTGTCTTCGTTTACGGGCACCAAAAAATATTGTTTCCTTGTCTGAAAATAAAATAAATAAATAAATAAATCTGCAAAAAAAATCCCCAAATTTATGAAAATTTGCAAAACCTTCAGGAAGAAAATTCCAATAATTCCTTAAAAGTTTCCCATAAAAGTATTATTTTAAAAAATCAACAAAATTTGGCAAGAAAATTTTTGTAAATATTTTCAAACAATGAGCAAAAATCTTCCCAAAAAATCCTAATCCTATATCAGTAAAACTTCTAATATTTTCTTTAAGAACATTCACATAAAAATCAAAAAAATGATTTTTATGTGAATGTTCTTCAGAAACATTTTGAACTTTGCTTTTCTTCCACAAAAAAATGTTCAAAGATTTCTCAAAAATGTTGAAAATGTGGACATCAGAAGTTTCACTGTGAAAATATTTTTTTTCCCCACATTTTCAAACTTTAAACCGGATCAATTTTGACCCGAAGGACGACACGAGGGTTAAAAAAACAGTAGCAGAGGAAAGCATTATGTATAGATGGAGTATGAAAAATAATTAAACGTTAATACTATGCTTTTCTCTAAAGAGATTCAAGTTCAGTGAGGGACAAATCACACACAGAAAGTGGAGAAGCATCAGGACACGTTCTGTGTTTTGCAGCTCTTCAATAAAGCATTGAATTCAGAGCCCAAGGTGAAATCTTAAAATATCGCGTTTTGTCCGACCACTAGACTCAAACTCAAAAATATTCAGTTCAGTCTCATACACAACACAGAAACACACACAGCCGTCGCACTGGAGAGGAGAAAATCAGAGGTTTGACATGTGCTTGAAAAATGGCTTAACTCTCCTGTTGTCCTCCTTTACAGGCACCACAAAATATTGTTTCCTTTCCTGAAAAAAACCCAAATATTCTGCAAAAAAATTCCACAAATTTCTGAAAATTTGCAAAACCTTCAGGAAGAAAATTCCAATAATTCCTTAAAAGTTTCCCTTAAAAGTTTGATTTTTAAAAAATCCCCCAAATTTGGCAAGAAAATTCTTGTAAATATTTTCAAAAAATGAGTAAAAATCTTCCAAAAAAAATTCCTAAAAATATCTAAAGTGATTCCATATATATCAGTAAAACTTCTAATATTTTCTTTAAGAAACATTTTTAGCATTTCTTTTTTTCCACACCAAAAAATGTTCAAAGATTTCCCAAAAATGTTAAAAATGGACAACACGAGGGTTAAATAATTGATCAGAATGTCCAGAAAGCTACTAACTCTGCTGATTCATGAACTAATTCGTTCTGCATTCCTAGTGGATTTGTTCATGTAAAGGCAGTAATCCACTAAAACACAGGTCAAGTCAAAGTGTGGACTCCTGGACATGCTAGTGGACAGTTAGGCAGGCATGTCTGTCCTTACTGCCTCCCCAGATACTTCCACAGCCCGATGGAGACACGTGTGAACAGAAACCAAGAGGAACGGAAGTGGACGAGGTGGAAGACGGAGTCAGACAGAGGACAAGCAGAGGAGGCAGGGAGAAAATGAATTCACAGCTACTTTGGTGAACGAGGATGAACACTGACTGCCTCATGAGTTAAATGCTAATTGAAGGCAGCAGAGGTTTGGATGGAAGTTCTGAGAGCCCAGCCTGAATGGCAGGCAGCCTTGGACTGAGAACACCACAATAGAAGGAGCTAAAAGCAGTGTGTACACTCCTGTTACTAGTGAGCGTCAATATATGGACACTTTCTTTATCACTTGACACAGAAAAACAGACAGATTCTGTACACGTACATACAGAGAAACGTTTGCAATGTCAACTAAATATCAACCAATATCTGATAATAATCTAATATTTCAAACAAATCATTTATATATTATTTGGTTTGGGGTTCCACGTGTAAAAAAGACACTTTATACATTTTTGTCAGTGGGGTAAAATACAAAACATGTACTGTACCTTTGCAAAGCATTTGTAAATGTCGTCTCAGTACACGAATCTTAGTGTAAAATCAGGCCAAATAACCAACATACTTTCATTTGTACTCACTGTATTATTGATTTGTCAAGTGCCAAAGAGAGAACAGCGGGTTTTGATGTCAACTGTTGAAAAAATTTCAAGGATGTAAGTTTTTTTTTTCCCCCCAAACTCAAAACCTTTGGCACAATTTAATTTTGGTTCCAAGGAAAGTCAGAGGGTCTTTTTTTATTATTATTATTGTACTAATAAAATGAACACCTGTAGTTAAAAGCAGTCAGAAGAGGAGACTAACCTTCCTGGAGAAATGACAGAATCAGACATTTGAAAGTGTCCCAGTGGTTAAGAGGTGGAAGTAATCGTGATGTTAACAGAAGAGGAAAGTGCAGATTGTAGACCGTGTCGTGGCTGAACTGCATTACTGCAACTTCTGCGTTTATCACGTGCATTTTGTGAATTGCATTTTTACAATCATTAGAAAAAGCTGTAAAGTGGTGGATTGCTCACTGTTTTATTAGCATTACAAAACCCTTGAGAAAGCATCTGTAGAAAGCCACATGATGATTTTGTTTTATCCTGTTCCTACATGGGGAACTAGAAGTCATCCAGACACACATCCTCTCTACCAGATTAACTGAGAACAATGCGAGCCCAGAAAGGTGGAAGAATATAGTAGAGCATCCAGACACGTCATAGTACTTTGTCCAGCATATCCACCTCTGAGCACCTCCCACACTAATGCATGAGGTGCTGTCCTAAAAGGCCAGTGATGTACTTTTAAACATCTGTGAGCATGTGACTTCGTCGTCTTCCCAAAAATGCATGGAATAGATAAGACCTCGTACACATGTAGTGGAAAGAAGGAACCAAATAGACTAGAAAACAGCATAATGTCAACAACTCTGAGTCCATGATGTCATATACACATCGAGTCCAGTATCCAAGCATAGTTGTATTAAGAGAAGAGGATACAATACTGCCAGTCTGTCCTGCTGCCAAACTGTTTTTGTGGCCATTCATGGCATTGCAACAAGAAGACACTTGTTCCTCATCATGACATTCCACTATAAAAGCAAAAACTGCTGTCAAGATAGGTATGACTGCAGAAAAAGTTGGGAACTACTCCTTTTGCTCTGAATATTGAATGCGTGGATATTTAGTACCACTGATGGCAACTAAAGCTAGTCCAGGTGGAATGCAGAAAGGTGGACACAAACTGGACCATTGTGGCTCATGGAACAGGTCAACAATTGACATTCAAGTCAGTCAAACCATAACACTCCCTACATAGATTACCTACAGTTAGTGCTTTTAAATCATGACAACGATTGCTCCAGAACAGCGAAAGTTACGTGACCTCATGTAATTCCTGTTACTTCTCAGTCAGCCGTCAACCTGAGCAGAGTTCCTCCAAATCCATAAGAACTGAAAACACTTCTCTGCCGTGTCTTTGATTGTAGTCTGGGTTTCTAAAACAGACGGTGATCAAATGTCTCATTGTCTCGCTCAAAAACAACTATATAGTCAAATAAATTTGCCCACTGGGAGCAAGTTTATTAACTAAGCTATCCAAATTAATTTACTTTAATCTAATTACATTGGCTTAGGGTTCATTTACCTTCAGAAACTGAAGGCAGTTCAGAAAAAAGGATAAAGAGAGAAAGAATGAAGAGTGGAAAAGGGCGGGAGGATAACTCAAGACAATGTCTTACTTTACTGTCTTTTAGATTGAAATTCATCCTCATTTTAAAGGATTTTTTAAAAACTTTGTGTTATTCCTAGACAATAATAAAGACCTAATTGCTGTCTTTATGCAAACCTCACAGTAAAACAATCACACAGTTATCTGTTCATAAAGAGGCCTAGAATATGTTTAAACTGAACAATGCACAAATATTAGCAAGTAACATCATTAAAAGTATATGTTTCAATATGTGCAAAAGTACTGTTTTAAAAAATAAATCTCCCATGACAAAGTATCATCAGTCAGTTAAAACGATGTCTACTTAACCCTCGTGTCGTCCTGCGGGTCAAAACTGACCCGTTTTAAAGTTTAAAATGTGGTAAAAAATATATATTTTCACAGTGAAACTTCTGATGTCCACATTTTCAACATTTTGGGGAAATTTTGGAACATTTTTTGGTGGAAAAAAGAAATGCTAAAAAAAAACACAAAAAAAAACCGTTTCTTTAAGAACATTCACATTTTCATCAACCAAAATCCAGTGAAATTCGCTGGAGTTTGATTGATTTTTTTCTGAATGTTCTTAAAGAAAATATTAGAAGTTTTACTGATATATATGGAATCACTTTAGATATTTTTAGGATTTTTTGGAAGATTTTTACACATTTTTTGAAAATATTGACAAGACTTTTCTTGCCAAATTTAGGGTATTTTTTAATAAAACTTTTGAGGGAAACTTTTAAGGAATAATTGGATTTTTTTTCCCTGAAGGTTTTGCAAATTTTCAGAAATTTGGGCAATTTTTTGGGTGAATTTTTGGATTTTTTTTCGACAAGGAAACAATATTTTTGGTGCCTGCAGAAATGAAGACAACAGGAGGGTTAATCTGCATCGGTTAAAAATTGAGATTAATATGCAAATACTTTAAATAATTTAATGCTGGACACCAGATGTTCCTCACTTGACTAGTACGTTTATTCTCAGTGCATGTGTTTGTACAGATACATCAGTCAAATATCCCAAAAGCCTTTTTTTGGTGTCACACTGCATGTCATAAGCTTCTATTTCTCTTTAACTACAGACTCTTAACCATATGCTATTTGCAGCCGGTGATGTGGCCGCCCTGATTAAAAGCTATTTGACAATTTTGGTTGGATTTGCCGGGTTCTTCAAAGAGCTTTAAATTGGCCATTAAGACCGTGGCACTGAAAAGAGAAAAATACTGTGTTAAGATTTCATGGCAGTGCTGGCTGCTCTCTGTTAATATTTCTGCTCATGAGAAAGCCTATTTGCTGTTTTCCACACTCTTAAAGCTCCTCACATCAATATGGTTTTTATAGTTTGCTCATTCAATTACTAGCGTTTGTATAAAGCTACTTTAACTGTAAATCTCAGCTCATACAGACAGTAAGCAGCGCTCTCAATTTAACTGTGCTGCAATCAAGGTACAATAAAAGCACGACCTGCAGCGGCCTACAGGTCGGTTATGTTAAGAAAAATGTGTCTTTTGTCTCAGTTTATATCGGACACAACACTTCCCCTATCACTGCAAAAACTCTAAACCTTACCAAGTCTATTTGTCTTATTTTCAGTCCAAATGTCTCATCCCACTTGATTTAAGATAAATTCACTTAACAAGAGACATCTCAGCAGATGGAGGGACTTGTTTTAAGACAATGCATCTGAAATATCTTGTTAAGCCAAACAATCTGGAAATGATCTTATTTTGAGTTGAATTTTACAAGAAAACTCAAAATAACCCTTTAACCCATTATAAAACTTTTAAGGGAAACTTTTAAGAAATTGTTGGAATTTTCTCCCTGAAGGTTTTGCAAATTTTCATAAATTTGGGGGATTTTTTTGCTGAATTTTTGGATTTTTTTCAAACAAGGAAACAATATTTTTTGGTGCTGGTAAATAGAAGCACTGCTTCTAACACTTTTGTTCCAGGACATAAGTATTACTAGGAAAAGTAATGCTCATGGTTATGTGGGTTTTGCAACGTAAAGAATCACTTAATTTCAATGTGAGCACAATAACGGGATGCTAATGTAATCCAGCACAGCACCTGCATGGTTCTCTCAGTGGTTAATGGGGAGTGTGTTCATTCAAGCATGCTTTCAGTGTGTCTCCTCATCACCAAACCAATGTTTCCTCAGCTAAAAATAACAAACTGAACATTACTACTCTCTCAATAATGGATTCTCATTCTCAAGATTTTCTGATCCTTGGATTCACTTAACTTCCACTGCCCTTTACCAGAACCCGATCCTATCTGGAGCTGGTCCCTCCTCTTTCCCAGACTAAAAGGCTGGTATTCTTCCTGGCCACAACATTTCCATGGGATCTCAGGGGCAGAGAATGCCAGCTCAAGATAAAACGGGGTCTTAACTGTATCCACTTAGAAAAAAATGGGTGACACAGTCGGTAGACCATCAGAAATCAGTCGAGTGAAAGGTGACACTGGAGGTCTAAGCACTGGGGTTACACTGCTGCAATGAAATGTGGAAATATTACCGACAACTTGAGATACCACTTAAAGCTCAGCTCATGCAAATGATGTATATTTATCAACTGTCAAAGACACTGTTCAGAGCGGTGAAATGGAGAAAGTGGCTGGGTATTTCTCTGTTTCTATGTTTATCTGTCAGCCATGCACAATGCTGTGGTTGCTGCTGAAACTGAAATGATGCATCTCATTTTGTTGTGCATTTCAACCAGACAGTGACAGCACTCAGCTGTGATCTTTACAGTGTCACTTTTTGACTTTGTGAGCAAAACCTAACAGGCAGCATATATATATATATATATATATATATATCAAATGCTAACGGTAAACGTCTCAGTGTTGCCATGCAGAATCATGTAATGCGGATACAGCACACCTTGATCATTACATACAAAATACACAGACTGTAAGTGGTGTGAATGCAGAGAGGTCAAGCACTGTGAGGCTAATTAGTTTTCCATGAGAATACAAATGAAACCATTTTTCTGGACAATGCATCTGGCAGTGGGTTCAGGGTGATGTGTAATGTTAAGAGCATTTTCTTCCATCCTTATCTCGCACTTATAAAAATTTTAATTGACTTTTCTGCCCTCCCTCCATCACCTGTTTGGTCAAAACTCTGACACAGGATGTGAAAAGGGACACCGCCGTATGAACACGAAGCCACAATCCCTTCAGCACTGACAAGGTCACAAGACAACTGACACCCATTTCTCTTCAAATGTGAAGCATTAAATTCCAGGCAGAGACTGAGGTTAAGATTTGTCTCGTTTTAAGCGTCTGCACACACACAAACACTGAGAGGCTGCAGGTTACATATAGGGATAAAACTGTACACGAGTGGAGCCGGAATTGCCTTGATTTAAAAACAAGTTCGCTTTTATTTTTCTCTTTTTATTTTTTTAAATTGAGAAGCTCGTCTCAGGGCCATGCACCTCTCAGTGTTGTGCTAATTACAACCTTATTAGCCAGGAAGGACTCAGGTGCTGCAGAATCCTTCAGTGAGGAACATCTGCGGCTGACAGCGCCAGGAAGGCTGTGTCATCCGGTCTTAATAGCTAATGAACAAACACAAGGATTTTCTCTCAGATTCATTATCGTCACAATGAATGAATCCAAGGTCCTTTTGGTTGTCGTTCTCAGCATATTATCTTCCCATCAGCCTGCCAATCACCTCAGCCCACAAACAAAACCCCCTATCTACCGGCACAAACATAGCTACACACTACGCAACGCACACAAACACACAGATACACCCAAACACGCACGACAGGCGAGCACACACCCACACAGAAAATCAGATCAGCTAATTAAGATGTGGCGGCTGAGTGGGAAGTAAACTGAAACAGGGCCGGACAGATGTCTCACTCTGGTGACTTCAAAAGGGAACTAAAGAACACAGGGCCATGTAATGTGATTTAGATATAATGCTTCCAGGTCAGGGGTGATGGCTAGACTGCTGGGCAGTGGGAGAGCAGCTGACAAGCGTGTAACTAACCATGACGGATGGGAATTCAATGGACTGCCTACTCTACACACTTAGAGCTGGACGGGAACAAATTACAGAGCTGACCACCTTGTCAGCTGGAGGAGAAGAGAAAATTCATTTGTTCCCGGAATATTTTTTGACACGCGTGTGGACTATAATCAAGTCAGACAAGACAGCACTGTGAGGGGAATCCTCCTCTCTGACCCTGCAGTAGTAATGTCCAGTCACCACACAATGATATGATGATTAATAGGAGGAGGAAATAAAGCTTTGCTGTTCTCCCAGCATTCAACATGTGCAGGCAGTTTTCACCAAATCCAACATTTACTCAAACACCTTAGTGTGTTTAACCCTCGTGTCGTCCTGCAAGTCAAAATTGATCTGTTTTAAAGTTTAAAAATGGGGCAAAAAAATATATTTTCACAGTGAAACTTCTGATGTCCACATTTTCAACATTTTTGAGAAATTTTTGAACATTTTTTGGTGGAAAAAAATAAATGCTAAAAAAATATTTCTTAAGAACATTCACAAAAATTGTTTTTGTCAATGTTCTTAAAGAGAACATTAGAAGTTTTACTGATATATATGGAATCACTTTAGATAGTTTTAGGATTTTTTGGAAGATTTTTACTCATTTTTTTGAAAATATTTACAAGAATTTTCTTGCCAAATTTGTTTGTTTTTAAGAAAACTTTTAAGATAAACTTTTAAGGAATTATTGAAATTTTCTTCCTGAAGGTTTTGCAAATTTTCAGAAATTAGGGTTTTCTGAAAACCCTAATTTTTTGCAGAATTTTTGGATTTTTTTTCAGACAAGGAAACACTATTTTTTGGTGCCCATAAATGAAGACAACAGGAGAGTTAAAGGAATAGAGAGTCACAGAGTTTTTTCCCCTATAGCAGAGTAGTAATGAGGTGCAGCCAGACCGTTATATACTACAGAATGAGATGACTAAGACCAAGGTACTGCAATCTTTTTCCAGCAATCAGTTTACTCTGCAACACTAGTGCCCAGGACACAGATCTTCCACAACCTGTTAACGTGTCGTCACGACTGTGGGTTCATGTATATTACATAAATGACATACAAAGCACTGAAGTCATTTTCACGCTAGGTAGGAAGGATGGTCATCTTCAAGATAGCTGCATGATTACACAGGTGATCATGCATGGATGAACACACTGATAACACAACACCTTATGCATCAAATGAGAGAACAATCTTTAGCTGTTACGAGGCAGTCATGTTTGTTTAGTTTCACGTACTCGATTTTGTCAAGTTGCGCAGAGCTTTCATAAAAAAAATCTGACTTTGCAATTATGACTTAAAAGTTAATGTGTGAAACTCATAATTATGAAATCAATCCAATATGACATGAATGTGTCACAATTATCAGGAGGTCTCCCAAATGTTAAGTGTTGCAAAAACATCATTATGTTAATTAATGATGCACAACGAGCAGTATGAGTGCTTGTTGAAAAAAGAGAGGGGGAAATGTGTTGTATTAGTGCTTATAGGCTACAAGGCTATGGTGTGCTGCAGGTAAAAGCTGATAAAAGTCTCCTAGCTACCTCAGATGTCAGTCAGCTGCTGTCATGGGAACCACCTGCAAATATTTCCATTAATTTGAAAAAAGAATGTATCTCATCTTTAAAAAATGGAAAACCAAGTGCAATCCCTCCAGTTCCACTGTTTTTTTTTAAATGTATTCTTTTACAAAAATGGGAGGAATATTAAAATTTATTGAATATAATTTACTGATAATATTTTGTCATGGTGATGAAAAAAAACTATTACACCATGATCTAAATAAACTATTATCCATGTTGAAATTTCCTGACAAAATTACAAAAACATTTGGGAATCATCAGGTTTTAGAGAAAAGAAAACTAACAAGGACATTTCTGAAGCTCAAGAGAAATCCGCTGTGAATGAATAAGGGTGGAAAGCTGAGATGAGCTATTATGCAGAGCATGCAGACTCACTAAAGGAGGAGGTGAAGGAAAAGAATTAAGGCACTGAGGGGTTAAAACATTTGGCCTATTATGCTCCCACTCTTTCGTACCCTCTGCGAAATTAATAGGAGAAATTAGCAAAGCAATTACCACTTTTAATTGGACCAATCCTTTCGGTCCTGTCACAGTTGCATCCAGAGGTACGGTTTTAAACCTCCTCGTACATGTCTTTTTCGCCCTTTCACAAACGCTGTTATTAATTTCTGTGGACCTCTTTTAGCCTTTGACATCTGAACCATTGAGGGTGAACTGCTGTCAGCTTCTTCTTGATTATTATCTTCCGTTAGTATCTCTCCCTCTCTTGCATAGATGCACTACGCCCTCTATCCTTCTGTACTGTATCTTTCATTATTTTAACCCCTTATTCTTAGAGGAAGGAGACGGTGGAGGAAAAGATGCAATTAACAAACAAGCTCTAACCTTCATGTCGTCCTGCGGGTCAAATAGACCCGTTATAAAGTTTGGAAATGTGGGAGAAATATATATATATATATATATACATTTATGGCCACATTTTCAACATTTTGGGGAAATGTTTTTAACATTTTTTGGAGAAAAAAAAAATGTTGGAAAAAAGTTTCTTTAAGAACTTTCACAAAAAAATCAACCAAATTCCAGTGAATTTTGCTGGATTTTGGTTGATTTTTTTGTGAAAGTTCTTAAGAGAATATTAGAAGTTTTACTGATATATATGTAATCACTTCAGATAATTTTAGGATTTTTTGGGGAAGATTTTCTGAAAATATTTACAAGAATTTTCTTTCCAAATTTGGGGGATTTTTTTAAATAAAATTTTTAAGGAATTTTTGGAATTTTCTTCCTGAAGGTTTTGCAAAATGTCATAAATTTGGGATTTTTTTTTCAGATAAGGAGACAATATTTTTTTGGTGCCGGTAAATGAAGGCAACAGGAGGGTTAAGGTTGCGTATGAAATCTTTCGTACAAACAATCCTGCCAGTGCAACCATGATGCCACTTACATTTGACCTTTTTGGCAATGGAGCCTGTAAAAAAATTGCTCATTTATCTATTGCAGATCTTTTTTCTGTACACGTAATCACATCATTTCTTGTTGGCGCATGGTATTAAACGAAGTGATTCTTCAAACAGCACACATATTGTGACTTGGCACCTACACGGCCAGCTGCAGCCACAAGTCTGGAAGGTGGAGACCAATCCAAGTGATCACAAACTGTATTATCTCACACTGCACAACATTACACAGCCTCTGCGGCGGTTTGTTCCCCCCAAATCTCTGCACTGCATTTTTAAAATAAGCTTGCTGGGAAGAGTCAGGAAGAAAACAAGGGTGTGTATATGCTTATAAGACAGATATGGACCTCTAAGGATTAGATTTTAAAGGATTGTTCTTTTTTTTCCTGACTCTTTTTCAGGGTAATATGTGGCTAGGACTGAAACGATTCCTCGAGTTATTCCAGCAATTCGATTACTAAGATTCCTCGAGGCAAAATTCTCTGAATCAAGGCTTCGTTTAATCAACTACATGCTAGACGCCAGGTCACCAAACTTGTATCACTAGCCAATGGGAAGTAGAGTGGGGGCGGGGCTTAGAAAGACGTTGAGATCCAGCTGCATTTGAGTCCATACCATGCAGAGAGCGCAGTATTCTGCCAAGGATGCTCAGTCGTATAATTTCCGACTACATATGTACAATATCCCTGTACTATACTATATATGTGCCCAGGACGGTTATTTCTGTTGCACAGCGCGTTCACTTCCACTTTTGATGCTGGAACGCGCATGCTTAGTGTGGAATCCGATTACTCGAGTAATGGCTAGAATAATCGATAGAATAGTCCATTACTAAAATAATGGATAGCTGCAGCCCTATCTGTGGCTGCCTTCTAACTTAGCTGCTAGGTGTTAGCATAGCCTTAGCCACTGTGAGAGTAGCTAACTTCCTGGTTTGAGGCTTGCGTTTCCTGTTCAGTTTTTCTGCCTGAGAGGCCACAGAGTGATACAGAGAGAGAGAAGAGGCTGCATCAGATCTGAAGTAGCACATTAAATATTTCAATAATCGGCCAATAAAAATACTGATACTGATAATCAGAAAAATGCCAAATATCGGCCACGATAATCAGCCACACCAATAATTGGTCTATCACTAGTACCTATGGTGGAGTCTATGCCATAGTTAACATGGAGTTCTTAAAAGTAGCCACACACTGCAACGAGCTCTGACTGGTCAGTATGGGCCGATGAGAATGGTCAGAGTTATACAGCATTAAAAAAAATTCAGAAAAATATGTTGTCTTTTAAGCACATCTAGCATTTCCACCACAAAATGAAAATTCAAACCACAGTTTCCTCACCTGAAATAGTGGTGACTGCATTAGAAAGTCCAATATTTGGTTTTAAAACAAGATGAATGGAGGAATTCTGACGTCGCTGTCTGTAAATCAAAGTAAAGAGGGAAAAATGAATAGTGACAGTGAGGAATTAAAGCATGAATAGCCCGATCACAGGCAATACATTTGGTGAACTATAAATCGAAATCTATGCCGTGGATATTTATGGCCGGACTCAAGTTAACATCAATTATGAATCCAGCTGAACACTTCTTGATAGCACAGGACTGTGACATGCAAGCAGGAGAGATCTGAACAAAGATAGGACAAAAAGACGAAATCAAACAAAAAAAAATAAACCGCATGACCGAAAGGAATAAACTGACCTACTCAGTGTCAGGCAGGACTCACTCTCTGCTGCTACCGTCTTACAGATGCATTGACTGAATTGATCTCCAGGCGTTTCACTCGACATGGAGTCCAACTATATTTCTCACACAGCAGGGAGAGTCGGAGGCATCTGTTGCCCCCGATAGCTTTGACTTATTTGACTTTTCCTGACACAGAAAGATGGGCGCCTGCTTTGAAGCCTCTCAGATACGTTGGCCACAATGCGTTAACCCGGGTCCATAGCGGCGATTCCCACTGGGACCACTCACAGAATGTCCTGCCCTGATGGGCTGATGGGAATCAGAGGAAATCAATAAGCAATGATAGACTTCTGCTGTCTACTCAGCTAATCCTGTTAGTGATAGCTGTGGATTTAATCGAATGGTTGCTCACTACAGACACTCACACGCAGTGATATGTGAACACACACACCTCCAAGTACACTTAACCCTATAACACTCTTATGGATAAGATCTGTAGATCTTCCACACTCTCTCCGCTGTCATTTTGTTGAGACAAGCAGCAATTTGAGAGACAATTCATTCGGCGTGTAGACGAGAATCAGTCAATTTAATAAATCCTTTGCTCGTAGTCCAAGTTGGACCAGACTGCAGGAACATTTTCATTTGAGCTGAAGACGCGGAATAAAGACACATTTTGTCCTTATGATCACTCGATAAAGGATCTCTTTTTGATATGGAGATCAGTACAATGCATGGCAGTGTATGGGAAGCCGAGCAGAAATGGACTTCCTTTGACAAAGACGATCTCTCCACATGCTGTATACATATCAAAGTGACATAAACCCTGATAACTACTCTCAATACATGAGCCACACATCTGTTGCAAAGTATTTCTGGGTTAATACTTGCACCCCCCTCTCCTCCTCCCATGCGTGAATAGACATTATAAAAGCAGGCCCTAGTGGCACATGTTTAAAGGTACATTAAGAGAGCACATCAATTGTAGATGACATAATCCCCGGCCCTCTTTTCAGTCGCTCTCTCACTTCCTTAATCTCTCCGTTCTTTAACCCTCATCTTCTAAGAGGCTGAAAGCTCCCTTCATCTTCTCCTCAAGCTACCAGAGGAACCGCGAGCTGCCTGAGGAGAGAGGAGAAGAAGAGGTATTACTGAAGTCTGATTAAATTAACACTGTGATGCAGATTTCTTGCCTTTTCCTCTCTCGTCGCGTCTTATCCGACTATGTGGCGTCTTTGAAAATTAGATGAACTTGTTACATGAGTGTTTGCACATGTATAACGCTTGTGTGTACATGCGCCTCTGCTTTTAATTAATTTCTCCTCTTTGAGTCATTAGCAGGATCCATAACTCCTGATTTGCATCGGTGTCTATGACAAATAAATAAATGAATTTCAGATAATGCAAGACGAAGCCTGGAGCATTTCTCTCTTCATCTCATGCTCCTTCTCTAACCCTGTGTAACCTCCAGCCTCGCTGGGTCTTCTCCAGGCAGAAAGCAGAACCATCCCCTGTAGAAGAGCTTTAATTACAAGGTTCCTACATCCAAATAACAAGAGGTTTACATAACTCCCTCATGAGCCACTCATTATTCACAAACTCCTCTTGCCATCCTTGTCTCCCCTTTCTAATACAAATGGCAGTGAACAATATGAATCTCCCACAATGCACATTCTGTAAGTTAAAGCGAAGAAAAGTTGTTCAACCTTATGTCCAATTTTACCCCCTTACATGTGAACTGAATTCCAGCTCAGACACTGATTAAATTCCATCTATTTGAAGCTAATTAATCATTTCCATTGTGTCTAATATTGTCATAAGAAAGGTGCTTAGTTGACACTCTAATTCATAGAATTTGGCACCTCTCGTCTAGTCCATCAGTATAATATGCCAACAGTAGCAAGAAATAGGATCTATGAGGAGTATTAATTCTACTCAATATAGATATTGACCGAAACATTACAGATGAAGATGATCGTATAAGCTGAACTTGCAAGTGCAGTCAATTAACAAAGAAGATTTTAACTCAAAAATGTACCAAAAGAAAAGACGTGTCACCATTTCAAGCCGATAGCTGCAAAAAATACTGTTATATATTGACAATCACAAATTTGCTCTTTTAAAGACTAAAGACATGTAACGAGCTAAATATAATCCTCCACCTCACCATCCAACCTTCCCCTCCCCTTCACAGAATTTCACAGCATCTCCTTATATCACATTTGATCCTAATTTATCAAAAAAAAAGACACCATATGGAAATTGTGCAATTTTATTACTTCTGCCCATTCAGAGTCTGAACCAATGCCATTGTCCTGCTTCTTCTTCATTGACCCCATCCTGCCTCCACCCATCTGCTCCAACAAGGTGATGTTTATCTCCAGCAGGAGGAAATTAAAGCCTTGCTTCATGAGCAGCAGATATGCAAATCTTATACAGTGCAAATAGATTGCGGAGCTCGCACGGTGGACGGTGTGTATTGGGCCAAACCCATTGAGCCCCAATGATTTGAAATCCAAATCAAGACACGTGGAATTACACGACACACATGTGGCTCCCTAAAAAAAAAAAGAAAGAAAAAATCTGGACTTTGAGATATTAAGGAAAATAAATAAAGAAGGAGAGGATGGAGAATTAATGGCGGGCCCTAAAAATTAAAAAAAAAGCCTGATTATGTATTCAGCTGCTAGATAGGGTTTAATAACTTTTGTTCAACCACAGGTGAACGCTTATCTGAAAGCTGTGACACACACACAGCATGGAAATAAGTTCCTCTGATATCACTATTACATGGGATATGTATTTTCTTGAACTCACAAAATTGGAAAGTAATAGTGGCCATGCAAAACGCCTTGCAGTTGTGGAGCATGTAATTTTGATATGCATTAGTGTTATTGTCAGGCGGGGTGTATGGGCTGTTTCCCCGTGTGATTGCAGGTCTGGCTTGTATTGTGGGAGGGAAGCAGACAGGAGAAGATAGTATTAAACCTGTCCTTGCCATTCCAATCTGTCTGCATGTTTCTCTTTATCATTCTGCAGTTTCTATCCACTTACGCTATAATTAAGTTTCCTGACCCCTGCCTTGCAGCCTTAACTAGGCATTGGGAAATATACAGCCACTGCAGATCTCTTAGCCTGATGTGCTCTCTCTCGTCTCCTTCCCCGTTTCAGAAAATCTCCCTCTCTTTCTGTCTCCCACCATCTCACTCTCTTTCTTTCTCTCTCTGAGTCTCCATGGCACTGTAATGGAATAAGAATTATTAATCGAGTAATTGTGTGGAACACATTAGTTTGCGCTGAATTTCCCTCTCTCATTTTCGATGCTTGATTATCAGGCTATTGGGCTCGCCCTCCCTTTCACGTCTCTCTACCCACCACCACACTCCAAACACACAACACATACCCACACAGACACACACAGACACGTCCACCGGGCTGCATCACACTTCCCTAAATCGCATAATCTCTCCCTCTTTCTTACGTGCGTGCTCGGACACACAACTTGCACACTTACAATGGACTGGAGAATGTGTTTGCGTCGCACCTGATGACTGATGGAAAAGTCTCCTGGATGGGATGATTTTTTCATTTTTTTTGTACTGCCCCTTTAACCTCCAACCTGTCTGATGTAAAAAAAAAAAAACAACAAAACAAGCCAGACGCATAGAAAATAACCCCAAGCAGCCTGTGTACAGACATAAATTACAAAAACAGGGATAAAAAAAAAAAAAAAGCCTTAAACCCTAACATCAGAGACAGACATGCTGGCACTGACATCCATCATAAAAAAGCCCCTCTTCAATCATAATTAGTCTAATTAATTTAAATCAGTGTTGGATGCCTATCTAAATACAGTGACAACACAAAATGAACATCCACCCTGCAGCACATAGCCTCAGCCTATACGTTCCCATAGTGAAACACACCCTCGTAGGATTAGAGCAGAAGAATAGGGGGATTATTATTTCATGACCTTTCAATCCGCTGCCTGTCAGGTTGAACTAAAGCCATATATGCTGCTGGAGGACTAATCTCCTTCTCCCTTTGTGTCCGCAAGGGATGTGTCATTTCTTTATCCCCTCTATCCAGATTTACTCCATAAAATAAACTTCCTAGCCTGATCTGATAAGAAGCCATCTCCTTACCGGGATAAGGCTGTGGTGCCTCGTCTCCCTGCTTCCCCGTAGCCGTATTTTTGGGTGTCAGATAACTCAGACGGGGATGGGAACAGTCAGGAAATGCCACTTTGTCTGTCTGGGAGCAGGTGACAACAAAACGACAGTGACTCTGATTAGAAAACACCACCACCCCCAGCCCAACCGCCACTCTCTTTTTCTTTCTCTCTCTTTCTAAAACCACCAAAATCACATATTATCAACACTTGCCAGGTAGTGTGCGAAACACAAATAAATTGATATTTTGCCGGCAGGGATACAGACAGGCAAAAAAAAGCGAGAAAAACTCGCTGCATCACAGACACGCACTCGTGATGATTCTGCTATCAGTCCATCTTAATTAGTGGTAAGTCATCACTGCTCCAGCTGTCAGTTTGAGCCCAGATCTGCTGATCTGACTGCTGCCGTCTGCCCATCCCATCTCCCCAACTCCTCACCGTCTCTTATTTTTCTTAATTATTTAATGGACATGACTCATATTTGAGCCGCTTCCTTGAAGCCATCTGTTTTGATGGATTTCATATTGATGCACACAAATATTGCAGGTATTTTTTATGCAAGCTCACGCTCCCCCTAAAGGTCACAGCCTACAGGTGGCACAAATGAGCATTATGGATTGGAAAAGCAGAGGTTTTGCAGCCTCCTATTTAGCTAAAACCGCTCTAAAAAAAACATTTAGGCTGTATGCAAAAACAAAAATTCATGCTGCCTCTGAAATTTTAAGAATTACTGTAAAATTTTAACCGATTTTGTCATTTTAACACCTTTTCAAAATTGTAACCAGAGGGTGACCACACCTAATCACACACTCCATTGTTTGTCCACACGCCACTGTACTTACTGGTAAAGATTAAAACACTCTTGAAAACCAAAGGGGGAACTAAAAATAAAATAAATGCTTGCAGGAAGAAAAAAACAAACATGACAAGCTATGCAACAATCAGCAGAGCAGAGTCGATTTTCTGCAATTAAATATCACTAAACAGAGAGAAAAAGGTGTGAGGTTGAAGCAAAGAGAAATATTTGACTTGCTCTTTTTAAAGTGAAGCTAAACACATGACTGCATTAGGCCAAACCAATTATTCTCCTTTAATGCTGTTATAATATTACTCATTTATACCAGGTTTTAAGCCACATCTTGTTGTTTATTGTTTTTTCTCCCCCTCCCCACCACTATGATGTTCATGGTTTATTTTCACGCTCTGATATTGTCTGATCAAAGTATTTGCGTTCTGCTGTCAGAGAGACTGTAGAGACTATTACAGCCACTCAAACTGACCAATTCACCCCAACTGTAAGTGTTGCAATTCACTGAGAGGCAGCCAGGCGCTGAATTGTCCTTCTCCTCCTGCGGACCTCTCGCCGCGGCCGGACCTTAAAGCACCTATTCATCGGCTCCTGTTGATTTCAAGCCCCACTGTTCCTCCTTCTGCTTCTATACTGTACACAGCATTATTGCACTGACGGTTCAACGGCGCAACGTCTTTTTTATATATTTATTTTGCTCGTCTGCAAAACAGGAGCTGTATTTTTTTTCCCTTTCTCCTCTTCAACTCGACAGAAAAGGCAGGGGCGCTTTCTGGAACGCTGTGGTTATTTTACCTGCAGGACTGCTTAAAATAATGCAAAAAGGGATAATAATAATAATACAAATAAACTCCAGGCTATCATGAAAGAGACAAAAATGTCTCTTTTTAAAATGTCAGAGTTATGGCGATAAGAATCTGAGGATGCAGGGAGGACTTTGGTGAGAAGTGACTAATTACCCTGTGGACCGTCCTGATAGTGGAGAATAATTAGATTCGCACAAAAGACCCCAAACCAGCATCTGAATAACAAGAGCAACATTTTCAATAGAAATTTTAATTTGATTTTGTTGCGAGTTCCCTGCATGCACTCGAAAGGCAAACTGAGAGAAAAGCTTTATGAGGGCATAAAAAAGGGGGAAAGAAAAGAAAAAGAAAAGAAAAACGTCTTCCCGGACGGTTTCATGCCTTATTTGGAATAGAGAGAGAAAAAAAAAGCTGACAAAACCCACAGAAATCAAAAGAGTGCACGGCCTACACGGTACCTTATATATCCACAATTAGAGCGATTAGATAGAGAAACATATCGACTAAACAAGGATTAAATTAAATAACCTGCTTTATTAAGAAAGCAGTGAGGAGATCTTCTGCTGTTAATTAGATTTTATTTTAAAAGATTTTAAAAAAAAAACACTAAATATGTAAATAAAAATGTCATCAATTACAGAAAACAGTGTTAATCCAGCATTCATAATTTAGTATTATTAGTTTTAATGCCAAAATTGACTGGAAATGATTTTTTTTATGAGATGATAAATAAATACAAATTGAGCAGTTGTTAAAGATGTGAAGGCCAAACACACAAGCACATTAAACTGGCTATAACATTGTAATTTCAAAGCTTAAATGCTAAATTGCACATTGAAAAATTCAGAGAAAATTTGTAATCTAGATGGTGAAATAGACATAAAACAGAAACAGGACTAGATCACACAAGGAAACCATTTTCCAACCATTGTGTGAGAAGATGCAGTTTTTTTTTATCCTGGCCTATATAGATGGGCATATGCTAACTATGTAGGCCATACTACATGCAAATGGTGTAAAGAGTGCTTTAGAAGATTAGAAGATAGACACCCGGCCCACAGTGGGCTGAGAGGAGTGGGCTCTCCTCCAAGACTGTGTCCTATCTCCTCAGGACTGAAAAAAGCATCCTAATCCTTTACCTTTCATAGTGATCTAAAGCCGATTTAAAACTGTCACTACCCTAGTTTGTGTTTATTTCATGTTCATCTGCAGCTCAAGGCGATACTCTGCACACCCACTTATGACATGAGCAAAAAGATGTGTGCGTTTGTGTGTGTCTGAGGGAGACGGAGAGCGAGAGACTGCAGAATAAAACAGAGAGAGCGAGGAAGGAAGGGTGCATGCAGCTCACTGACCAACGGATGAAGAAATACCCATCGTGTGCGTGTGATCCGGCTGCACTAATTGTTCCGTTTTTTCCCTTTCCTGATTTTTTTTATTATTTCCTCTGAGCCTCAGACATCTTATTTCATGCGTCGCCTAACAAAACCAGGCAACTCAGCTTGAATTCACTTCCAAAAATACACACTCCCACACAAACAGATAGTCCAGAAGACAGATGCGTAAACACAAGTCTCTCTCCCACACACACAACCGCAGGTACACACACAACAACACAAACCATTGACCGCCGAGCCGGCAGGCCTACAGGCATACCGCCTTCCTCTTCTCTCCCTCCTGCTCCTCAAGGCCTTACTGTATTATTCTGTAAGCAGCAAGAGCCCAGCATTGACAGAGCTAATCACTGGAGGCAAGAGCTCTCTCTCTCTTTCTCACACACACACACACACACACACACACATATATACGCACACAGACACAGAATGATTGACACACAATGGCAGCAAGTCTATGCAGTGCCCCCCCGTCTTGCTTTTTGCTTTCTCTCTCTCTCTCAGCTGAAAAGACAAGGGGGGAGGTTAGTGTGTGCATGTGTGTGTGCATGTGTGTGTGGATGTGTGTCGGGTTTACAAGTAGTGATGTCCAACAAAACCGAAGCGGAGAAGACGGCAAAAGATGAGCTTGTGAGTAATGCCGTCGCTATCCCCACTCCTAATCCGGCCCACTCTGCTAGGTGCAGTCTGGAGAGAGCCTCAGCCCCTTCTGCTATGAAAATGATCCCCGAGCTGGCTGAAGCCCAGCGAACCGCTGATCCTGTTATCATCTCACCGGTGAGAAGACAAGGAGAAAGACAGAAAGAGAGAGGGAAGAAGGGAGGAGCGTTGTTTATTATTTACCCCACTGCCCCCCCCCCCATACTGCACTCGCTCGCTATATTCCTCTATAATTTTGAACCTCGAGGAACCTCTGCCAATGATATGTTATTTACATCAGTGGGTGTAGCTCAGGTGATAGGGCTGCGTTGCCCTGTAATTGTAAGGTTGGTGGTTCAACCCCCTGGTTTCTGCATGTAAAAAGGATTTTAGTTTCTTATTTTAACACAAAAGCAAGAAACCAAATATCCAAACACTCAACAAGAAACGGAAAGAAAGACTGCATTTTTCAAATATCTCGGCAGAAAGTTTACCCTCTCACTGAGTGTTAAAATGCAAAAAATATTCTGCCCTTATTTTGAAAAGCAGAATATTCCTACTAAGCTGTTTACATGTCTAATGGCAGTAAATCTTCCACTAATGTTCCGGTTTAAATGCAGCCATGAATGTCTCGGTTGCATTCTACCTATTCTTCAGCATCATCTGGTCCATTTGAGAGGCTTCTTGCATCCTCATTATATTAGGTCTGGTGAATCCCATGTCACTGTGGGCTGTGTTTGTCAGTAAAGTTTCCCACCGATGGCAGATTTGTTTAACTGCCTCCCTCTTTCATGCCTTCAAAACCCTGTTGAATATGTTGGTGTTGTGCTATTTATACATATTAAAAAACCTGTTGATATCCAAATTTTTCATAATGTTCAAAAGCAGATATTTTTCTTCTTCTTACTAGAACTTTTAGAACTATTTTACTTTAGGTTGCAGCTCTACAGCGTTCTTGCAAAAGCTTGGCAAGCTGGTTTGTGTAAAATGCAAAGCACTGACCGTAAACATGGCAGACTGTGGCATCTATAGTAAAAAAATAACTCAAACTAAAACACTAAGCGTGCTGTATGCGTTGGAACATATTTGAAAATAATCAGAAAACATTGCATTCAGAATCAGGCGGTTTTATTTCATTTATTTACTGTTTACATGACCCGTACCAAACAGGGAATAATAGTGGAATGTTAGTGTGCATGTAGACGTAGTGATTGATTTGTTGGTTGGTTGCAAAGCAGGACTGAACTGGGCAACACTGTCAAGGCAAGTGCAAAATCATTGGTGAGCACCAGCTTTTCTGAAGAAAAAGCTCAATCGATCACAGCAGGTCCAGGCCATCCTCTTTTGGAGGAATTTGACATCCTTCTATCTGGTCAGACATTTAACTTGTTTGAAAACTGCATCCAGAAAGTTCAAGTTTTCCTTCATCCTAAAGCTAAACAAAGTTAGTTTAAGGATCATCGACTTGTTTGCACAGCTTATCACTTCACTGGTCTCCTGTTGTCTTGTTTCCTGTTCTGTGATCACATGAAGTTAAACCTTTAGCTGTCTTTTTCTGGGGTTTTGCTTTATAGGGTTTATGATTTTCCCACAGCAAAACAGTTTCTTCTTGTGGGATAAAAGTTTCTGACTCATGTCACAAACACAATTTTGTCATCCAAATTATTATTATTAATTAGTCCTAGAAAGCTGTAATTAAAAACTTGTTAAAAATGTGTTGTTGAGATATTTGTTTCATGTGTGTGAGTAATTTGTTGTGCTGAGCACAGTTTACATCAGACTGATGATACTATATGTGATTTTGCATATTTTTATTGGAGTGATGCATATCAATATTGAGAGATCTCCTCATTAATATGGTGATATTATGATGCTCAGCTTGAGCATCTGCCACAATTAACATAAAGTAAGCCTGACTTCTTTAATATTGTTTTGGCAGTGGGAGGTCAGCTGTTTTCTGCTGGTTGCCCGAGGTGACAGGAGGCTCTGTGGTTAATTAAAGAGTGGACAGCACTCCAGAATCCACTCACACACTCCTGGTATTGTCATAAGCACCACTCCTACAGCACACTCTTTCAAGAGTCATTTCCCTCTGTTTCTTAGGACATGGAGAGCCATGCCATGCCCTTTATGGCACTGAAGCACACTCTGGTGAGTCTCTTATGGACATGTGGAAGCATGGACGCGCACAACTCCGCAGTCGCCATCGCTGCATAGACTCATCCAGATAGCCAGCAGATAACGCTTTCAATTCAGCTCGATATTATCGTTTTCCTTTTACTAGAGAAATATGAACCCGTCACATGGGGCGCCTTACAGATTTGTAACATAGTTCCACGGTAGATAAATCCAACAATAGGGGCCAAGGCCTTGCCCCCGCTGCATGCACAGTGAGCAGGACTTGCAGCGCTAATCAGTAGGAGAGGATCACATCTGGCCTGACAGCAGCTGCATCACTGTTTAGAAGAGCTGCCAGTGTGAGAAACACACAGGTCGATTCCCTTTTCTCCCTGGAAAGAGTGGGTGTTCTTCTCATTCATTTCTTCTTTCTCAGTCCTTTTCTTTGAGCTAGCCAATTAACCTGGGAGCAGTGCACTAATGAGTTCCCTCTGGTGGCTCTGCACCGCTCAATGGAGAAGAGGGAAGAGCAGGGTGAGCCGAGAGGGGAGAGAAGAGAGGGGTCAGGGAGGGAAAGCTGGGGGTGTGCAGGGGGGTGGGTGCAGACATGGCAAAGGCGAAGGGGGGTAAGAGTTTTGAGAAAAGGGTGAAGAAGGGCTGATAAAGGGGTGAGGATAGGGGAGGGGCGAGAACAGAGGGGTCCGGGGCAAGGAAATATAGGATGGGTTGATGCAGGAGGAGAAGGGACAGAGCACCATCCAGTTGGCCACTACGGGCCTATCACCAAGACATTGTCAGCCAGACAATGGGCTTATCAGCCTCCTTTTCACACCAGTCTGATTAACTGGGAGGAATGGGAGGAAGAGGAGGGAAAGGGAAAGGGTACGTCCTTGTACCAGCCCAGTAAATGTCAGAGAATGGGCCAGGCACCCAGACTAGTCTCATGGATTGATCACTGAGAAAATGGGGACAGTTTAAAAACCCACATGCTGCCTGTATGTGTGCTGGCTGCGGAGGGAGGTTCGTCTGCAATAAATCTACAACCTCTGCACATGCATCTCGCTAACCAGACTAGCAAGGAAGTGATAAGCACCTTTGAGCACCATTAGTGAAATCTGTGTGTGTCATCAGTCACAGGAGCACCATAAAGCAGCGTAAGGTTAGCAGATGCTAAGTTTAGAGAGGATGGAAATAAGGGAGGTGCGTGTTCTAAAGGAATTGTTCTCAGCAGAATCAGCATACATTCACTTGTCATTGTTGCAGGAAATAATAAAGGAAGCCACAGAAGCATTCTTTTCATTGAAGTTTTCAAATAATAATTTGATCTGTTGTGCTCCAAATCTTTCATTTATTCCCTTACAAAACGCATCAAATTACATATGTGAAAAAGGCCACAACATTAATAAAAAAAAAGTTAAACGTGTGTCAGTGAATAAATCCCTCTCTTGGTGGTTATTTATGGATTATTAATCATGCATGAATTAGCTTTATGAATTGGAATACATTATCGGCGAGTGACGTTGTTTTGTAGCTACTAACACATATTCCATCAAACTGGCCTCTCCTGCCAGCTGTACTTTTCAAGCTCTGCGAGAGCTGTATGGAACAACAAATGACCAAGAGCGGGCTGAGGCAAAATTGTTTGTGACATTGTTCAATTTGTCTCCTGGGATATTGATCCCAGCTTGTTTGTTGTGGCCTTAAGAGCCATCTGTCACACAGGGCCAGAGTGAGAGACGGCAGGCAGAAAGTGATGGAGCGAGAGGGAGACCATGTAGATGGGAAGGTGGAAGGATGGAAAAACTTCTGACTTAATAGATTATGGGGGAAATAAGGATGGCAATGAGATCCTTTGTGGTAAAGAGCTAGAAATGTGAAATGGAGCTTTAATGGAAATAAAAATTCCTAATCCAATGAATCCATTAAAGTTTATGTTCTTGATGCTAAATGATACCAATTGAACAGGCAGTGTTATAAACCAATGCTTGGAGCAACAAGTGGTCGCCGTCTTCTTGTTCCTCATTTCCTTTTTTTTTTTCTCCATTTCTTTTTTTTCCAAAAGAAAGGATGCAATAATTAGAGGGTAGACCAGGTGGAAGTACACAACTCAAGAGCCCAGTGCTTGCTCGCCCTCTCCTCCACAGGAAGATGGGAAGAGGGTAGAAGATGTGGAGGAGGGTAGAAGAGGGTGAACGTGACTGGAGAGGAGAAAGTGGCAGAAGAATACATCGAGGTAAAAACAGGGAGAGGGGGAGCGGCAGCCGGGCTTGGGAGCATATTGGGTCAAAGAAAATAAAACGTGTCATTTAGCCAAAGAAAGAAGATGAGAGCAGTGTACGCACTGAGGGGTGGGGGCTCGAGCTGGGATGTCTGGGTGAGGTGAAGGGGAGGTAGAGGCGAGGTTAGCTGTTAAATAAGGTGGGGGTCAGAAGAGAGGGGGTGGATGCCCACCGTGATACAAATGAGGGTCTGCAGGCAGGGGGGCCACCCACAGTACAACTTGGCCAACAAAGGTGCTTCTGTCTTGGCCTCCCTCCTCCACAGACCTCCTTGAGTGGACAGGATTCCATTAGCAAGCTGCAGAACCTGGGGTCTATTCAGCCGCCCGTCCAGGCCTGACTGAGTGCGTCCGTGAGCAGCGCAGACACACACACACACACACACGCACACGCACGCATGC
>CM049576.1:35773138-35775638 GCA_027123335.1 Amphiprion clarkii
TGTTGTTGAGGGAGGTGGGGAGGGGGGTAGAAGAGAGACAGAGAGGTTAGGGATTGTAGGGGTAGGAGAAGGAGACGGGGTGGGTGAGGGAGGATACAAGGGAGGGAAATAGCAAGATGGAGAGAAAGAAAATCTGGGAAGCTAACCAAGGAAATCCTGCTTCTCAGATATGCAGCTGTGGAATTAAAATTGGTATAAAAACACAAGAACAAAAATATACTTCACACTTCACAAGCCTATTGAAGGGCTGGGGAGGGGGGGTGTGGGTGCAGGGGGAAGATGTGCCACTCCATGCTGGCACTGATACCTCCGGCACAAGGGCTAAACAGCTATTCTCCTCACTTCACTTTGTCTGGTTGTGCAGCGGTTTCAGGGCGTGAGTGAGTGAGTGAGTGTGGCGCCTGCAGGGGTCTCATCAGGCTACGGGGCAAGCTCAAAAAAAAAAGAGAAGAAGAAGAAGACAAGAGCCCCTCAAAGACCAAGAGAGAAAAAAAATGCCCCATGAAACAATTTCTACACTTCCGCGTCCCCTCAAGCGCATCACAAGGAAACAGCGAGGCATTGATTCATGATCAAACGACCGTGATCGTCACTCAAATTCAATAATAACAACCCTCACAATCACGAGCGCTCTAAATATACTGTACCTCCACTTCAGGCCAGGATTAGGCCTTTCTGTACACACATTTATGTTGATGTGCCGCATTACGGAACAAAGAACTATCAGAATCGGAAACAAGCATGCAAACACACACAGATAAACGACGAATCAATTAATTTTAAATGTGGAAAAATAAACTATACAAAAACAACACGGTGTTTGATTGGAAAAAACATGAATGGTTACCACAAAGAAATTCTACACAGGAGAGCGACGCACACAAGTCCAGGAGGTGCAACGTATGCGTTGACTGCAACTCCAAAAGGACTCGGAAGAATTCTGAAGTTGCATTTCAAAAACCAAGCAACTTCTTCCGCGATACGACAAAAACTAATTAATGAATACGAGCTCTGAGAGTCATGTTATCAAACCCAATGTACTGGAGTGTGACGCCACTAAAATAATACAATCATCAAGCATAATGAGTGAGTTAAGAAGTTTCTCTTATTGCATGTATCAGAGTAAATGGTTGCAGCTGAGCATTGTGTTATTTCATCACTGTAGAGACTTGATCTTAATACAAATCTCTATGTAATACAGGCCTATTCATGCAGCCTGCCTTTCCCCTCTGGTTCAATTATCATGTGCTCTTTTGGAGAGATATTCAATTAAAATGACTCCTCCTTTAGTTTTATCTAAAAATTATTTGGCAAACTATAAATAATCATTTGAAAATGCCGTGTGAAGGCAGGCAAGTGCACAAGTTTAACTTGACCGAAGTACGTGAAGTAAGTTATAAGCAATATTAATTTTTTTGCTCTAAAGGACAAATAGTAATTCAAGGAGAAAAGACATATTTTGTGTTTAATAAACTACAGTTTTATATTAAGATCGTCACTCAGTAAACAACAAAATAAAAAAGGCCTACTTATGACAAAACGAGAGTGGGACATTGGAAAAGGAAGGACAATTAAGCGGCCATGAAATAATAAAAGGAAAAGCAAAAGACAGAGAGAACAGCAAAACTACCTTATTCAGTAAGCAGCCTTTTTGTTTGGGAGTATTCTCCACTGAATTTGTCGGCTTTCATTTCATTTCTCTGACATTCTCTCTGTCTGACCATCCAAGTCCTCTCCTGAGACAGATGAGTGGAAGCAGAGTTCCAGAGAGAGCTATCAGGATTAGGATAATTAATATCATCTCATTTCGCTGTGATCCTCTCCACGGCCCGCTGCACACACAAGGACAGGATGCGGCGAATATTGTGGCAAAAGTATCCAGTCGGCTGTCAATCTAGGACAGCAGCGACCCCCCCCCAACTCACTCGCATACAAACACCCCCTCCTCAGTGGCTAAATTGCAGTTTGAGAGACGACAGGGGAGAGGCAGCGGTGGCAGCGGTGGTGGTGGGGGCTGCCGGGCCCGAGGGACGCCATACAATGGAGCGTGCGGCTGACCAGCGTTCAGGTGAAATTGAATTGGAAATCTTCCACGGCTGGTTAGCATAACAAAGGGCCTCGTGGCTTTAGACAAAGGCTGCTTCTCTAATGCACAAAATCAATCTCTCTACGGGCTCGGCGCATTGTTCCCTCCCGCCATACAGGTGTTCCTTCAATGGTCCTTAATCAAAAGTGTCAAAACAAAGTTAAGAGTTATCTCTGCTCCTCCGCATCTGCTTCTGCAGAGCACAGAGAGGGAGAGAGACCAGACACTCGGGGTAGTGAAACAGCTGTGCGAGTGTACAGGAAGCTGAATGCATTCGCTGCATCCTGCGCCACGCTCTGTTGGTGCTAAAAAGTTGTGGCACCGAGGAAGACTAATCTCATTTCTCCCCGAGCCCTGTCCACATGTGAGCAACCAGTATTCTATGGTGTGATCACTGAACAAATCCAGCCATGA